>CM035430.1:40912173-40927173 GCA_020310875.1 Ceratopteris richardii | reverse complement strand
TCTCTGCGTCTCTGCGCATCTGCTATATTTCTTCTCTTCACCTCTCTCTCTCTCTTTGTGTTTGCGTGTTTTCGATTCTTGATTGATATATATATAGTCCTCATTCTTCCATGCTCTTCCGCGGACGTTCTTGTTCGCACTTCCCTTCTATTATTCCTTTGCACGTTCTCTCTATGTACAGTTTGATTTGGTGTACCGTATTCTGATTCTGAGAGATTCTGTACTGTACATAACGGTCGTGGATTTGTCCCTCCACTAAGGCTTTTGATTTTCTCTAATTCTGCTTCCTTTTTTTTTCTTTTTTTTATGTCTGTTTGTCAAATTCGTGAGTGTTTCTTCAACAGCTCCCCCTCAATCAATAATTTGACATCTTCTGATCTCTCATATATCTTTCTTTCTTTTATACCTGCCATTTCTTTGAATCTGTTTGTCTTCGTTCCATCCAAACCTTTTGTCAGCATATCTGCAATCTGATCTTTTGTCGGAGTGTATACTATTTCTATTTCTTTCTCCATTACCTTTTCCCTCAGGAAATGATATTGAATTTCTATGTGCTTTGTTCTTGCATGAAATACTGGGTTTGCTGCAAGATATAACGAACTCATATTATCTCCATGTATGATAGGTATACCTTGATCAATACCCATGCTTTTGAACAAGGTCTACGCATCCATATTACAATGCATAAACTGTGAGAGAACTCCCACTGCATAACTAAGATCCGGTCTTGTTAGCGTAGCGTAGATTAAGCTTCCTACTAATGATTGATATTTCTTCATATCTTTGAACTCTGGTCCACTGTATCTACTGAGTTTATGGTTTACTTCAAGCGGTGTTGAAGCTTCTCTGCAATTCTCCATATTAAACTTCTTTAGTAAGTTTAGGAGATACCCTTCTTGTGTCACATATACACCATGATTTGTGTATGTGATTTCCATTCCTAGAAAGTATGACAGCTTTCCTAGGTCACTGATCTTGAACTCTCTTTCGAGTAGTTTCTTTACTTCTGTAATTCCTTCATCTGATGTTCCTGTGATTATTAAGTCGTCTACATAAATACAAATGTAGATCATTCCTTCTTTTGTTCTCTTTATGAGTAGACTTGCGTCTGCCTTCGAACTTTGGTATCCAAGTTCGTTTAGATATTTCACAAGTCTGTAGTTCCAAGCTCTTGGAGCTTGCTTCAGTCCATAAAGTGCTTTTCTTAGTCTGCACACATGTTCTGGATATCTCGAATTTTCAAAACCTTCTGGTTGTTCCATGTACACTTCATCAGAAATGTATCCATTCAGAAATGCGTTCTTTATATCTAGCTGACTTAGCTTCCATCCTTTTGATGCTGCTATAGCAATCACTGCTCTTATGGTTGACATCCTTGCCACCGGACTAAACGTCTCATCGTAATCTATGCCATGCTTCTGGGCATAGCCTTTGACCACCAGCCTTGCTTTGTGTCTGGCTATCCTCCCATCTGCAAATTTCTTTATTTTGAAAACCCATTTATTTCCGATTACTTTCTTACCATTTGGTTTCGGAACAAGTTCCCATGTCTTGTTCTCTTCCAGTGCACTGATTTCTTCTTCCATTGCTTCTTTCCATTGCCTTTTGTCTTTAGCTTCATCATAGCTCTGTGGTTCTTCATCATCTTTGACCATTTATGCATAGTCTTTCTGAGTTATGTATGACGTATCATACGAGTACCTTTCTGGTTGTCTTCTATTCCTGTTTGACCTTCTTGGTTCAAACTCTTCATATGTATCTGAATGCACTTCTTCATTGTCTTCATTTCTCATACCTGATCCGTTCTTGGACGTACTTGCCTGCATATGGTTTTCATCTCTGTTTACCTGAACAATTGATTTCCCTTTCTCTCTTCTTTTTATTTCTTCTTCGAATTCTTCAGTCGTATGACTTTGATCTGCATACCAGCTTTTCTGTTCATCAAATGTAACATCTCTGGACACAGTAAATTGTTTGGTTAGAGGATTCCATAACCTGTATCCCATCTGCTTTTCATCATATCCGACGAACACATATTTCTCTGCTTTTGGTTCAAGCTTATGTCTGAGTTGAGACGGTACATAAGCATACGCTACTGACCCAAACACTTTGTAGTGATCAAGTGTTGGCTTCTTTCCCCACCATGCTTCATAAGGGGTCATTCCTTCCAATGCTGTACATGGTAATCTGTTTACCAAGTATGTAGCTGTGTTTACAGCTTCAGCCCAAAGATAATTTGGACAATCCTTTTCATTTAGCATAGCTCGTGCGAACTCGACTAGAACTCGGTTCCTTCTTTCTGCTACTCCATTTTGTTGTGGTGTATATCTGCAGGTTATTTCTCTTTTAATACCTGCATTCCAAAGATAGTCATTGAATTCTCGGGAGAAGTATTCTCCCCCTCCATCAGACCTCAGTCTTTTAAGTTTTCGTTCGGTAAGTCTTTTAGCATATGCATGAAAATGTCTGAAGGCTCCAAACACTTCTGATTTCTCTTTCAAAACATAAAGAGTTATCCACCTTGTTGCATCATCAATGAATAGAACATAGTACCTTGATCCGCTGATTAATACTTCTTTCGTTGTCCCCCATACATCTGTATGAATAAGCTCGAGTACTTCATCATGTTTGAATCCTTTCTTCTGGAAAGGTAGCCTATGGGCTTTTCCCAACTGACACGCTTCACACTTATGAATCATATGTTGATTCTGTATATTTGGTAATCCCAATACTGACTGATTTGTTATCATAGCTTTAATTCCTTTTTCATTGAAATGACCCAATCTCTTATGCCATAAATCAAGTTCTGTAATTACCTTTTCTCCATGTGTGAGCAACGCTTGGCCAATGTTCCCTTGTACTCTTAAAGTAAAGAGTCTTCCTTCTTTCTTTCCAAAAACGATCTGATTGTATCCGTTCTCGGGATCTTCTACAAATACACCTTTATTTGTAGATCTGACCTGAAAACCTTTCTCAACTATCTGTCCCACGCTAATCAAATTTTTTGGTATTGTTGGAACATACAAAACATTGGTTAGCAAATCTGCTCCATTCTTGCATTTTACTTTTCCAATTGAGTGTACGCTATGTCTCGTATTGTCACCTGTTTGAACGGTGTGACTAGAACTACCTTTTTCTAGTTCTGCCATATGTTCTATATTTTCTGACAGATGATTAGAGCATCCAGAATCAATGTAAAATACCTTTAGGTCTTCGTTTTCCGATGTGCTGATAGAGTTCATCATCAACGATGTATGACTTTCATTTTGCATGTCGTTTGCGTAGTTGTTGTAGGTGGTGTTGTAGGATTGATTCTGTCCCCAACTTCTTGTTCCTCCTTTACCATAGCCTCCTCTTTGATTTTGTCTTCCTCTTTGATATCTTCCGCTTCTGCCTCTGCTATTACTGTTTTGATTTTGATTTGATCCTTGTTGATTGTGCCAGCAATCATGAGCCAAGTGATTACTGAGTCCACAGATCCAGCAAGCCTTCTTGTTGGTATTCTGGTTACTTCTTCCTCTTCCAAAGCCTCTTGCTCTTCCTCTGCCAGTGCCTTTACCTCTTGCGTAATAGGCCTGAGAACTCGACTCTTCTTCGTCTTTTGTCTTACCTTTGTCTCTCTTTTTGTTCTTCATGTACATTGCAGAGCTTTGTCCCTTATCTGCATCTCCTTTCAGGTCTTGCTCATATGTGAGCATCAAACCAAGCAACTGATTTAAATCTGGCACAAAATGATTTAAGGAGAGTTCAGTTGATAGTACGAAAGGTTTCCACCTTTCATCTCCTCTCAACCCTGTGAGCACTTGCGCTATCAATCTATGATCTTCGACTTCTTCATTTATGGATCCAAGACTATCTGCTAGATCCTTCATTTTAGTGACATAGTCACTTATGCTTTGACTCGACTTCTTTTTGAATGTCATAAATTCGGACCATAAGCTAGCCTTCCTGGCTTTTGTAGTATTTTGGAAATGATCTTCCAATGCACTCCATATGTCCTCTGCTTTCTCCAGACCTCTGATATGTGGTAGTAGATGATCTGTTACGGTATTATAGATGTAGGCTCTTGCCGTTGCATCTTTCTTTTGCCACAGCTTCAAGGCTTCTAATTCTTCTTTTTCCGGTTGACTATCATCTTCAAAGGTCGGCTTCTTTTCTTCTCCGGTCACGTACATCATTAAGTCCTTACTCATAAGTAAGGCTTCCATGCACATTACCCATGTGGGATAATTATCTCTGTCCACCTTATCAATAGTAACGTGGTCTGCCATGATCTTCTTGTTCCTGTTACTTCCGGTGAGCTTTTGTGAATCTTTCTGCTCTTCAAAATCTTTCTCGTTCTGGTTCCACTCGTTGTGGTTAACCGGCTCTTGTTTCCAATAATGGTGAATACTCTGGGCTTTGATTAGATATGCCTAGCTCTGGCTCTGATACCACTGTTGCGGAAAAGTGGTATACTTTCTTTTCTCTGATACCACTCCTTGTCGACGCGACGAAGGTTGAACCTTAGTAAGCCTACGGAAATCGCCACGCCCAAGAAGAACTAAGCTAGAGTGATTCAGAACACTTCTGTAATCAACCAATAGCTTAGCAAAGTCTAGCTCTTAACATAAAAGACTGTGTTCTAAATTCTCTGGAAGAAATTTCACCGAAACTTCACCAGACTGTCACTGGACTGACACCGTAATCGTACCGGAATTGTACCGGAATGAACTTCAAATCTATTTATAATTACTTCAAGTGAACATACATGAAGTATGGAGGTGATGCGTGAACTTTCTTGACTTACTGAACTCTTTCTGAAGTTTAAGAGAAAACTCCACCAGTTCAGACAACCTTTTTCCGGTCACACTTTGTACTGTGTATAGATATCTTTTTCACCGCAAACTTTGATCAACTGAAAGTAGAGATGTCTAGCTACAGAATGAGCTATCTCTCACACAAAACTTTGCATTACTCTGCAAGATCTACTTCGTTCTTCTACCGGAAAATACTTTTACAGTAAGAACTGCAACTGACCGAGAATGCGGTTACTGAGAAAACGTTAACTGTTAACTAACCTTAAAACATACTCTGTTTCTTCTGCACACAAACAATACGCACAAACATCCACATGAACATGTGTTTTCTATTAGAGAAGATGTGTACAAATGAGCTTGGCCCCTTCTTGCTCAAGCTACAGAAACTCTCCTATACTGAGTAGTTTCTTATTACCATCTTTCTCTCAGATGAATACCCGATATCTCAGGCTTCTGTTATTCATCTATACATACTCGATCTCTGGCGTCTTCTTCTACATACGCGATCTATGGTGTCTTCTATCTATATCTCTGCGTCTTTGCGCATCTGCTATATTTCTTCTCTTCACCTCTCTCTCTCTCTTTGTGTCTGCGTGTTTTCGATTCTTGATTGATATATATATAGTCCTCATTCTTCCATGCTCTTCCGCGCACGTTCTTGTTCGCACTTCCCTTCTATTATTCCTTTGCACATTCTCTCTATGTACAGTTTGATTTGGTGTACCGTTGTGGTCACGATCTGAAGCCATTGCTTTCGGCATAAGATGTTTTGAAGAGGCTGAACCGCACCATTCGGGATGCTTCGCGATGTTATTTCTGGGAAAACCAAAGTCGAAAAGGATTTTAGGATCACTTTCCTATTGTGCCAACAAGAGGACGTGTGCATGCGGAGGATCTTCTTCCTTCTTGGCAGGAATATGCAAAAGGCAAGGAATGACAACGAAGAAAAATTTCCATTCTGGAAGGGAATCTCAGAGGCTCGATCGGTAGAAGTTTTTTTTGTTTTACAAGAACCCATGGCGTCACGTGCTGATTTGAAAGGAAATGGAAAAAGGGGAATCGTGGCCTTTTCAAAATAGAAGGAGATCTCTGGCGGCTGAAAGAGGAAGGGAAGTATTCGACAGGAGGGGGGAATCATGTCCTCGACGGGAAAAGAGAGAGCGCTCGCAGATGAAGGATAAAAAGCAGATGGCAGTCATTATCGAAAGGGTGCCCTCCCTCTAGAGAATTCAAAGACAGAGATCCGGAATTATGTGTTAGAGGCGTGTCTTCTCCTTCTTGTGTGCAAGATAATGCAGTGCTGAAAAAGGAGACGACATCGGAATAACTGAGCAAAAGTTGGTCCTCCAGAGCAGAGATGTCGCTATTCATTCGCCATGCCTACACAGGACTTAGAAAAAGCACGTGTATTTACTTCGTGTAGAAGCTACTTAGTCGTTGATCAACGTGAAGACAATATTTTCTCCTGTTTCTCTGTCAATTCCTGGGAAAGACAGCAGCCAAGTAGAGGGCGATACGCAGAGGAAATAACAGAATTCATATCGATAGATGTTGATGGCGTGCTAGAAGCGGCAATTGTGTGCATTCTATCTTATCTTAGTGCTCAGAGCACTTATGTGCAGATAGAGCTCACTTTCTTGTATTGATTTGATGTTTTTTTCCTCCATCACTGCTTCACTAGTACAATGGCTCATTCAATTCTAGACAAATCCAACAATGGAATGTTCCGCAAACTATATTCAGTTGATCATGAGAGTTCATATATCAAAGTCAACCCTACCATCGAAGGTGTGCTTGCGCTTCCATAGGTGAAAGGTAAACCATGAAGGAAAATATAGTTTTGGTATTTTATTTCAAGCTATTGTGAACGCACTGAAGTGTTTCAGAACTGGCTGACTTAAGGATAAATGTCGTTTGTTCATACACTTTTTGTGAATGCTACCAGGTTGAATTCGTGTCTGTTTTTTGTGCTGATAGAAGAATCACAGGATCATACATTGTTCGTTAGGAAATAACATCAATCTTCTTGTGAATAAAAGCATCTGATGAAGTGCGTGGATATTTTCCTTTATTAAAATGTCGATAATAACGTATGCCAGGTCCATGAATTTATGGAGATCACAAGTTCTATGTGTGATAGAGAGTGCGTATCTATACTAGCTCAATATGCCGGCTAGTGTAACTGATCAAAGGGTGAACTACCTTTTTTTTTTAAACAAAGGAGGTAATTTGTCGCTACAAAATCTGACACCATCCTCTGAAACATTTAGTCTCTACTGCTATGATTTTGGTTTATGATGAGTATGACGAAGTTCACAGTTAGATTCATTAATTCGTGCTCCTAGGTACTTTAAAGAAAAGGTGCCTGCTAGATCTTAGTTTTGTTCTGCAACTTATAGAAAAATTGATGTTACTCCGTGCTTGAAAGTAGCTACAAATGAATACAGCTAGGTACGGATTATGAGGCTGGAATGAGGTCTCTCTGTCATGAGCAAATCGGAATAATTTCTCCAAGCGCAGGTCTTATGAATTTATCTTATTTAGCTATTAAGATTATAGAAACTAGCTCATGAATTTATTCCCCATCACTTGAGGGATCTGCCAACGGAATGATATAAAGACAGGGCAGCAGAGCAAAGAAATTGAGTTTTCCTTGGTGCGAGTGTGATAACTTTCTCGGAGAAAGGCCACAGCTTGTTTTTTTTTCTGGCACTTCAAAATGCATATGATGCGCATTAAAGGCACAAGATGTTGCGTATTATAATCGATATGGAGAAGATTTTATAAACAAACAAAAAGTCTTACTTCGTTCTCTCCTTTGTGTGAGTCTTATTTGCTAATTGTGGGTATCTTTATAATCGTTGTTCAAGGAATAAACTGACAAAGAAAGGGATACATGAAGTGACATTATAATAAAGTTATGGAGGAAATCGTGCATGGTTATGGAGATAAATTTTGTGCATTAAACGTGCCAATTTACTCAATGAAGTCTTATTTTTATACTTTATCAACTTACTTTAGCTTAGGGAACTCATATGTTTGCGATGTGTTCAAACAGACAAAAGAGTGATTGCTATGTTTTGTGCATGTGTGTTTGTTTCCCTGTACGCACTCCACGGTCCCTGCTTTGAAGCACATAATTGACGTCTATGCATAAACAATTTAAACAAATAAATTCGCTATGAGTATCCTTTGTCCAAGCCTAGATCTACTTGACTCTCTTTGAATCTAACATGAATTAGCTGCTGTAGTTGTCGGGGATTTTTTGCACCTTTGGAATTCAACTTCAAAATCTCTCCTTAGTGGAAAGCTCTATCGTGCTCTCTCCTTTCATGAAACTCGACGACATACCTGGTGAACCCGACGTGAAAGGAGGGGGTGAGTGAGTTATAAAGCCACAAAGATTAGCATAATCAAAATGGAAGAGATCCTAGCTCAATTCCTACGATTTCAAGAAGAAGATAGGCGTCAAAAAGCCATCCAATCACTTCATGAACGTCTAGTCAATCGGTGTGGCTTTTTCAATGGAAAGAATGTCTCAAAGTTCTGCAAAGAATATGAACTCGAGGCCAAATATCTAGGTGTCGGATTAAGTCCGATGACGGAAAAAGAACTATGCGAAAACTTTATCTATGTGTCGGGATACGACATGCGAGACCAAATAATACGAATAAATCAAACGACATGGTCCCAATACAAAGCGACACTCCTTAAGCACTTTATGCTAGAGGATCTTGATAAAGTAACTCGTAGATCTTTCCTAAGGTGGGTTCATATGCCCAAAGACCAACCAATTCTTGAGATCAAAGAAGAGTTTGAGCGACAATATGATGATCTTTCTGAGCACGATAAGAGGTGCATAAGTCATGAAAGGGTTTCGTTGTTTCTTCGAACAATCGATGTTAATGCCCGAGAGGAGTTAATTCCACTTCTACAAGATATAGACTCCGACTCAGGAGTCACAGAGGATTGGATGCTTGTCCATGAAGCTGTGATGAAATACGTAAAGAAACAACAAACAATAGAGAAATTTTTAAATGATTGGAGAACAGATCTTCAAACAGATGAAAATTATAACCATGTTCCAAGCATTTTACCAATCGTGGATAATGTTCAAGTCCATGAGATTGTAGAGACCCCATTTGGGCATGAAGTAGATATGCATGGGCTTGATATCCATAGTGATGATGGGAAATATGAAGAAACTTCTAAAAGTGCGATTGATGTAACCTCAAAGGTTACAAGGTGCCAAGAGCCCCTAGACTTCTTTACAATGATTATATCTTTAGGTGCTATAAGTGGACAAAGCCCGAAGATGGGAGGATCAAAGGAGCAAGTGGAAGCTAATCAAAATCAAACCAAACTAAACCAACATCAAACCAAACAAACAACAAACATAAAACAAAACAAAAACCAACAAAACCCAACAAGTAAACAAGATGAAGCTTCCTCTACTCCAATAAACTCCTCACATCGAATAAAAGATAATCAAACAAATCAAGAAACATATCAAGATGCAAACAAAGAGATAGAGATATCTAGAAGGCTCATAGGTGACCAAATGGAGATAAAAGATGAGATACAAATAGAGAACCTAATAAATATGTCTGAAGATCGAGCTCGAGATGCATCCTTACATGATGACATCGGGCAAGATTTGAAGTATGATTGGATGTCACTTGATGGTGATGATTCCCTTCTAACACAAGATTTGGATAGAACTTCTGATCTAATGACTGAATTACATGAAGGAACTCCCATGGAACATGATGTTGAATCTAAGGACCTGTCAATAAAAGATCCGATGGGTAAGAAAATGGATATGCAGAAATCCACATTATACATGCATACAGAGATGCAAGAAAATGAACCTACTTATATGAAGGAGGACATGCAAATAATGAGTCCTCTAGAGATTGAAATGTGTGATGACGAAGATGAGTATGATGCTAATCTAGAGGATGTACAAATGATAAGCCCTCTAGATAGTGAAATGTATGGCGATGGTGATAAGCATGATCCTAATCTCACCGATAGTCTAGATCAAGATCAAGATACTGATATTCTTTTGAGCGATGTCACATTGGACAAAGATCCTACACATAAAAAAGAGGATAAGTTGGATGGAGTTCAAAATAATAATATGTATGTAAATGATGCCACATTCCATGAAGAGAGAAATATGAATGAACATGAGGAGGATGGGAAAATACCATTGATCATTCCTCTAAATACTGATATGTATGTCAAAAATAATCATGTTGAGTTGAGTCCACACGTTGAAGAAATTGAGCATAAAATGAAAGATGAAATGTTTATTGTGACATATGATAAATCAGATGCGTGTATAGCATTGAAGGATATCCAATGTAAAACTATTGAGTCAAACGATTGCAACGATGAAGCTCAAGTTGATTTGGATGCGTATGTTGAGATTCTCATACATGATGAGATTCTTGAGCAAGAATCAGTGATTGAAGAATCAATGCTTGAAGAAGGTGGACTAAGCACATCCTCAGAAGAGAACGAGCAAGAATCGATGGAGATGGATGTAGAATCTTGTGATGACATTTTGGATGAAGAAATTGAAGATCAAGATTTTCTTGATTATGAGGATATGGATTCCATTCACATTGAGGGAGAAATATTCTGGGAACATAACAAAGACAATGATGAAGAGTTCCTGGAAAGACTAGAACAAGAAGCAGATACCATAATTAATGGGACTCGAGTAGAAAGGAATCATGATAGATTGGAAGATAAAAATGATTATGTAATATCATCTGAGCATGATGCTCACTTCTACTTGATGAAGGAATTGAATGAATCTAATCAATACGTTTATTTCGATGAAGATGAAGAATATATTCGAAATGATGCAATTGAAGATATTTCCTCAAATGATCCCAAGCATGAAATGAATCAAAATCCATGCTTGCACGGAATTTTTAAAAATGATTTAAGCATATTAAAAATCAACACTCTATATTCGTGTGTGTTTGACTCATCGAGAGTAACCTCACATGAGAGGATCATGAATAAAGGAGACTATGCCCAAACGATTGAAACATGGATGTTTGAATTTTCTAAAAGCTATGTATGCCAGTCAAGCCTACAAGGAATGGACGAGCAAATGAAATGGCTTGTCCACATATCTAACTTGTTTAAGAATGCTACCTTGATTGATGCAGTTCAGAGATGGCTTCTTTTCAAGCACAGTTTCTTTGGTGATCATATATCAAGGGAGATGGGTGTGAAGGGAGAAACCCTAATAAATGAGAACAAATAATACCAAAAGGAAATTTGTAAATAAAAATGTATATAACTTGTGTTTTTTGCTTTAATCTTAAGATAGATAGAAGAAACCAAATAAAACTAAAAATGCAAGAAATTAAAGTGGGAACACCTATGGTAATGAATGCATGTTGGATGAGTGGTTTGAAGTCAAAAATAATTCAAATAGAGATTTTAATGTTCAAATGAATGAAGTTTTTTAATATGTGATTCTTGAATGTGATGCTACTAATTTCTCTTATGTAGTTTTGAGAACAGGTGTTGATAAGGAGCTAATCGAAGATTTAGAGTTTTGAGAGATTGTATAGAGGCAACCACATTTGAGCTACATGCTTATGTTTTATTGCAAATGGTTTTTGAAGTTCTTTCATGGACTGCATATGTATATAATGTCATTTCGATGTGATGTTTCTTATGATTTGTTTAGTTTCTATGAGTGCAGGAATGATCAAGCGAAGCCAACGGAGATGATGACTCAAGAACAAAGTCGTGAAAATCTTTTTCATTAGCTATCGTGCTTTAACCCTGATCTTTTCTTTGCACCATCTTTGAGATGCATTGCATGCCAAATATGCATATAAAAATATATAGAAACACGTCTTTGAAATTCCGTAGAAGCACGTCCATCTGCACAATTAGATAGGTAAATATCATTGAAAAATAATAAAGCAAGTTTTGAATGATAAGAGAGAATAGTTCTCAGTAAGGGAGAGTGATTGCATCTGTAAGAGAGTGGAGTTGCGAGTGATGTGAGTGTTGTTTAGATACCATAAAACCCTCGATTTTTCACACCATTTTTGTTTCTCTTCATGCACCTAAAACATGCATAAATGAAATGTAAAGAGCACGAGTGATATTTTGGTTAAAACCCATAGTTGCACGAGTGATTGCACTTGTATTGAATTGTATATCCATGATGAAAATGTGAGTTCAATTTGAGTGTACATCCTCAACACCGAATTCCTAATACCTCCCTTATTTGCACCATGTTGTTTTTATGCACTTAGAGTATGCATATGTAGGGCTCATTACATGGCCGTGCATAGGCACATTTGTTTTAACCCATGCACTTGATTTCACTCACATTTGGGTTCTTGAAGACTTGCAGATACCGAGATCGATGGTGGTACATCCGGAGGATGTACAGGTTCAGAGGGGGTGGATGTGGTCACGATCTGAAGCCATTGCTTTCGGCATAAGATGTTTTGAAGAGGCTGAACCGCACCATTCGGGATGCTTCGCGATGTTATTTCTGGGAAAACCAAAGTCGAAAAGGATTTTAGGATCACTTTCCTATTGTGCCAACAAGAGGACGTGTGCATGCGGAGGATCTTCTTCCTTCTTGGCAGGAATATGCAAAAGGCAAGGAATGACAACGAAGAAAAATTTCCATTCTGGAAGGGAATCTCAGAGGCTCGATCGGTAGAAGTTTTTTTTGTTTTACAAGAACCCATGGCGTCAAGTGCTGATTTGAAAGGAAATGGAAAAAGGGGAATCGTGGCCTTTTCAAAATAGAAGGAGATCTCTGGCGGCTGAAAGAGGAAGGGAAGTATTCGACAGGAGGGGGGAATCATGTCCTCGACGGGAAAAGAGAGAGCGCTCGCAGATGAAGGATAAAAAGCAGATGGCAGTCATTATCGAAAGGGTGCCCTCCCTCTGGAGAATTCAAAGACAGAGATCCGGAATTATGTGTTAGAGGCGTGTCTTCTCCTTCTTGTGTGCAAGATAATGCAGTGCTGAAAAAGGAGACGACATCGGAATAACTGAGCAAAAGTTGGTCCTCCAGAGCAGAGATGTCGCTATTCATTCGCCATGCCTACACAGGACTTAGAAAAAGCACGTGTATTTACTTCGTGTAGAAGCTACTTAGCCGTTGATCAACGTGAAGACAATATTTTCTCCTGTTTCTCTGTCAATTCCTGGGAAAGACAGCAGCCAAGTAGAGGGCGATACGCAGAGGAAATAACAGAATTCATATCGATAGATGTTGATGGCGTGCTAGAAGCGGCAATTGTGTGCATTCTATCTTATCTTAGTGCTCAGAGCACTTATGTGCAGATAGAGCTCACTTTCTTGTATTGATTTGATGTTTTTTTCCTCCATCACTGCTTCACTAGTACAATGGCTCATTCAATTCTAGACAAATCCAACAATGGAATGTTCCGCAAACTATATTCAGTTGATCATGAGAGTTCATATATCAAAGTCAACCCTACCATCGAAGGTGTGCTTGCGCTTCCATAGGTGAAAGGTAAACCATGAAGGAAAATATAGTTTTGGTATTTTATTTCAAGCTATTGTGAACGCACTGAAGTGTTTCAGAACTGGCTGACTTAAGGATAAATGTCGTTTGTTCATACACTTTTTGTGAATGCTACCAGGTTGAATTCGTGTCTGTTTTTTGTGCTGATAGAAGAATCACAGGATCATACATTGTTCGTCAGGAAATAACATCAATCTTCTTGTGAATAAAAGCATCTCATGAAGTGCGTGGATATTTTCCTTTATTAAAATGTCGATAATAACGTATGCCAGGTCCATGAATTTATGGAGATCACAAGTTCTATGTGTGATAGAGAGTGCGTATCTATACTAGCTCAATATGCCGGCTAGTGTAACTGATCAAAGGGTGAACTACCTTTTTTTTTTTAACAAAGGAGGTAATTTGTCGCTACAAAATCTGACACCATCCTCTGAAACATTTAGTCTCTACTGCTATGATTTTGGTTTATGATGAGTATGACGAAGTTCACAGTTAGATTCATTAATTCGTGCTCCTAGGTACTTTAAAGAAAAGGTGCCTGCTAGATCTTAGTTTTGTTCTGCAACTTATAGAAAAATTGATGTTACTCCGTGCTTGAAAGTAGCTACAAATGAATACAGCTAGGTACGGATTATGAGGCTGGAATGAGGTCTCTCTGTCATGAGCAAATCGGAATAATTTCTCCAAGCGCAGGTCTTATGAATTTATCTTATTTAGCTATTAAGATTATAGAAACTAGCTCATGAATTTATTCCCCATCACTTGAGGGATCTGCCAACGGAATGATATAAAGACAGGGCAGCAGAGCAAAGAAATCGAGTTTTCCTTGGTGCGAGTGTGATAACTTTCTCGGAGAAAGGCCACAGCTTGTTTTTTTTTCTGGCACTTCAAAATGCATATGATGCGCATTAAAGGCACAAGATGTTGCGTATTATAATCGATATGGAGAAGATTTTATAAACAAACAAAAAGTCTTACTTCGTTCTCTCCTTTGTGTGAGTCTTATTTGCTAATTGTGGGTATCTTTATAATCGTTGTTCAAGGAATAAACTGACAAAGAAAGGGATACATGAAGTGACATTATAATAAAGTTATGGAGGAAATCGTGCATGGTTATGGAGATAAATTTTGTGCATTAAACGTGCCAATTTACTCAATGAAGTCTTATTTTTATACTTTATCAACTTACTTTAGCTTAGGGAACTCATATGTTTGCGATGTGTTCAAACAGACAAAAGAGTGATTGCTATGTTTTGTGCATGTGTGTTTGTTTCCCTGTACGCACTCCACGGTCCCTGCTTTGAAGCACATAATTGACGTCTATGCATAAACAATTTAAACAAATAAATTCGCTATGAGTATCCTTTGTCCAAGCCTAGATCTACTTGACTCTCTTTGAATCTAACATGAAATAGCTGCTGTAGTTGTCGGGGATTTTTTGCACCTTTGGAATTCAACTTCAAAATCTCTCCTTAGTGGAAAGCTCTATCGTGCTCTCTCCTTTCACGAAACTCGACGACACCGTATTCTGATTCTGAGAGATTCTGTACTGTACATAACGGTCGTGGATTTGTCCCTCCACTAAGGCTTTTGATTTTCTCTGATTCTGCTTCCTTTTTTTTTCTTTTTTTTGTCAAATTCGTG
>CM035430.1:40899673-40909673 GCA_020310875.1 Ceratopteris richardii | reverse complement strand
TTTGTACTGTGTGTACATATCCATTTCACCGAAAACTTTGATGAGTTGATAGTAGAGATGTCTAGCTACAAGATAAGCTATCTCTCATACAAAACTTTAATTTACTCTGCGAGATATACTTTGTTGTTCTACTGGAAAACACGTTTACTGAGAAGAACTGTTATTGACCAAAAATACATTTACTGAGACAGTACCGAAAAGACACGTTTACTGAACAAAGTGTAGCTGATAACTGACTTTATACCGTAACATGAAAATACTCAGAGTTCTTCACATACGAACAGTGCGTGCAAACTTCCACATGAACATGTGTTTTCTATTAGAGAAGATGTGTACAAACTAGCTTGGCCTCTTCTTGCTCAAGCTATGGAAACTCTCTTGCACTGAGTAGTTTCTTCTTACCATCTCTCTTAGATGAATACCTGACATTTCAGGTTTCTGTTATTCATCTTTACATATGCAATCTCTGGCGTCTTCTAAACCTATTCTTGATTTCTATATGCGCTCTATTCAAATGACGCGCTCTACTCATGCACGTTCTTGTTCACACGCTTACTCGCGCTCTTCTATCACTCTCTTTCTTTTTGTCCTTGTGTCTCTTTATATACAATTTTGATCCGGTGTAACAGACTCTAACAAACTCTAATTCTCAAAGATTCTTTGCTGTACATAACGGTCGTGAATTTGGCCCTTCACTAAGGCTTTGATTTTCTGAATACTTTAATTCTGCTTCTCTTTATCTTTCTTTGTCTCTTCGACTATCAAATTCGTGAGTGATTCTTCAACAGCTCTGCCTCAATCACTAATTTGACTCTTCCTGTCTTTCATATATTTTTCTTTCTTTTATACCTGCCATTTCTTTGAATCTGCTTGTCTTTGTTTCATCCAAGCTCTTTGTCAAAATATCTGCAATCTGATCTTTTGTCGGAGTGTATATTATTTCTATCTCCTTCTCCATTACCTTTTCCTTTAGGAAATGATACTGAATTTCTATGTGCTTTGTTCTTGCATGAAATAGTGGATTTGCTGCAAGATACAACGAGCTCATATTATCTCCATGTATGATAGGTATACCTTGATCAATACCCATGCTTTTGAACAAGGTCTGCATCCATATCACTTCTTTAGCTGCTTCTACATGTTCTTTATATTTTGCTTCTGTTGACGATAAAGCCACTATGTGTTGTTTCTTCGAACACTAGCTTACTAGCTTATCTCCTAGGTATATCATATACCCATGTGTTGATCTTCTGTCATCTTGACTTCCTGCCCAGTCTAAGTCACTTAATGCTCTCAGATTTATATCTGACGTAAAAGGATAATATAATCCTTCCTTTATAGTTCTTTTGATATATCTAAGAACTCTCTATCCTGCAACCCAATGTTGATATTTCAGACAATGCATGAACTGTGAGAGAACTCCCACTGCATAACTAAGATCCAGTCTTGTTAGTGTAGCATAAATTAGACTTCCCACTAACGACTGATACTTTCTCATATCTTTAAACTCTGCTCCATCATATTTGCTGAGTTTATGATTTACTTCAAGCGGTGTTGAAGCTTCTCTGCAGTTCTCCATATTAAACTTCTTCAGTAATTTTAGAAGATACATTTCTTGCAAAACATATACACCATGATCTGTGTATGTGATTTCCATTCCAAGAATGTATGATAACTTTCCTAGATCACTGATCTGAAACTCCTTTTCAAGTAATCTCTGTACTTCTTTAATTCCTTCATCTGAGGTACCTATGATTATAATGTCATCTACATAAATACAAATGTAGATCATACCTTCTTCTGTTCTCTTGATGAGTAGACTTGCATCTACCTTCGAACTTTGGTATCCAAGTTCATTGAGATATTTCACAAGTCTTTAATTCCAAGCTCTTGGAGCTTGCTTCAGTCCATAAAGTTCTTTTCTTAATCTGCAAACAAAATTTGCGTATCAGGACCTTACAAACCCTTCAGGTTGTTCCATATAGACTTCATCTGATATATATCCATTCAGAAATGCGTTCTTTATATCTAGCTGACTTAGCTTCCATCCTTTTGATGCTGCTATAGCAATCACCGTCCTTATGGTTGACATCTTTGCCACCGGACTAAACGTCTCATCGTAATCTATACCATGCATCTGAGCATAGCCCTTTACAACCAGTCTAGCTTTGTATCTGGCTATCCTTCCATCTGCAAGTTTCTTAACTTTGAAAACCCATTTATTTCCAATTACTTTCTTACCATTTGGTTTAGGAACAAGTTCCCATGTCTCGTTCTCCTCCAGTGCGCTAAACTCTTCTTCCATTGCTTCTTCCCAGTGCTTCTTGCCTTTAGCTTCATCATAGTTCTGAGGTTCTTCGTCATCTTTGACCATATATGCATAATTTTTCTGAGTTATGTACGAAGTATCATAAGAATACCTTGTTGGTTGTTTCCTTACCCTGTTTGACCTTCTTGGTTCATCAAATGTAACATCTCTGGAAATAGTAAACTATTTTGTTAAAGGACTCCATAACCTGTAACCCATTTGCTTTTCATCATATCTGACGAACACATATTTCTCTACTTTTGGTTCAACTTTATGTCTTAGTTGTGATGGTACATAAGCATAAGCTACTGATCCAAACACTTTGCAATGATCAAGTGTTGGCTTCTTTCCCCACCAAGCTTCATAAGGAGTCATTCCATCTAAAGCTGTACACGGTAATCTGTTTACCAAGTATGTAGCTGTATTTACAGCCTCAGCCCAAAGATAATTTGGACAATCCTTTTCTTTTAGCATAGCTCATGCAAACTCAACTAGAGTTCGGTTCCTTCTTTCTGCTACACCATTGTTAGAAATAGACATCTGTGGAAGCACGCGAACAACACAAGGAAGAAGAAGAAGATTGGAGCACAAACACACAATACTGAATGTATTACTAGAGAATGTACAAAGATAAGTAGCCCATTAGGGCAATAGGCGTATATACAAGCCGGGGAAAAAAAAACCTCCTAAAGAGGGAAAAAAGTGCCCCGACGGTCCTAGAGTGTTCACACACATCACTACCTAAATATATCAACAAATCCCCCTTGGGAGTGATGCGGTGAACAAGGAGCTGGCACTCATGTATAAGGAAGTGCCAAGCTATGTGGAAATCACTCCACAAAAGGAAGTAAGCCCAAAGCTTTGCGAAAAGCTTCAAACTTCTCCCTAGGCAGAGCCTTCGTGAAAAGGTCTGCAATGTTCTCCTGCGTGGGCACATATGCCAAGCTGATCTCCCCAGCAAAGAACCTCTCCCTGACATAGTGATAATGCACCTCAATGTGCTTAGTGCGAGCATGGAACACAGGGTTCCTCGCAACGGCCAATGCGCTCTGACTGTCAATGAAGATGGTGGTGGCAGAAGACTGGCCAACACCCAAATCAGCCATAAGGTGTCTGAGCCACACACACTCAACAGTCGCTGTGAAAGCTGCCCTATACTCAGCCTCACAACTGGAAGTGGCCATAGTAGGCTGCTTCTTGCTCAACCAAGATATACATGAGCTACCAAGCATGAAGCAAAAACCACTGGTGGACACACGAGTGTCATAGCAACCAGCCCAATCTGAGTCAGAAAAAGCATGCAAATCTGGCGGTAGTGATCCCCCCTTGGGATAAAACAACCCAAGTAGCCGAGTACCACTCAAGTAGCGAAAGATGCGCTTAACCGCTTTCCAATGCGTGACTCCTGGGCAATGCATAAACCTGCTCATCTGTGAGACAGCAAACTGAATATCTGGCCGAGTAATGCATAAGTAAATCAAGCATCCAACAGCCTGCTGATAGAGAACAACATCAAATGCATCTCCAGCATCATGAAGACTCAATCGTAAACCTGTCTTCATAGGAGTGGCAATAGGCTTACAGTCTTCAAGGCCAAAACACTGCAATAATGTGTCAATATATTTCCTTTGACACAAAGCCATTCCACCATCAACGTGCATAAACTGAATGCCCAAATAGTGATGCAAATGCCCCAAATCAGACATCTCAAATGAGGCATGCAAATCAGCCTTAAAATCAGCAATATGTGTCTCAATAGGACCAGTGAGCAACATGTCATCAACATAGACAACAATGATCAGAAGCACATCATTAGCACGTTTAACATATAAGGTGCTTTCAGTTGGACTGTTCTCAAAACCATGTGCACGTGGTGCTTACTTTAAACCATATAATGCCTTCTTTAACCTGCAAACCTGGTTTTCATGCCCTTTTTGCACAAAGCCACGGGGCTGAAAAACATACACTTCTTCATGCAAGTCACCATTCAGAAATGCTGTTTTAATGTCCAACTGATGTACATTCCAACCATGATGGGCTGCAAGTGCACAAATGCTCCGAACAGTAGTCATACGGCATGTAGGTGCAAAGGTCTCATCAAAATCAATGCCTCTTTCTTGCGCATAACCCTTTGCAACAAGCCTAGCCTTATACCTGTCAACGGTACCATCAGGTTTACACTTCAGCTTGTATACCCACTTAGTGCCAATGGCCTTCTTGCCAGGAGGCAAGTCACATAAGGACCATGTACCATTCTTCATTATAGCATCATATTCAGATTGCATAGCAGCCATCCAATTTTCTGAATTCTGTGCTTCATCAAAAGAAACAGGCTCATTCTCATCACAGAGACTAGATGCAGCCATAGCATAGCAATCTGATGCAAAGGACGCACTATGAGAGCCTGAACGAGTACGATATGACAAAGGTGCATCTAATTTGCTGTCACGCAAAGTCTACACCAGCCATTTTGGCATAGTTTTTGCCTACTCAATATCAGCTCTCTCATCAGCAAGTGCATCATGTAAATCTGCATCAGAAATGGAATGATCTGCATCATCATATGAAACCTGCAAAGGCTGAGAAGTTGCCTCATTAGGACCAGCACTAGCCTGTCCACCTGTAAAAAGAGGCATCAAAGTATCATACATGTCTTTGGAGCTAACAGATGTCTCCTTAGTACATGAAAGCAATGGCTGAATAGCATCTTCCACAAAGACAACATCACGGCTAACCAGAATGCGTTTAGTCTGTGGATGATACAGACGATAGCCTTTACTTTCAGAACTGTACCCAACAAAAATACATTTTACTGCCTTATCATCCAATTTTCTGCGATGTTGTTCAGGCACTAATGCATATGCCAAACAACCAAAAACACGCAGATGAGCAACAGATGGCTTGCGGTCATGCCAAGCCTCATATGGAGTGATAGACTGCAACGCTTTAGTGGGACACCTGTTCAGTACATATGCTGCACACATGACAGCCTCAAGCCAGAAACTATGTGGTAAAGCCTGACTTTTGACCATGCACCTCGCCATCTCCATGAGTGACCTGTTCTTTCGTTCAGCAACTCCATTCTGTTGAGGTGTATACGGTACTGTACACTGGTGTTTTATCCCACGTTCAGCCAGAAATGCATTAAAATCCGAAGACATATATTCCCCCCCTCGATCAGAACGGAGGGTGCCCATTTTACATGCTAACAGATTTTCAGCCAAAACCAAAAACTATTTGAAGCACATGAACACTTCGGACTTTGCTTTGAGTGGATATACCCATGCATGCCTGGAAAAATCATCAATGAAAGTCACGAAGTAAAGGTAATTTCCAAAAGAGGGTGTCTGCATAGGACCACAGACATCACTATGTACAAGCTGCAATTTCTGCGTAGCCCGAACTGGACCATCTTTTGGAGAGGAAGAGCGCTGCATTTTGCCCAAAATACAGCCTTCACAAACATGTTTTCCAGGTGCCTCAAGTTTGGGCAAAGAGGACACCATTTCAGATTTCTGCAGGCGTAACAAACTAGCAAAATTCAGATGACCAAAGCGTGCATGTCAAAGCTTTGCATCTGACATAGCCTGAGAATCATGAACTGCACATGCCGAATCATTCACAGATCTTTCATAGTCTATGAGCTTATACAGCCCACGACATAAGATGCCAGAAGCAATAATCACATCACCATTTGAGAGATCATGGACTGTACACCTGTCATCAACGAATTTCACAACCAAGCCAATCTTGGCTTATGCAAAAACTGATAACAGGTTCTTTTTGATCCTTGGCACAAATAAAGCATCTGACAAAGTGAAAGAACTACCATCAGTAGTAGTCAGAATGATCTTACCAACTCCCATAACAGGATAAGAGGAGTTATTGGCGCATGTGACAGTATTCCCTGTAGGGGCAGGCTCGAGTGAAGAGAAGAAACTGCGCTGCGAGGTAATATGTTTGGTCGCCCCACTGTCAAAGTACCAAACATCTGAGTCTACTACAGACATGCACTGATCATGAGAAGATGGGTCAAAACTGCAGACAATAGTAAACGCCCATTCTTCTTCCTGCACAAGATTTGCAGACTCTGTTTTTGGTGTAGAGGCCTCTGCAACAACCATTCCAGCCTCTTTCTTCTTTGCCTCTTTAGCATCCAGTTTTGGACAGTTCTTTATAATATGATCATTTCCTTTACAGTACTTGTAGAACAATTTCTGCTTTTCTGATTTCTTTTCATCTTTATCCTGGTTCTTCGATTGTGCAGCATTTGCAGATTTTTGCTTACTAGTAGAAGAGCTCCATTTTCCTTTGCCCTTCTGACTAGCCAGGAAAGCTTGATCTGCAACACGCATAATGGACCTCTTCTGCCTGGACTGATGTTCCTGCAACAGAACAGAGACTAATTCCTCAAATGACAAGGCATTCGGATTGCCTTTCATCATCAACCGAAGAGTAGAGGCAAAACTCTGATATGAATCAGGAAGACCATTCAGAACGGTCTGCACAAGTGAGCTATCTGGTATAACCTCATCAGTAGAAATCAATTGTTCCTTCAGGTCTTTGATCTTTGTAAGAAAACTGTCCATAGAATCACCTTCATTCATGTGCTCACTCTCCAACTGTTTTTGGAGGTAAGCAACACAAGCCTCATTCCTAGCCTGGTACAAAGTGGTAAGTGTATCCCAAGCATCCTTTGCTATTCTGCAAGAGCAAATGTGAGGAATAATGGCACGTTTGACAGACAAGGCTATCAATGCATGTGCCTGGGCATCTCTGCCATCCCAACAAATCTGCTCTGCAGTAGGTGCAACAGAAACAGCAGTACGAACAGGAATCTGCAGAATATCATCTTCGACACCATCTTCATCAGCTCGAGTACCTCCAGCACCTGTATTTGTAGTACCTGTAGTCGCAGGTGTAACAGGACGTCTTTCAACACCCTGCACAATGTTCCACAGTCCTTTTGCAACCAGTACATGTCGCATCATATAAGCCCATAATGGGTAGTTGGTACCATCCAACTTATCCTCAACAGCCAATATACGGAATACATCACTGCTTTCAGCCATGGCCGGTGACTAAAATACCTTGATGCAAAAAATTGACTGTATCTCAAAAAGTTGAACGGAACTGCCTAGACGAGTTCTGCTAGACCTGGAGCAGACTTCGAGACGCTTAAACTGGCGAACAGAAACTAGTATATGCCTTTGGCACAAAAGGACGAAATAGCCTGCACAAGCGCTGCGATAGTGCGTTCGGAGGCCAAAACAAGCTCAGAAACACCCTGAGTATGCTCACCAAATTTCGTGCGAATCTGAGACTGCAAACGGAGGAGTGTCGACAGCGCCCTAGAAGAAGCGACGACCTGCTCTGATACCAATTGTTGGAAATAGACGTTTGTGGAAGCACGCGAACAGCACAAGGAAGAAGAAGAAGCTTGGAGCACAAACACACAATAGTGAATGTATTACTAGAGAATGTACAAAGATAAGTAGCCCATTAGGGCAATAGGCGTATATACAAGCGGGGGGAAAAAAAACCTCCTAAAGAGGGAAAAAAGTGCCCCGGCGGTCCTAGAGTGTTCACACACATCACTATCTAAATATATCAACAACCATTTTGTTGTGGTGTATACCTGCATGTTATTTCTCTCTTAATACCTGCATTCCAAAGATAATCATTGAACTCTCGGGAGAAGTTTTCTCCCCCTCCATCAGACCTCAGTCTCTTAAGCTTTCGACCTGTGAGTCTTTCAGCATATGCATGAAAATGCCTGAAAAGCTCCAAACACTTCTGATTTCTCTTTCAAAACATAAAGAGTTATCCATCTAGTAGCATCATTAATGAATAAAACATAATACCTTGATCCACTAATCGATCCTTCTTTTTTTGGACCCCATACATCTGTATGAATGAGTTCAAGTACTCCATCATGTTTGAATCCTTTCTTCTGGAAAGGTAACCTGTGGGCTTTTCCCATCTGACATGCTTCGCACTTGTGAATCATATGTTGGTTTTGTACATTCGGTAATCCCAGTACTGACTGATTTGAAATCATAGCTTTAATTCTTTTTTCATTGAAGTGACCTAATCTCTTATGCCAGAGATCAAGTTCTGTAATCACCTTTTTGAAAGAAACTTGGAGAAGCTTGTCGAAGGTAGAAAAGTGTGTTTCGAAGCGACGAAGTTTGGTCAAGCCAACCGGCGCAAGACCAGCCCTTGAGCTTATGGAGGCTCAAGTAGACCTTATAGGCATGCTATAAGTGCAAAGAAACACACTATGTACCTTGGAGCATCAAGGAGAATGAGTCGATACAAAACAGATAGGTTCGCGGGTCGACTAGCTCAAAAAACTTACTATCTATGGAAGAGACAATGAACTTCAAATGCCAATAGAGACCAGCGTGATTACAATTAGAAAAAATCCTTTTATGGGAGTGATACACATAGGGTTGAGTGTATGGAATGCACAAAAATATAAGGAATAAGCAAAATATGCTATAGGAATGAATGCGACATTCACCGGTGGTACTTCCTATTTTTCAAGAATACGTAGAGATTGACTCCGAGGCAGAAAAACTGAGATTTCTCCAAATCGTCTGAACCAAATGCTTTGAAAATTTACAGGCATAAACTAGACACTAATACCTTTCCAATGCGTCTTCTTGCACTCAATTGGGAGCTGTGAGGAGAGAGCAGCAGCCTCTGCAAGATTACTGTTGGCGAAGAAGATGATGCAGAAAATTGAAGGAGCAAGACAATGATGGTCACAAGTGTATGTATATTGCTTCCATGTATAATACAAGTGATTTCAAATCGTTATATAGCCTCTAGGAGTGTTCCATGACTTTTACAACTTGAATTTGAATTCAAATGAAGGTGGGAATGGTTGTTGGAGGGAATCAATTCACTTCCCTACAATCTAGGAAAAGTGAAGATCTTGATTGATCTACTTTTAGGTGATTGATTGCTTGATTGAATGCAACTTCAACCACCAAAAATTCATGGGATTTGGGCTCTATATTTGTACCTTTACATGTGTAAAGCTCAAGGCTTTTACAACGGTAAATGAGCCATAAAAAATTTCTCAAAAAAATACAATAAATGAGCATATGAAAAAAGAACTCTCCAACGGATATTCTTTTGATGCGATAGCCTTTGATGTAGATCAAATCCACCTCAAGCATAGTGTAATCTTGATGTTCCAACACTTTTCACGATGTGTAAGCAACGCTTGACCAATGTTCCCTTGTACTCTTAAAGTAAAGAGTCTACCTTCTTTCTTACGAGAGACGATCTGATTATATCCATTCTCGGGATCTTCTACAAATACTCCTTCATTTGTAAATCTGACCTGAAAACCTTTCTCAACTATCTGTCCCACACTAATCAATTTTTTTTGGTATTGTCGGAACATACAAAACATTGGTTAGCAAATCTGCTCCACTCTTACACTTCACTTTTCCAATTGAATGTACACTATGTCTCGTATTGTCACCTGTTTGAACTGTATGACTGGAGCTACCTTTTTCCAATTCTGACATCAGTTCTATATTTCCTGACAAATGATTAGAACATCCATAATCAATGTAAAATACCTTTAGGTCTTCGTTATCTGATGTGCTGATTGAGTTCATCATCAACGATGTATGACTTTCATTCTGTGTGTCATTTGCGTAGTTGTTGTAG
>CM035430.1:40884673-40887173 GCA_020310875.1 Ceratopteris richardii | reverse complement strand
TAGGTTCTTTCCTTTCCCTTGTAGATCTTCTGATTTCTGCACTTCTTGAAATTTCAGCCTCATTTGATTCTGGATCAAATCTTGGCCCTTCTTCTACATGATCCTGCACTCTACATCTAGAGTCAACTTCATCAACAATTTCTTCACAAACTTTTACCTTTGCCTTTCCTTTCCTTTGTATTTCTTCAACACCTGTATACTCATTTGGTGATCCTGTATACCACATATTTTGCTCATCAAATGTCACATCTTTAGTAACAAGAAATTGCTTTGTGGATGGACTCCACAACCTGTAACCCATCTGTCTATCATCATATCCAATAAACACATACTTCTCTGCTTTTGGTTCTAGCTTATGTCTTAATTGTGAAGGAACATAAGCATATGCAATACATCCAAATACTTTACAATGATCAAGACTAGGCTTCTTACCCCACCATGCTTCATAAGGGGTTCCTCCATCCAAAGCTTTGCAAGGCAACCTATTCACAAGGTATGTTGCAGTGTTAATAGCTTCTGCCCATAAGTAATTTGGACAATTCTTTTCCTTCATCATGGCTCTTGCAAACTCTACAAGAGTCCTATTCCTCCTTTCTGCTACTCCATTCTGTTGAGGGGAGTACCTGCAAGTTACTTCTCTTTTGATACCTGCATTCCACAAATAATCATCAAACTCTTTAGAGAAATACTCTCCCCCTCCATCTGATCTTAACCTCTTGAGCTTTTGCCCTGTGATCCTTTTTGCATAAGCATGAAAGTGTTTGAATGTCTTGAAAACTTCTGATTTGTCCTTGATTACATACAAAGTAATCCACCTGGTTGCGTCATCAACAAACAACACATAATATCTGGATCCATTTATGCTATAGTCCCTTGAGGGTCCCCATACATCTGTATGAACCAATTCAAGCATATTTGAATACTTGTACCCTGATTTGTTGTAAGAACTCTTATGTGCTTTACCTAATTGACAAGCTTCACACTTGTACACCATATGTTGCCCTTCAATGTTTGGCAATCCAAGCACCACCTGATTCTTTGACATCTCCTTTATAGCTCTCTCATTGAAATGACCTAGCCTTTTATGCCATAGGTCTAATTCAGACACCTTTTGACCTCCATAGGTAAACAATGCATGTCCCACATTACCTTGGACTTTGAGAGTGAACAATCTTCCTTCCTTTTTACCTGCAATTATGTTTCTATATCCCTGATTTGGATCTTGTACATAGACACCATCATTTGTGAATCTTACTTCATATCCTTTCTCCACAATTTGCCCTACACTTATCAAATTTTTAGGAATAGTAGGAACATAAAGTACCTTGCTCAGAAGTGTACTTCCACTCTTTGTCTTCACTGATCCAATGCTCTCCACTTTATGTTTGGTATTGTCACCTGTTTGAACTGTATGTCCATTCACCCTTGCTTCCATATCAGTCATCAAAGATAGATTTCCACTCAGATGGTTGCTGCACCCTGAGTCAATATAAAACACTCTTTGATCTTCTCCCATTGATTCATGAGTTGCATTCAAGATAAGAGTCATGTCATCCTTCTGATCTGATGCATAATTGTAATAATTATTGTTGTAGGACTGAGATTGGAAGTTTCTTCCACCTCCTCTACCATATGATGTCCTACCTCCTCTTCCTCTGAAATTACCTCTTTGGTTTCTGCCTCCTCTACCTCTTTGACTATAATTCTGATTGTTGTATCCTCCACTTTGATTGTTATACCAACAATCATTTGCTAAATGATTTGTTCTGCCACAAATCCAACAAGCTTTAACATTATCTTTGTTCTTACCTCCTCTTCCTTTACCTCTGAAATTTGTCTTCCCTTTTGTGAAGTTAGCTTGATTTGAATTCCCTTCATCATCATTTGATTGCTTTCCCTTGCCATTCTTTTTCTTGTCCTTGGAGTACATAGCTTGACTTGTACTTCTATCATTGTCTCCTTTAAGATCCTGCTCAAAGGTTAGCATATGTCCTAGCAATTGATTAAGGTCGGGAGTAAAGTGATCAAGTGACAACTCTATGGACAATATAAAAGGCTTCCACTTCTCATCTCCTCTCAAACCTGTAAGTATTTGTCTTACCAACTTTTCCTCTTCAATGTCTTCATCCACTGCTCCCAAGCTATCTGCAATATCTTTCATCCTTGCCACATAATCTGAAATTGATTGTGAGCTCTTCTTCTTGAAGGTTGTGAACTCAGCCCATAATGAGGACTTCCTTGACTTAGTTGTATTTTGGAAATGCTCTTCCAAGGCATTCCAAACAACTGTGGCACTTTCCAAACCTCTGATGTGAGGTAGAAGGTAATCATTTACAGCCATGTAAATAATACTCCTTGCTTGAGCATCCTTTCTCATCCAAGTCTTCAACATTGCAAGCTCTTCCCTAGTAGGAATACTTGGATCTGCAAACTCAGGTTTTTCTTCATCTCCTGTAATAAATGCTATAAGGTCTTTGCTCATGAGGTGTGCTTCCATCCT
>CM035430.1:40859673-40872173 GCA_020310875.1 Ceratopteris richardii | reverse complement strand
AAATTATAATTCAAGAGGAAGAGGTGGCAGAAATCAAAGAGGTAATTACAGAGGTAGAGGTGGAAGGAATTACTTTGGAAGAAATGCAGGTAGAGGATTCCAAAGTCAACAATACAACAACACCTACTACAATTATGCTTCAGATCAAAAGGAAGATTCAACATTGATAATGAATGCAACTTGTGAAAGGCAGAGTGAAGATCAAAGAGTCTTCTACATTGACTCAGGGTGTAGCAATCACCTGAGTGGTAACATATCTTTGATGACTGATTTGGAAAGTAAAGTTTTTAATCATGTTGTTCAAACAGGTGACAACACAAAGCACAATGTGAAGTCAATTGGATCAGTGAAGGCAAAGGATGGAAGCACCTTATTGAGTAAGGTCCTGTATGTTCCTACAATCCCTAAGAATTTGATAAGTGTAGGTCAAATTGTTGAAAAGGGATATGAAGTAAGGTTCACTAATGATGGAGTATATGTGGAAGACCCTAGCCAAGGGTATAAACAGATTGTTTCAGGGAAAAAGGAAGGAAGATTATTTACATTGAAGATTCAAGGCAACATTGGTCATGCTATGTTCACATATGGAGGACATAAGATCTCTGAGTTAGATCTTTGGCACAAGAGGCTTGGACATTTCAATGAAAGAGGTATTAAAGATATGGTTAACAATGGTTCAGTGCTTGGATTGCCTAATGTTGCAGGTCAACATATGACATACAAATGTGAGGCATGTCAATTAGGTAAGGCTCATAAACATTCCTATTCCAAGCATGGTTTTATGCACTCAGAGAAGCTTGAGTTGGTACACACAGATGTGTGGGGACCATCAAAAGATTTCAGTATAAATGGATCAAGGTATTATGTGATTTATGTTGATGATGCTACTAGGTGGATCACTATCTATGTGATCAAAGACAAGTCAGAAGTGTTTAATACATTTAAACACTATCATGCATATGCAGAAAGAATTACAGGTCATAAGTTGAAAAGACTAAGGTCAGATGGAGGGGGAGAGTATTTTTCAAATGAGTTCAGTGATTACTTATGGAATGCAGGTATAAAAAGGGAAATTACTTGCAGGTACTCTCCTCAACAAAATGGTGTTGCAGAAAGGAGAAATAGAACTCTTGTTGAGTTTGCAAGATCCATGATGAAGGAGAAAAATTGCCCTAATTATTTGTGGGCTGAGGCTGTAAATACAGCCACTTATTTGGTCAATAGGTTACCATGTAAAGCCTTGCAGGGTATGACACCATATGAGGCTTGGTGGGGTAAAAGACCTACCTTGGATCATTGCAGAGTATTTGGGTGTGTGGCATATGCATATGTGCCATCACAATTAAGACACAAATTGGAACCCAAAGCTGAAAAGTATGTTTTCATTGGCTATGATGACAAACAGATGGGCTATAGATTGTGGAGTCCATCAACAAAACAATTTATGGTTTCTAAGGATGTTACATTTGATGAACAAAGCACTTGGTATGCAGGTACAATCAACATCAATACAGGTGATGAAGAAGAAGTGAGTCAAAGAAAAGGTAAATCAAAAGTTCAGATATTTGATGAGCAAGAGAATAATGAAGTGCAGGTTGAAGTGGAAGAGACACCAAGATTTGATCCTGAATGTGAAGAGCCAGAAACCTCAAGGAGTGGAGAACTCAGAAGGTCTACAAGAAATAGGTGGCAACCTACAAGGTATAGTTATGATACTTCATTTCTAGCCACAAAAGATTATGCTTACATGGTGAATACAGATGAAGACCCTTCTACATATGAAGAGGCAAAAGGTAAGGAAAAATGGGAGAGTGCTATGCAGGAGGAATATGATGCACTATTGGAGAATCAAACTTGGGATTTGGTTCCTAAACCAAATAGTCAGAAGATTATTGGATGCAAGTGGGTCTACAAGACAAAAAGGTTTGCAGATGGAAGTGTGTCTAGATACAAAGCTAGACTTGTTGTCAAAGGCTTTGCTCAGACATATGGTATTGATTATGATGAGACCTATAGTCCTGTGGCAAAGATGACAACCATAAGGACACTTATTGCTATTGCTGCATGTAAAGGTTGGAAGCTATGTCAACTTGATGTGAAAAATGCTTTTTTGAATGGTTATATTTCAGATGATGTATTCATGGAGCAACCTCAAGGGTTCAGAGATAAAAGGTATCCAGATCATGTGTGCAAGCTCAAGAGAGCTTTGTATGGCTTGAAGCAGGCCCCAAGGGCATGGAACTATAGACTTGTGAAGTTCCTAAAAGAACTTGGTTTTCAGGTGTCTAAAGCAGATAGTAGTTTGCTTGTCAAGGCAAGTGAAAATGGTTTCATATACATGTGCATATATGTTGATGATATAATTCTTACAGGTACAGATGAAGAAGGAATACAAAGGCTCAAGAGGCAAATGGAAAAGGAGTTCAAGATAAGTGACTTGGGAGACTTATCATACTTCTTGGGCATGGAGATAACATATACTCAACATGGAGTATTTGTGACCCAAGAAAGGTATTTGAAGAACTTGTTAATCAAGTTTAAAATGGATGATTGCAGGGTAGCACCTACACCAATGGAGGTGAATCACAAATTGAGTAAGTATGGAGGTGAAGAATTCAAGGACATGAGACAATATCAGAGTTTGGTTGGTAGCCTTATCTATGCTACTCTAACTAGACCTGATTTATCATATGCAGTAGGGGTTTTGTCTCAATTTATGCATTGCCCAAGGAAAGAACATTGGATTGCAGGACAAAGGGTGTTGAGGTACATTAAGGGTACACTCAATGAAGGTTTGTATTATGGGTTTACCTCAGATACAAATATCAAAATTTATAGTGATGCAGATTGGGCAGGTAATCCAGATGATAGAAGATCTACATTTGGATATATGTGTTATGTGGGAGATAAACTTATCTCATGGTGTTCCAAGAAGCAACATACAGTTGCTTTGTCTTCTACAGAAGCTGAGTATAAAGGCATGGTTGAAGCTGCAAAGGAAGTAATTTGGCTCAAGACCTTGATGAAGAGTCTTGATATCATGCATGGGGTACCAATTATATATGGAGATAACATGAGTTCATTATACTTAGCTGCTAATCCTGTTTTTCATGCCAGGACCAAACACATTGAGATTCAGTATCACTTTCTAAGAGAGAAAGTGATGGATAAAGAGATTGAAGTAGTTCATACTTCAACAAAAGATCAGATAGCTGATATGCTTACAAAAGGCTTGGATGGACCAAAGTTACAAAGGTTCAAAGACATGGCAGGTATAAAGAAGATAGTGAAGACCTCAATTGATGATTGAGGGGGAGCTGTTGGTGCAGACCAATCACCAATTGAAGACTTGGAAGGTTAAAGAGTGAAGGAAGGATCAACCATTGAAGCTTGGAAGAAAGACATATTCAGAGGATAAGAGAAGTGTACATATATGTACATTAGTATAGTCATAGGTGACTCAGATCTTTGTTTGAGTAAGAATCTTGTACAAATTATCTATAAATACTTTGAGAAAAGTCGGGGCATGTATGAGAGCATATGTAGAAGCCAAGATTGAGGAAGTTAGAAGTCATGAGATAGAGAAAAGTTAGTTGAGTTAAGCTCTCATCACTCAGTTGTAATTTTCTGAGTTAATGAAGAAATATTGCGCCCGATCTTTTCGTGTCTGCTCCTTCTGTGTTTGATCAATTGTGAAATCCTTTTGAGGATATCTAAGTTGTTAGTTAATGAGCCTGTGACCTGAATTTCAGAGTCTAATTGTAAACAGGCTAGGAGAATTGTTAGTAGGAACATTCATATGTGTTGAGTGTCTACAGTTCTCTGAAACAGGCGCAAATTTCGAGTTTAATCTTTTGGTCAGTGCTCACTCTATAGTTTAAAGTTTTGTGCAAGTAAGCACTTAATCTTTAAGTTGGAAGGTGATCTACTTGTGGCTAAAAGCATTTGGCCAAACGGGTTAGATATTGTGAGAACCAAAGTTAAGAAGTTAGGGGTGTCTAGATCGACTTCTCAGAAGTGCAGATTCAGACATAGGTAACTTGTGAAGTCAATTTCTCAAGTTATACTAAAGCTTTTGAAGTAATTCAACTTGGAGGTGATGCGCAATCTTTAGGAGAACATATGTACAAAGTTTCATCAAAAACTTTACACGTTTGATAAGTCAATGTGAAGAAATTCTGCAGCAGACTTTTCTGTGTTTCATCTTCTTCACATATTTTCTCAAATTTGATAATTTAGAGATTGGACCTCTAATTTAGTGAAGGTTTTGACTTACTCTTGATATAGAGGTGTTCTAAATTCAAGAGTAGGTTGTTCTTTTGGAGATTAACACTCTCCATCATCTATCTATCTATCTATCTATCTATCTATCTATTTATCCATCTATCTATCTATCTATCTATCTATCTATCTATCTATCTATCTATCTATCTATCTATCTATCAATCTATCTATCTATCTATCTATCTATCTATCTATCTATCTATCTATCTATCTATGTTGGGAGTGATGGTTGGATGCACTTAGAAGATCAAGTTGGTGCTGCTAGACCTGCTTCACACCTGCCCTCCTTTGACTCCAGATATGTTTAGTAGACTCCTTGAGCTTCCAAATGATGCCAAGAAACCATATATGTGCTTTGCAAATGTTATGAGTAATGATCAAATCAAGACAGACTACTTGTGACTTCAAAATCCTGAAAAACTTGCTATTTTGGTATTGACACCTGCTCAGTGTTATGCTCAGTGTGACCAGTGTAGTTACAATTAGCAAAATTCCTTCTAGAGATATTCTATTAGCTTAGTAAGCTTCCATTTGCAAGTGGAATGACATGAAATGATAAACCACACTCAGAGAAATCACTTTAGCAAAATAATGTGTACCCCCGATTTTTTAGGAGACTTATAGTCACAGACCAGTGAGCACCCCGACTGAGATTTCTCTGTGATGGTTGATCCAATGGTCTTGAAACTTTGTAGGTGTATAGTAGACTTTGAGCTGAATCCAATGCACTTTGAATCATCCAATTTGGTTCAGTAGAACTTGAGATATGCCCTGTTGAAGTTTACAGACTTAAGGTAGATGACTCAGAGAAACCAGAGTTGAAAAGTGTGAATGTATCTATTGATTAATGTAGATGTACAAGCTCATTAGCATGACAAGCATAGCTAAACGAGGTATTGTGGTGTAGGCTAAGATGTAGCACTAACACACACACACAGATACAGAAGTAGAATGCCTCGGGAAGTGAGCTCAAAATGAGTGAGTCTGACCCGCGAGTTTTCTTCACAACTTTTATAAGAGTTGATTGGTCATTTGAATTTGAAATTCAAAGTGAAGCTCCCTAGAATCTCTCCACTAAACTTAGGGAGATATTCCCTCAATCACATCATCTACTTTTCCACGACTCAAACTAGTAGGTGTGATTACATGAGTGGTTAAAGTCATATTGACTTTTACAAGAGATAAAAGGTAATAGTCTATAAGCATAGGTTCCTATGACTATTGCTTCATGTAGAAATATTCTTCAAAGGTTCCAAGCTTTATGTGAAGTCTTCAAGGTTGATATCCAAGCCAAGTCTTCCAAGATTCCAATGTTCCAAGCCAATGTGTGAGGGCTTGATATGCACCAACAGCTCCCCCTCAAGCCAAACACTTTGGCTCAAGTCTTCATCTCTAGTCTTCAATTACTTCCTGCAATCCAATCATGGATTTAAATCTGCATAGCTTGCTTCCATCCAGAGCTTTAGTAAGCAAATCTGCACATTGCATATTAGTAGACACATATGACAATTGAATATCTTTGCTAAGTAATTTCTCCCTCACATAGTGGTAATGAACCTCTATGTGTTTTGTTCTAGCATGATAAATTGGATTAGCTGCAAGGTGAAGAGAACTTGTGTTATCACCAAATATGATTGGTGGCCTTGTGTATAGACTCAATTCTGAATATAAAAGCTTCAACCATATGGCTTCTTGAGTGGCATTTGCTAGCCCTCTATACTCTGCCTCAGTAGATGACAAAGCTACTGTGGGTTGTTTCTTGGATGACCAAGAAATTGGTTTATCACCTGCAAAACATATGTAACCAGATGTGCTTCTCCTGTCATCCTTGCAACCTGCCCAATCTGCATCTGAATATACCTTAATATCAATGTCTGATGAATAGGGAAAGTACAAACCATGATTTTGTGTTCCCTTTAGGTACTTTACTATCTTCTTTGCTGCCTCTAAATGAGGTACTCTTGGTTTGTGCATAAATTGGCTAAGTACACTAACACCATATGATATATCAATCCTGGTTAAGGTAGCATAATTAAGACTACCTACCATACTTTGGTAACCTGTAATATCTTGGAGTTCTTCCCCTTCATGAGCACTGAGTTTGTGGTTGACCTCCATAGGAGTGCTTGAGACTTTAGCTTCCTGCAAATTAAACTTCTTGACCATGTCCTGAATGTACTTCTTCTGAGTAATAAAGATACCTGAATTTGTATAGACCAATTCAAGTCCTAGAAAGTACTTCAATAATCCTTCATCATCTGTCCTTTGATGTGTCTAATTCCCTGAACATCATTTCCTGTAATAATGATGTCATCAACATAGACACACAACTATATTACCTCTGAATTGTTCCTTTTGATAAACAATGAAGTATCTGCTTTACTCATTATGAATCCTTGGTCTAGGAGGTAGGTTGTCAACCTGTAATTCCATGCTCTAGGTGCCTGCTTCAATCCATACAGAGCCTTCTTTAATTTACAAACATGATTTACCTTCTTGGGATCTTCATAGCCAGGTGGTTGTGACATGTAGACTTCTTCAGATATCCATCCATTCAAGAATGCATTCTTCACATCCAATTGGTACATGTTCCAATTCTTGGATGGAGCTACACTCACCATAACTCTGATAGTTGGCATCTTGGCCACAGGAGAAAATGTCTCCTCATAATCAATGCCTTGGGTTTGTGCAAAACCCTTGGCTACCAACCTAGCTTTATACCTATTTATTGTACCATCTGAGTTCCTCTTGAGTTTGTAGATCCATCTGGATCCTATCACCTTCATGGAGTCCTTCTTGGGTACCAAGTCCCAAGTATCACTCTCCTTGAGAGCCTCCATTTCTTCATCCATTGCTTCCTTCCATTCTGGTTTAGTAATTGCTTCTTCAAATGTACCTGGTTCTTCATTCAAGAGATCCTTTGCAAGATATACAGAGTGCTTGGTTACAAGTGAAGTATCACACCCATACCTAATAGGTTTTTTCTTTTCTCTCTAAGATCTCCTCAGAGCTTGAGTTGAGGATTCTGGATTATCTTCTAGTTGCTTCATCCTCATCTTCCCTTTGGATTTCCAAGCCTTGAACTCTTCAATGTTGATGGTATCTTCATCATCTGAGCTTGTGTCCTCTTTCTGAATTGGTTCTTGCCTGATAAGCTTGGGAAAGTCTTCTTCCATGTCATAAGGTAGACTAACCTTCCTGCATTCATTTTCATACCATGAATCATTCTCATCAAAGATGACATCTCTACTTACCTTGAAGCCTTTGTTTGAGGGGTTGTAGAATCTGTATCCCTTCTGATTCAAATCATAACCAATGAAGATACATTTTTCAGCTTTAGGGTCTAGCTTTCCCCTTACCTGTGAGGGAATATGCACATATGCAACACAACCAAAGATTTTGCAATGATCCAGAGATGGTCTCCTACCATGCCAAGCCTCATAGGGTGTCATTCCATCAAGTGTCTTTGATGGCAACCTGTTAATTAAATATGTGGCAGTAGATACACTCTCTGCCCAAAGATAATTTGGCAATTTCTTTTCATTTAGCATAGACCTAGCTGTCTCTACAATGAGTCTATTCCTTCTTTCAGCTACCCCATTTTGTTCAGGTGAGTACCTTGTAGTAATCTCCCTCTTGATGCCTCTTTCCTGCAAGAAATCTTCAAAGTCATTGGAGAAGTATTCTCCACCACCATCTGACCTTAGTTTCTTCAAATGTCTACCTGTTTGTTTTTCAACTAATGCAAGATACCTTTTGAAACAATTAAATACTTCATCTTTATGTTTCATGAAGTATAAGACAGTCCACCTGCTATAGTCATCAATGAAGGACACATAGTACCTTGATCCAGATATGGATGGCTCCTTGCTAGGTTCCCAAACATTTGTATGCACCAATTCCAGATAATCTTCATGCATGAAACCTTTCTTGGTATAAGGCAATCTGTGTGACTTACCAAATTGACAAGCCCCACACTTGTATATCATGTGTTGCTTGGATACATTAGGTATCCCAAGTACACATTGATCCTTACTCATCTGCTTTAAGGTCCTCTCTCCAATGTGACCTAATCTCTTGTGCCAAATCTCCAATTCTGATAGGGTTTGATCTTTATAGTTGTACAAAGCAATATTCTTAGTGTCTTCAAGTTCAAAGGTAAATAATCTACCTGATTTTTCTCCCTTGGCTATCCTTATGAATCCATGTCTTGGATCCTCCACATATGCACCATGTTGAGTAAACCTGACCTGTAGACCTTTTTCCACAATCTGACCTACACTCATCAGATTCTTGGTGATTGTTGGAACATACAACACTCTGCTCAATAGATTCTGATTACCATCACTAGTTTTGACATTGCCTACTTTAACAACTGAATGTTTAGTGTCATCACCTGTCTGCACTTGATGCTTGCCTTTGGGTTCTTCCAAATCAGAAAGCAATGCAACATTTCCAGCTACATGGTTAGAGCAACCTGAATCAATATAGAATAAGTGATCATCATTGATACCTGACTTAGATGTCATATTCATGATCAATAGGGAGTCATCTTGCTCCTCTGTGTAATTGTTGTAATCCTTCCTATTTCTGTATCCACCTTGATAGTTGCCATTGTGATTGTAGTTGTTGTTATAATTATTGTTGTAGCCATGGTAGCCTTGAGATTGGTTGAATTTGCCTCTTCCTTGAGAGTATCCTCCTCTTTGGTGACCTCTTCCTCTTTGGTTCTTGTAGTTTTTGTAGCATTCATCTGTGGTATGGTTAGACAAGCCACAAATATTGCATGGAGATTGGTTGTAGGGTCTCCCCCTACCTGACTTACCTCCTCTGCCTCTTCCTCTAGATGATCTACCTCTCCCTACATAGTTTGCTTGGGAGGTAGATCCTTCTTCATCAATCTTTTTGTTTTTACCCTTGTCTTTAGCCTTCTTATCAGTATATAGGGCAGAGGGATTGTTACCTTTTGATTGCTCTCCATTCTTTGTGATCTTTGCTTCATGTGTAAAGAGTTTTCCAATCAAGGTTGTTAGAGCAGGTGCTTGGATGTCCATGTATAAGTCCATTGCTGTGGTAAAGCTCTCCCACTTGTCATCTGCCTTTAGTCCATTGATAACTTGTCTGACTATTTGCTCTTCCTCAATCTCCTCTCCAACACTTGCAAGTTGGTCTGCAATGTCCTTGACTTTGGTAACAAAGTCTGAGACTGATTGCTTTGATTGCTTCCGAAGAGTTGTAAACTCAATCCATAGCTGATTCTTTCTGGCCCTTGTGCTTGATGAAAAATAAGTTGACAAGGTTTCCCAAGTCTCTTGGGAAGTCTTACAATTCCTTACATGAGGTAAAAGAAAGTCAGATATAGAGTTTAAGAGATATGACCTTGCCAAAGCATCTTTTGCACACCATTGGTTGAGCCTCTCATGTTCATCCTTTGTAGGTAGTCCTCTGGTCTTGAATGAGGGCAATTCCTCATCTCCTGATATGTATCCAAATAAGCTTCTCCCTTGTAGATAGGTCTTCATTCTCAATGACCAAGCCTGATAATTGTTTCTGTCCAATTTGTCAATGAAGGAAGGGAAACCATCACCCATGATTACCTTATTTGCTCTGATACCACTGTTGGGAGTGATGGTTGGATGCACTCAGAAGATCAAGTTGGTGCTGCTAGACCTGCTTCACACCTGCCCTCCTTTGACTCCAGATATGTTTAGTAGACTCCTTGAGCTTCCAAATGATGCCAAGGAACCATATATGTGCTTTGCAAATGTTATGAGTAATGATCAAATCAAGACAGACTACTTGTGACTTCAAAATCCTGAAAAACTTGCTATTTTGGTATTGACACCTGCTCAGTGTTATGCTCAGTGTGACCAGTGTAGTTACAATTAGCAAAATTCCTTCTAGAGATATTCTATTAGCTTAGTAAGCTTCCATTTGCAAGTGGAATGATAGGAAATGATAAACCACATTCAGAGAAATCACTTTAGCAAAATAAGGTTTACCCCCGATTTTTTAGCAGACTTACAGTCACAGACCAGTGAGCACCCCGACTGAGATTTCTCTGTGATGGTTGATCCAATGGTCTTGAAACTTTGTAGGTGTATAGTCGACTTTGAGCGAAATCCAATGCACTTTGAAACATCCAATTTGGTTCAGTAGATCTTGAGATATGACCTGTTGAAGTTGACAGACTTAAGGTAGATGACTCAGAGAAACCAGAGTTGAAAAGTGTGAATGTATCTATTGATTAATGTAGATGTACAAGCTCATTAGCATGACAAGCATAGCTAAATGAGGTATTGTGGTGTAGGCTAAGATGTAGCACTAACACACACACAGATACAGAAGTAGAATGCCTCGGGAAGTGAGCTCAAAATGAGTGAGTCTGACCCGCGAGTTTTCTTCACAACTTTTATAAGAGTTGATTGGTCATTTGAATTTGAAATTCAAATTGAAGCTCCCTAGAATCTCTCCACTAAACTTAGGGAGATATTCCCTCAATCACATCATCTACTTTTCCACGACTCAAACTAGTAGGTGTGATTACATGAGTGGTTAAAGTCATATTGACTTTTACAAGAGATAAAAGGTAATAGTCTATAAGCATAGGTTCCTATGACTATTGCTTCATGTAGAAATATTCTTCAAAGGTTCCAAGCTTTATGTGAAGTCTTCAAGGTTGATATACAAGCCAAGTCTTCCAAAATTCCAATGTTCCAAGCCAATGTGTGAGGGCTTGATATGCACCAACAATCTATCTATCTATCTATCTATCTATCTATCTATCTATCTATCTATCTATCTATCTATCTATCTATCTATCTATCTATCTATCTATGTATCTATCTATCTATCTATCTATCTATCTATCTATCTATCTATCTATCTATCTATCTGTTTGTAGGTCTAGCTACCTATCTATTTATCTATCTATCTATCTATCTATTTTATATCTATCTATCTATCTATCTATCTATCTATCTATCTATCTATCTATCTATCTATCTATCTATCTATCTATCTATCTATCTATCTATCTATCTATCTCTTTGTAGGTCTAGCTACCTATCTATTTATCTATCTATCTATCTATCTATTTTATATCTATCTATCTATCTATCTATCTATCTATCTATTTATCTATCTATCTATCTATCTATCTATCTATCTATCTATCTATATTTCTATCTATCTATCTATCTATCTATCTATATATCTATCTATTGATCTATCTATCTATTGTTGGTGTATTTCAAGCTTTCACACTTGGCTTGGAACTTTGGAAGATTAGATTGGACAAATTTCATCAAGGCTTCACTTGAAGGAAATGGCATAGGAACCCATACCTATGATTTACTACTTTTACTTCCATTGTAAAAGTCTTAGTGACTTGGCATCTAGATAAAATCACTTACCTACTTGATTAGTCGTGGAAATTGAATGATGTAAATGGAGACAATATCTCCATAATTTTAGAAGAGAGATTCTAGGGAGCTTAGATTTGAATTTCAAATTCAAATGATCATCCTAGTCATATAAAAGTGAAGAACAAAAACTCCCGGCTATGCTAGTCTCATAGAGCTCACTCCCCGAGGCATTCTACTATTGTAACTTTGTGTGTGTTAGTGCTACTCCATAGCCTACACCACAATACCTCATTTAGCTATGCTTGTCATGCTAATGAGATTGTACAAACACATTAATCAATAGAAGTATACACATTCACTATCTCTGTTGTCTCTGAGTCATCATCTCCAAGTCTGTCAACTTCTGAGGAGCATATCTCAGGATCTACTGAACCAAATCAAGTGATTCAAAGCACATTGGAACCAGCTCTAAGCATACTACATGCCTAAAAAATCTCAAGGCCAAAGGATCAGCCATCTCGGAGAAATCTCGCTCGAAGTGCACACTGGTCTGTGTCTGCAGGATTCCTAAAAAGTCGGGGGTACACATATTTTTGCTAAACATCTTTCTCAGAGTATAGTTTATCATTTCTTCTCATTCCACTTGCAAATAGTAGCTTGTTAAGCCAGTTTAATATGTCCAGAAGGAATTAGATCAATTTTTAGTGTGCTGGTCACACTGAGTGAAAGACTGAGCAGGTATAACTACAAAAATAGCAAGCTTTCCTTGATTTTTGAAGTGTCAAGTTATCTGTTTTGATTTAGTCACTTCACATATCACTTGCAAAGTACATATATGCTTTCTTGGTA
>CM035430.1:40837173-40839673 GCA_020310875.1 Ceratopteris richardii | reverse complement strand
ATAGACACACACACATACACATAGACACACACACATATACACACACATACACACATAGACACATGCACACGTAATGATGCATACACACATACACATGCATACATAGACACACATAATAATGCATACACACACATACATATGCATACACACACATGCATACAAACATATACACACATATACACACACACATGCATACACACATATACACACACATATACACATATACACATATACACATACACATGCATACACACACACATGCATACACACATACAAACACATATACACACACACATACACACATAGATACATACACACGTAATGATGCATACACACATACACATGCATACATAGACACACATAATAATGCATACACACACATACATATGCATACACATACATATGCATACATACATGCATACACATACACACTTAGACACATAGACACACATAGATACATACATACATATAAACACATACACACTCATAAACACACACACATACACATAGACACACACACATATACACACACATACACACATAGACACATGCACATGCAATGATGCATACACACGTACAAATGCATACATAGACACACATAATGATGCATACACACACATACATATGCATACACACACATGCATACATACATGCATACACATACACACATAGATACATACACACACGTAGATACATACATATACATAAACACATACACACTCATAGACACACACACATACACATAGACAACACACACATATACCTACACACATACACACAGATGCATACACACACATACACATGCATGCACACACATACACATGCATACACACACATACACGTATATATATATTGATTTCTAACCATTTTGTTTTATATGTTAGGTATTATGGATCCCAGTAAAGAGAGAAAGGCGAAACTCACTCTCATAAAAAGTCTTATGAGAGCAAGAGTTCCGTCAGATACTCTAGGGGCCATAATGCGGGACTACGCAGACATGTCCGATGAGGAGCTGGATTATACGATCCAGATGCTTACGCGATCAGACGAGGGCTCTTCTGCGGATCCACATGCAGGAAGAGAGCTATCTGCTCATAGGTATGTTTTTTTTCATAATTTTTTTTAATGATATTATAGCACATATTTTTATTTATTTCTATCTATCTATTTTTAGGACACCTATACCACCTCCACCACGTGATAGCAGAGCAGAGTTGCCTATGAGGACATGCATAGGCACCTTAGGACTAGAGTGCGACATAGAGCCGGAGGGGAACATTGTGTACATAGGGAATGGATTGGAGTTCAAGAGAAGAATGCGGGCACTATGCGACTCTTACCTGCGCTTTATCCACTTACCATGGAAGTAAGTATAAGTTTTACATATAAATTGAAATGTATATCTTATGTTTTATTTACATTATGTTTTTTATTTTTGTAGTGAGCATGATGAGAGGGATAACAAGTACGTGCTTAGTTCACTTGAGACAGAGTTTGGGACAGGATGGTCCCTTAAGTGGTGTTTAAAAGAGATGCGGACACTTATGGCTCATCGTCGCGACAATGCACGGTATGTATGTATATGAGAGAGAGAGAGAGAGAGAGAGAGCTATGTATGTATGTACGTATGTATGTATCTATATATGCATCTATGTATGTATGATGTCATTCCTAAAATCTATTACTCTATGTTTACTGAAAGGCATGTATATTAACTTATATATGTATCTAATATACATGTTTCTATTTTTGTAGTATGTATGTATGCATGTGTATCATGTATGTATACATCTATGTGTTGTGTATAAATGTAATATGTATATACTATGTGTATATATACATAAAAATGTGTGTATTACATTACACGTATGTATGTAGTATATATTTACTGCTATGTATGTAATATAATATAATCCATGTATGTATGTATGTGTGTGTGTATATATGTATGTATGTATGTATGTATCTATATATATATATATATATATATATATATATATATATATATATATATATATATATATATATATATATATATATATATATATATATATATATACATATAAAAAAATCTAAAATAAAAATGTATATACATATACATATAAAACCTTTTAGCCATATGTTTGAAGTATATATACACCTCCGACGTCCTACTAGAGAGATGTCTCTCCTCCCAACCTTATGCCTCTATATATAGCTACTCGAATCAACGAGGATCATGATTCATAATATATGTAAAGATATATACACATCATGTAGATAGGATACATAAATATAAAATGGAGTAGATATATTATGCTTCACACATACATGCCTAAATGCACACATAAATATATATATACATACTAACATATTTACATGTACATATTTACACATACATGTACATGCCTACCTGCACACATAAACATATATATACATGCATACATATTTACATGTACATATTTACACATAGACACATATACATATATACATGTACACAATTATAAACACTTGCATATAT
>CM035430.1:40749673-40827173 GCA_020310875.1 Ceratopteris richardii | reverse complement strand
TTCAGGAATAGGCGTTGGTTTATTGCAAAATGATCATCCCATTGCATTTGAGAGTATGAATCTTAAGCATTTAGAAAAGAATTATATTACATATGATAAAGAATTGCTAGCATTTGTGCATGCTTTGCGAATTTGGAAACACTATCTTATGGGAACTGAGGTCTCAATCATCTGAGGTGTTAATCGAAACCGATCAACATGCTATTAAGCATTTATTAAATGAACCCTTAATCTCTGATCGAAATCTCAAATGGGCTTGATTTATTCAACATTTCCAACCTATGATCAAATACCAACCTGATAAAGCTAATCTCATAGACGATTCTCTTAGTTATGTTTCCTTCCCATTGTGTTGTTTTGCATAATATTTCTGCCATCCAAATTCATTCCTTTCAAGAAATGGTTTCTACTTATGCATCTGATTTGTATTTTTCAAGTGCATGGCATGACTTCAACAATGATGCATCTTTATCTGATGAACATTATACATTTCATAATAGTTTACTTTATTTTCAACATAGATTATGCATAATCCAAACTTTTAGAGATTTTATCATCAAAGAAATGCATGAACCATCTTACACGGGTCATAGAGGCATAGAAAGCACCATTTCTGCTTGCAAAGGTTTCTTCTTTTGGCCCCACATGGAAACGATATTATGTTTCTCAATGCATTGTATGTCAGTGTGTAAAATGTCATCATTGTAAGCCATTTGGATTATTAATGCCACTTACAATTCCGAACTAACCATGGGAACAAATCTCTATGGATTTTATCACAAGTCTTCCTATCACTTCATTACATAACGATATGATTTTGGCAATAGTTGATAGGTTTAGGAAGTATGCGTATTTCATTTTGTGTTGAAAAACCTTATTTGCACCATGGGCTGCAAAATTATTCATCAACTGCATTTTCCCACATCATGGATTTCCTAAAGTAATGTTATGTGATCATGATGTTCGTTTCTCCAATCGTTTTTCGGTTGCCTTATTTCAGCGTTTTGGTTCTAAAGTAGATTTTAGCTCTGCATTTCATTTTGAAAGTAATGGACAAAGTGAGGCTACAAATAGTACTATTCTTGATTTATTGTGTTTTTATTCATTAGATAGTCCCACTAAGTGGGATGAAATGTTGCAATTGCTTCAATTTGCTTAAGATAACACCACACACACCACTACTTGTCATGCACCTTTTGAAATTGTTTATTGTACAATGCTTTCCATTCCCATGTCGCTCAGCCAAATCGACATTCCCATGGCTGATTCTATTGCTCAAGATCACATTTATATACTTCATGATGTTCACAAGAACCTTGGGAAATGTCAGGAGCGACATACATGTAATATTGATACAAAACAATTAGCCAAGGAATTCGATGAAAATGATCTTGTATGGTTGCGTATCATTAATGTACTTTAGCGTATGGTTCCTTGTTGAACATGGAATTGTTGGAAAGTTAATTTATTAATGTATTAATGTGTTTTAGTTTTTTTGATATAGCAGTTGAAGGTTCGTGAGGAGTGTGAAAGGCATGAAAGGACGGACATCAATAATTGGATCTATATTTTATATAGTTTATGAATAAACCCACATAGAGGGTTTCATTCTTAAAAATTATCAGTAAAATTAGTGGTTAGATTACGAATCACTCTGGACCATGATTTCTGTTATTAAAAGCAAAGGCTCTTTAGAAAGGAGACCAACTTTTACTTTCACACATGCTTTTTGAAGCTGCGCTCATGTAATCATTATTTTTTACCTAATCAAAAATCCTATAAATACATGCACTCTGTGGATTGTCAAAACAAAGTGGATGGGGGGGGGATTGCAACCCAATACAGTGTTGAACAAGAAATTGTTGGAGAGTTAATTTTTTAATGTATTAATGTGTTTTGGTGTTTTTCATATAGTAGCTGAAGGTTCGTGAGGAGAGTGAAAGGTGTGAAAGGACAAACATCAATAATCAGATTTATATTTTATATAGTTTGTAAATAAACCCATGTAAGGGTTTGATTTTTAGAAATAGTTAGTGAAATCAGTGGTTAGATTACAGATCATTGTAGACCGTGATTTTTGTTATTAAAAACAAAGGCTCTCTACAAAAGAGACCAAATTTTACTTTCACGCATGCTTTTCAAAGCCGCTCTCATGTGACCACTTTTTTTTTACATAATCAAAAAGCCTATAAATACATGAACTCTGTGGACTATCGAAAAAGAGCGCATGGGGGGAGATTGCACCCAATACTACATTTTTTCTCGTCTTCTTGCATATCTATTTTCTGTGTGTGTTCTCGGCATTCATAACCTCTATGTGCACGTGAGATAAGATCCTCATAAGACTTAGAGACTCTTGTGGAAGAACATAATACCTCAAATGGCTTGATCAATGATTGGAAAACTGTGCAAAAGCAAGTTCACTAACTTACTCTTAGATATGAACGTCAACAACTCAAATATTCTCCTCTTTCCACAAACAATGAGCTTGATTGTACTAATCAAAGAACAAATGAAAATGAAATTTAAATAAATCAACACAAAATAATAAGCAAACAAGAGTGTGACCATGAGAACCCTTTGCTTGATTCTTAATGAAGTCTTCCCAAGTTGGTCATTAAAGGAGTGAGTGATGCAAGTGCCAATGAGATCCCACTCATCACAATAGCTTCTCCTAATATTATTACTCTGATTGATTCTTCATATGAGAAAGAACAAGATGTGAAAATGATAAAAATTGATGTTTATGCATTATAAAAATATGAACTTAAGGGTTTTGATATGAATGCATGCTTGTCTTGCCTTAATTTTATATGTATTAATGATGCTAATATTGCTTTTTCTAATCAAGTTTTTGGGCAGTTGGATACAGGTAAGGGAGAAATGGATGATTTGATGTATCAATGGAATATTTTGAAACGCACAAAATTTGATTTAATATCACTTTGTTTGTTACAAATGGATTATCGAGAAGTCTTATCTTGGATTTCTATATTTGACCTAAATTTTTGAATAGCAATTTTTTTCATAAGTGTTTCAAGATGAATTATTCTTTAGGTTTAGGATGAAGAATGGGAGTATATTGATTAACCCGTTTTTTCTTCAACAATAGACTATAAATAACTCTTTACTTCAATTTTTGCACAATTTTGTTTAGCCTTGCATTTAAACTAAGCATCCATGTATTTACAAACACATTTTGAGATTTTCCCGTAGTTTCACGTCAAATAGCAACAATCTAAATTTTAAAATGCATCATGAAGTCTGGAAGCAAAGTCTAAGTTTGGGAGGCTAAGCCTCTTCATCAATTGTCTTACCTTGTCTATGCACCATAATTGATTGACATTGCACATAGAGTATGGATGGTAGGGTCTCACTACATGACTTTGCATCAAGGCACCTATTGAGTTTTACCTGTGCACATAGAGTGATTTTAAGGATTGATCCCTATGCACATTTATATGTATGTGAGTGAGCGCACAAGCTTCATCATCAAATGCTTTTTACCCTATTGTTTCCACCATATTTGTTTACCTATGCATTTAATGGTATGGACTCAATAGGGCTACATTATAAGGCCATGCACAAACACTTATCTTCTGATCCCATGCACATAACAAATCAAGAAAAATGATATGTGAGATGAATTGATATTTGAAGAAATAGGTTTATTGGCCCATCGAGGATGATGTGTAGGTTTGGTGGGGATGGATGTCAGAGAGGTTTACTCTCCCCACTTGGAAGGACAAAGGAGAAAAACAATTCATTCACATGAAGAATATGAAGACCGTTGTTCAGTTTCCTTGGGGACAAAGACTTGTAGATAATCCTCAGAGTTTTCTTGGAAGATTGTGATGAGTATATGAGCATGTTTACAATTGGCTATACCGATAAGCATGATTTTGGATCTTTTGTACACTTTGGATTGAAAAGAGTGCAACCCGTATTTTGAAAAGACCAAGAGTAAAAAGAGTTTGATGCCTTCAAAAGTAGATGAAGTGCCCGATCGTTATATTTTGAGCAATCCATAACAAAGTGGCAGTTTTTGTGGTTTTCTGAAATAAAACTTTAATATTAGAGATGGCATCAAAACTCTAATATTAGTAAAGACCATAGATCGCTAGATATAGCTTAATTGCATCGTTATATCACATCACTAAATTAAGATATTATGCTCTATAAAAGGAAGGACTTGCGCTGATGTAGGGGGAGGTCAATCTTAGCAAACTCAATCTGACACACGATTAGGGCCGATTAATGCTTCGCTATGGGCTATTGGGAACAGACACAACTGATGTGAGGAGGCCAACACATGCGATTTTCATTTGGCAATTTGTTGCATGAAGGCATCCACTTGGTGAAGTACTCAAGGGAGGATTTTGTGTGAGTAGCTGAAACGGTTACAAAATCCACACAGAAGGAAGATTGTGATGAACGTATTGTTGTCAGCAAATTATGTCACCAATAGTTAATCGAAGGTGATCAATTTCATGATTTGTAATGTATGCTTTGAATCTCATGCTTCCGTATCCTGTTGAGATTCTGCAGATGTTATTCGCAATTTTTTCATCGACCAATGTACTCGTATAATGCTTCTAATGCCTCTAAACTCTGCGCACAATATTTTCCTACAATATTAATTGTTCAGATGATTAAATCTGCTATTCGAGTTTGTACAGAACATGCATATGAGCTTTCACTGAATGATTTTCTAATATTCATCTTCTCAATACTGTTCCCAATCATTACTATACCTGACAGTTAAGGCGATCGGTTGAAACTCCATCACTCCATGGCTTTTTATACTTCATCTACAGTGCATAACTAATATTACAATTTAATGCTCAACCATAATTATGTCATTGCCCTTAGCAATTGATAGAATGAATACTGTAATAAAAAAGGAATGTATTACACACACAATAAAATGATTAATTATTGCAATCTGTATATGGAGCTTTCATTCAGACTTTAAGATCAAATCCCAAAATCCATAAAGTTAAATAAGTTAATTTGAATTCAACCCCACTCTTATAAGAATTAGACAGATTGTTTCTGGAATGTATATTTATCATGATCATGAGTTTGTGCTTTACGCACATGAATCTTAACAATGTAACAAATGTATTGATGATGTGCGCAATAAACGGATTGTGGAACACTATTTGTATGATCATGAGTATATTGATTATGTGCGCAATACACGGATTACGATCATGAGTTTGTGCTTTATGCAAATGAATCTTAACAGTGTAACGAACGTATTGATTATGTGCGCAATAAATGGATTATGGAACACTATTTGTATGAGGCGTTTTTTGTACAGTTCTTAATAAACATTTTTAAAACTTATTGATAACCATGTCTTAACATATAAGAATGATGCAAAGCTCATCAAATTGATTATAAACATATATGAATACCATTACTTCAATCGTGAAACAAGCAAGTAATTGTTCATTTGTAAACATATTTTGAGAGTGAGGAGTTGACTCTCGTAAACATAATTATAGAACTATGTTTTTCTTAGCCACTACTAGAGGAAGCTTCTATCTCTTAGATATATATCTTATATATTGATTTGATATTCTAAACTTGAACATTGTTTTACCTAGAACACAGGGTTCGATAAGTTTCCATTTTGACAAAATCAAAGACAAGTATGAATACATGTGTTTTATTTCTCTCATTATCATCAATTTTAAGATTGAATTAACATATGATTAAAAATTTGACAACTATGGTGAAAATATCTTATGTGAGTAATTTAATCATTTTCTTGAGTTTAATTTGGTCTTTTAGTCTCTATCACACCTAAGTTTGCTAGAAGAACCTTGCATGTGCCGTTGGATTTGGCGACAACGATTTCATTTGGTCCACTACCTAAATGTCTCAACAATGGCATTATCAAGCTTATTCACAAAAAAGGAAACAAAAATAGGATTGAAAATTGGTGCCCAATTAGAATGTTACAAAGAGGGTACAAGCTCTTTATTAAAGTTATTGCTAATAGAATTGCCTGCCACTCACAAAATTGGTTGAGTGAAGACCAAGTTTTATCAAGGGGAGGTCCATCTTGGAAGCTATCAACGATGTTTGGGAAGGATTGGATTATGCTAAAGGATTCGCTCAAGATGTAACCTTTATTAAGATTGACTTCGAAAAAGTCTATGATAGTCTTAAATGAGACTTTCTTCTCTAGTCTCTAAAAGAACGCGGTTTTGGTTAGAAGTTCACTAAGATGGTCTTCATGTTGCTGGGAAATGCATACGCTCAGATTAACATCAATGTCCAACTTTCTCAAGCTCTTAAACTTAAATGATCTATCATGCAAGGATGCCCCTTGGCCCCTCTCCTCTTTGCTATTTCTACTAATGGTTTAAGCTACTTGTGAAACATTATGCTAGTTTGGGTTAGATTCTTGGCCTCTCCCTCCCTCGCAATCAAGAACACATGTTCATGAGATTGTTTGCTGACAATGTGAATGCCTTTTTACATAACGATACCACCAACATTGATACTTTTTGGAGATGCCTAAACACATTCTCTGTGGGATCCAAAATAAACCACTCTACCACTTTCACGACAGTTATTGGGCACCCACCCACTTCCTTATTGACCAAGGTTGTCAATTGATTCCCAGTGGTCAAATCTTCCGCGTGTTAGGTATTCGATTGGGATTCGACATATTGATGGAACTGGGTCCTCTTGAAGCTTGAAAAAAAAATGGCCTATTGAAAAGGTATGTAGAGCAACCTAGTGGGAAGGGCCATGGTGATTAACGCATTCCTGATCTCTTCTACTATTTACTTTCTCTCTTGTTGAAGACTAAAAGACCGAGAGATTGTTAAACTGGAAAGGGTCCATAGAAACTTTCTACGGATAAGTGAGGGCCCCCACAAAAGGGGAATCTTGAAAATTAAATGGACTACTTGTGTTAGCGAAAAAGATCAAGGTGGCTTGGGCATTCTTGATATCGAAGACATGGCCAATAATTTAGCTGCAAAATGGTAAATTAAGGCATGGAGCGAAAGTGAAGCCTCTTGGGCCCAGCTTATTTTTAGGAATAGTAGAAATATTAAGCTTATGGGCCTCAAGGGATGGAAGGACCTTGGCCTTCTCACCTTGCTCTTCTCTCGTTCTTGAATTTCTCCACATGTCATTTTGTAGAGATTGAAGAGCTTACTCCATAGCTCTATCATTCTACTCCCATTGTGCAAAGATTCATTGCCAATGTGGTTGTAATCATATATGAATTTATACATTTATCATCATTCACTTCTCTGTTTTGTTCTCTGCTATACTCACTCAGAGTAGTACCTTTAGAAGGTTATTTCTCGAGTTCTACTGATTTGTTTTCAGTGATTTAATGTGCCTTGGATGACTCTTACTGTCTAGTTTTTGCATATCAATTTTCAAGGTCATTCAATTTATCGTTTTGGAGATATCTGCATTTTACTGCTCACTAGTCTATCTCTGCAGAGCCCCGAGAATGGTGGGCATGTTCGAGAAATTGATAAATCTTGTTTTCAGTGCTCAGTCCATCATTTGAAGTGTTTTAACTTGGATTGGGAAGCTTTCTAAGTCTATTTGCTATGCCCAAAAGGAATTTTTCTAATTCCTACCAGGTTGAGAGCACTGTTTATTTTTTCCAGCAGGTGTATGTCCAAAAATAGCAAGTTTTGGGAGCTAGTCATTTTGCAACTAGTCTGTCTTGACTTAAACTTTTGGGATACATGTTCCAAAGTACTTGGCTGATATTTTGGTGGATTTAGGAAGCTTAAAGGGTCTACTAATCAACTCTGAAGTCTCAGTTGGCTTGTGTGAAACTGGTTGTAGCAGCACCTACTCATCTTTGGATTGCATCCATTATCTCTCTTCACAGTGGTATCAGAGCATAGTCAAGCAACATGGGAGATGGATTTCCATCAACAATTGACAAATTGGATCGAAACAACTACCCGGCATGGTCTCTAAGGATGGAGACTTACCTTCAAGGGAGGAATCTATATGGATTCATATCCGGAGATGAAGCAATGCAACCCGTGAGGAACAAAGGGCAACCATCACATGAAGAAGTGGAAGGACTTTCGAATTGGTGTTCGAAGGATGCACTTGCAAGGTCCTATATTCTAAACTCAATCTCTGATTTTCTTTCACCTCATGTCAAGGGATGCAAGACATCAAGAGAGACCTGGAATGCACTTGCTTCTTTCTTCTCTTCCAACACTCGAGCAAGGAAGAACCAATTGTGGATGGAGTTCACAACAATGAAGAAAAGCCTGAAGCAAAATGTGACTGATTATGTCGCAAAGATGAAGGAGATTTCCGACCAACTTGGAAGCATTGGAGAGGTAATTGAAGAGGAGAAAATCATAAGACAAATCATGAATGGAATCAAAGCAGACGACAAGTGGGAGTCATTCACAACAGCCATGGATTTATACATGGATATGCATGTACCCGACCTCAACACACTCATGGGCCAACTCTTCACTCATGAAGCCAAGATTAGCAAAGGTGGTGAGTCCTCAAGAGGTAATCAAACTTTTGCCTTATACTCTAATAAAGCTAAGGTCAAGGACAAGTCAAAGAATAGGAAGAATGAAGATGAAGGTAGCTCTTTCCAAACAAACTTTGCAGGTAGAGGAAGAGCTAGAGGAAGAGGCAGAGGTGGAAAGCAAGGCAAGGGGAGATTCCAATCATCTCAACCTTGCAACATATGTGGCTTATCTAACCATACTACTGAAGAATGTTTCCGGAATCCAAGGAACTCAAGAGGAAGAGGATTCAATAGAGGTGGCTATGGATCAAATAGATGCAGATACAATAGAGGCTACAACAACAACAACTACTACAACAACAATTACAACAACAACAACTATCAAAGTGGCCATAGAGGAAGAAGAGACTACAATAACTATGCAGAGGACCAAAGTCAAGAAGATTCATTATTGATTATGAATCTATCAGTGAAGAAGGGTAAGGATGATGATCACATATTTTACATTGATTCGGGATGCTCGAACCATGTAGCAAGAAATGTGGCTTTACTTTCTGATTTGGAAGATCCTCATAACAAGCATGAAGTGCAGACAGGAGATGACACAAAGCACTCAGTGGAGAAGATAGGTAATGTGAAGACATCAGATGGGAATATGAACCTCTTAAGCAAAGTCTTGTATGTCCCTACAATTACCAAAAATTTAATAAGTGTTGGACAGATTGTTGAAAAAGGATTGCAGGTTGGATTCAATCGATTTGGAGCATATGTTGAAGACCCAAGGCAAGGCTTTCGAAAGATTGCCAAAGGAGAAAAGACAGGAAGGCTTTTCACTTTTGAAGTGGAAGATACAAAGAACATAGCTTTGTTTAGCTATGGATCTCAAACTCTAACAGAGTTGGAGATATGGCACAAAAGGCTTGCTCACATTGGTGAGAGGACACTCAAACAAATTTGCAGGGACCAAAGTGTACTTGGTTTGCCTAATATCACAAGGCAACACATGATTTATAAGTGTGAAGCTTGTCAACTCGGCAAGGCTCATAGACAACCTTTTAATAAGAAAGGATATATGTATCAAAATCCTTTGGATCTAGTGCACACGGATGTGTGGGGTCCAAGTAAGGAGCCATCTATATCAAGCTCAAGATATTATGTGTCTTTCATAGATGATTGTAGCAGGTGGACCATTCTGTTTTTCATGAAGCACAAGGATGAAGTGTTTAATTGCTTTAAGAAGTATATTGCTCTTGTTGAAAACCAAACAGGTAGGACTTTGAAACGACTCAGATCAGATGGTGGAGGAGAATACTTCTCTTCTGAATTTGATGCCTTCTTGCATGAAGGGAAGTCACTACAAGGTATACACCCGAACTCAATGGTGTAGCAGAGAGGAGGAATAGAGCTATTGTCGAAGCTGCAAGGTCCATGCTCAACGAAAAGGGATTGGCAAACTACCTATGGGCAGAGGCTGTGTCTACAACCACATATCTCATAAATAGACTTCCATATAAGTCAATAGATGGAACCACTCCATATGAAGTGTGGAATGGAAGAAGACCTAGTCTAGAGCATTGCAAAATCTTTGGATGCTTAGCCTATGCTCACATTCCTTCTCAAGTAAGAGGGAAATTGGATCCCAAGGCAGAGAAGTGTGTATTCATTGGTTATGATCAAAACCAAAAGGGATATAGATTGTACAATCCAACCAATAAAGGATTTTATGTGAGTAGAGATGTAATTTTTGATGAGAACAAATCATGGTTTGATGATGACAGGAAAGTGAAGCTGCCTTATGACTTGGATGAAGATTTTCCATCACTTCAACCAAAGGAGCCAAAGCAGATTGAAGAAAGTGATTCGGAGATTTACGTAGAAGACTTGGAAAGACTAAAGCTATGGAAGAACAAAGGAAAAGCAAAGATGCAGGATGCTACATATGGACCCGAGAGCTCACATCAACCACTTAGAAGGTCTTCAAGGGAGAAGAAGAAACCAGAGAGGTTTGGTTATGATACTTCTTTGGTCACCAAGCACTCAATCTACATTGCAAAGGATTCAACCAATGAAGAACCTACCACACTTGAAGAAGCACAAAGCAAGAAAGCTTGGAGAGATGCAATGGATGAAGAAATGGAAGCCTTGAAGAAGAATGACACTTGGGAGCTTGTACCTAACAAGCCATCTATGAAGATAATCGGATCTCCGTGGATATACAAAATCAAGAGGAATCCAGATGGAAGTATAAATAGACACAAAGCAAGGTTAGTTGCTAAAGGGTTTGCTCAAACCCATGGTATTGATTATGAGGAGACTTTCTCTCTTGTTGCAAAAATGCCTACAATTAGGGTTCTCATTAGTCTTGCTGCATCTAGAAATTGGAATCTTTATCAACTTGATGTAAAGAATGCTTTCTTGAATGGATGGATTTCTGAGGAAGTGTATATGGCACAACCTCCTGGATGTGAGGATGCACATCATCCTAACTATGTATGCAAACTAAAGAAAGCTTTGTATGGATTGAAGCAAGCTCCAAGAGCTTGGAATTTCAGATTGGTGACTTATTTGCAGGACCAAGGATTCAAAGCTAGCAAGGCGGATACCTCTTTGTTCATAAAGAGGAATGGATCTGAAGTGATCTATTTATGTGTGTATGTTGATGATATTATTATCACAGACAATGATCTTGAAGGAATCAAACAGGTAAAGAGTCAAATGAAGGAGGAGTTCAAAATAAGTGACCTCGGGCCACTCACTTATTTTCTTGGATTGGAGTTGATCTACACAGATTCAGGTATATACATCACACAAAGGAAGTATGTCCATGACATGCTTGTCAAGTTCAAGATGGAAAATACCAAGTGTGCAGGTACACCTATGGAGCAAAATCATAAGTTTAGTGCTTATGAAGGAGAGCCAATTGAAGACATCACAAGCTATCAAAGCTTGGTTGGAAGTTTGAACTATGCAACACTCACAAGGGTGGATATATGCTATAGTGTTAGCATATTGAGTCAGTTTATGCATACGCCGAGAAGACCACATATGGAAGCGGCCAAGAGAGTCCTCAAGTACCTAAAGGGGACCATGAATGAAGGTTTGTTCTATTCATATACTTCAGATATTGAGCTAAAGGTCTACTCAGATGCAGATTGGGTCGGATCTAAAGATGATAGAAGAAGCACATTAGGGTATATATCATTTGCAGGTTCAAAAATCATTTCTTGGTCATCAAAGAAGCAACCAACCGTGGCATTATCTTCTACTGAAGGAGAATATACAGGTTTGGCTAATGCAACTCAAGAAATCATGTGTTTAAAGTCTTTGTACACAGATCTTGGACTTCATTCTTCAACACCTCATATTTTTGGTGACAACACAAGCTCACTACATCTAGCAGCTAATCCCGTATACCATGCTAGAACCAAGCTTATTGAAGTCCACTACCATTATGTAAGGGAGAAGCTAATGAGCAAGGATATTCAACTATCCTTTGTCTCTACAGATATGCAATGTGCCGACATGTTGACTAAAGCTCTTGATGGTACAAAATTAAGTAGATTCAAGTTGATGATTGGCTTGCACAAAATCAAGGACAATTGAAGACTTATTTGAAGGTCAAGCATGTTAGGCTTGAGGGGGAGCTGTTGGTGCATTTTACCCAAGCCTACACGCTTGATATATTTGATATCATCCTTATTTGTAAGTCACATGAGTAGTCATGTGAACACCTCTTGTAAAAGAGTTCATTTTTATCTCTTGTAATTGAAAAAAGAAAAAGGAAAAGGATGGCTTATCTCATGCATGATGTAAAAGCAATTTTGTGGCTCTAACTACCAAAACCCATGACTTTTGGAGCTGAGGGAATATCGCCTAACTTTGGGGATCATTTTTAGGTGGAGCCATTCGAATTCGAATTCAAAACTCCCTCCAAGAATAGCTATAAAAGGAGCAAGAAGGAAGACGCAATTAGCAAGCCTTGTACGTGACCACTTCATGTCATTTTGTAGAGGTTGAAGAGATTACTCCATAGCTCTATCATTCTAATCCCATTGTGCGAAGATTCATTGCCAATGTGGTTGTAATCATATATGAATTTATACATTTATCATCATTCACTTCTCTGTTTTGTTCTCTGCTATACTCACTCAGAGCAGTACCTTTAGAAGGTCATATCTCGAGTTCTACTGATCCGTTTTCTGTGATTTAACATGCGTTGAATAATATCTATTTTTGTCTAGTTTTTGTATATCAATTTTCAAGGTCATTGAATTTATAGTTTTGGAGATATCTGCATTTTACTGCTCACTGGTCTATCTCTGCAGAGCCTCGAGAATGGTGGACATGTTTGAGAAATTGATAAATCTTGTTCTCAGTGCTCAGTCCATCATTTGAAGTGTTTTAACTTGGATTGGGAAGCTTGCTAAGTCTATTTTCTATGCCCAAAAGGAATTTTTCTAATTCCTACCAGGTTGAGAGCATTGTTCATTTTTTCCAACAGGTGTATTTCCAAAAATAGCAAGTTTTGGGAGTTAGTCATTTCGCAACTAGTCTGTCTTGACTTAAAATTTTGGGATACATGTTCCCAAAGTACTTGGATGATATTTTGGTGGATTTAGGAAGCTTAAAGGGTCTACTAATCAACTCTAAAGTCACAGTTGGCTGGTGTGAAGCTGGTTGTAGCAGCACCTACTCATCTTTGGATTGCATCCACCATCTCTCTTCAGAGGAGGCCGAAGGAGAAAGAGTTGGCCAAAGTGGAAAGAATTTGTAGAAACTTCCTCTGGACTGGGGATCCCAACAGGAGGGGGATCCCCAAAATCAATTGGGAAACTTGCACTAGCTCGAAAGACTCAGGGGGCCTGGGTATTTTGGATATCGTGGGTTCGGCTGACAAGCTGGTAGTTAAGTGGCTTATCAAGGCCTGGAGCAATAGTGAGCCCTCTTGGGCTAAATTGATTTTCAGAAACTTGAAAGACCTTACCTTTGTTGGCCATCCTGGCTAGAAGGACTTAGGGATTTTCACGCTTTTGTTCTCCTCCCTTTCGGTGTCCCCTAAAGGCTCTAGCCTCATGTATTCTTTATGGAAGAGTTGGAACAAGGCCAAACAATTCATCAGAATCAGTGATGAGTGGAAGTGGGCAGCTGGGATAAGACAAAATGACTCTATCTGGTTCCCGATCACTGGCATTAGAGGAGTGGAGCCTTGGACCCTCCAAATTGCAAAGCGATTATGGAACAAGGGGTTCAAACAGTGGAAACAGCTCTGGAAACAAGAGACCAACCAGTGGATTAGGTTCCAAGACTTAGACCCAAGACATAGAGTTACCCTCTAGGAATGGACTCTTCTTCAAGGCAGATGTTTGGCATGGGATCGCTCAACTTCTTGCCTTCTCTCCGGACAGGATCTTCCTTGCCTTGAGGGCCTCAAATGGAGCAATGGTAAGAGAATATCCAGAATACCCAACTTCAAAGAGAACTTAGATGTTCATCACACCCTCAAGAAGAGGTGGTGCCTTTCTTGGACCAAACTTCGATGGGAACTAAAGTTCATGTCTATTTGGCACCCCCTAATTGAGACCAAAAAGTCTGTTCTCATGTGGCAGATCTTGCATAAGGGAATCTGGTCCAATGCAAGGGCTAATAAAATATGTGGTGTGCCACCATGGTGCAAGCGTTGCCATCGATGCATCGAAGATTTAGCTCACCTGTTCTTCGATTGCCCCAAGTCCCGTATTGTCTGGCATCACGTGACATGGGTTTTGAGCCTCGCGCACCAAATCAATTGGCAACAGGTGCTGTTGGGTGAGGCGGTCTGCTGTTCATCGAGGCTGCGGAATGCCATCAGGGGTGAGACTCTTTGGAAGATTTGGAGGGAGCGATGTGCTGTCAATTTTGACCAAACTTCTAAGGAATGGTCGATCGAGAAATCATTGTTTCTTCTAGGTAAAAGAATCTTCCGAGATAAGAGATCTCCACCGTTTAGACATCACTGTATTTATCTCCTCGAAAACAACAAGTTGAAACCCAAATGTGTCCCACATGAGGGTGATGATAGATTTATCCGCCTCATTTGTAATGCCCTCTAGCTTGCCACACTCCTCCCCTGCATTGTGGGATTTGGGGGTTCCCATGGGCACTAGTCCCACTCAGTTGTAACTTTTCTTCTTTAATTAAAGTCCGGGAGAATAGGCTAAGGACGAACTTCCTTTTATTAAAAAAAAAAAAGGGAAGCCGACATAAGTGACATAGGCCGTGGTTTCGATTGAGGCAAGATAGGCCTTCGATTGACGCATAAAGCAGCAAAAACGAGCTAACTTTAAATCTTTTTAGGTACGGAAAAGCAGGAAACGTACGTATAGATTATATTTTTCACTATTTTTCCAGCAGTGCCAGCGAGAAAATCGATGTGCCTGGAGATTTTCCAGCACTGTCAGCGACAAAATCCCTCATGTTCACAAATAGACCTCTTGCTCTTTGAGCAATCAGAGTTTATTCTAACCCGCTTGTGACAGAGAGGAAGTGAGTCTGATGATAATAAATAGCAGCAATCACTCGAAGTGTTTGAGATGGAATATCGGTAATATATTGGAAGACATTCAGAAAATTGGATCAAGAAGTTTCCTATCACCAGCGGGAATCACCTGCAGGGCTCGCTGAAGGAGCTATGGCTGCTCCCAGCCTTTTATGAAAAAAAATGATCTTCACGATGATGATGGAGTTAAAAAAAAACTGTTGGTAACGCCAACCAACAGTCTCTTGAAGGTGTTAGGTTCGTAGAAGTATGCTCCCTGCAAGTTGCCACTCGAACTGAAAAGAAACTCTCTTCAACTCGAACTGAAACCAAGAATTGCGCTGGATTACTGTGAGGCCGCCCATCTTGCCCCGCACCTAAGTTTGACGGCTTACCTTCCTTCACTCCTCACATATTCATGCGAACGAGTAATTTTGATGTTGGGATGACAAGTAGAGCGTAACTTCACGCATTCCTGGCGATTGCTATGATTGTCCATTTGCATGAACGGTGCCAACATGGTTTTCTATTGAGAGTTATATATCTTTGTGGCACGTCTTGCCTACGGTTCTGGATTTCGCTAAATGCTAGTCTGGTTTCAAGTTGATGACCATGTAACCCCTTTGTAGTGTATCCATTAGTTGATTAGCTTATTTCGTTGGGTTGCAAAGACCGTTGTATATCAGAGCAATGAACACTCTTATATTTTCTAAGGAGTTTACCTAATAGAATAAAGTATGTCTCAATGGAGAATCCTTGGACAAATACAAATAGACCATACGTATAAACATGTGCTCAACATATAATTGCTCGTGGGGTTTTTTTTTGGGGGAGGTGAGAGAGAGAGAGAGTCGGGTAATCACATTTGGGTAATGATCAAAGATTGTTCAGTCCACACATTGTGAGGGGGAGGGGGGCCATCTTATTGATTATGTGTTATGTAATATAGCTATGGTCAAGTCTAGCTTCCTCAAGTTGATTCTAGACTAAAGGTTCAACCAAGAGAAACCAATTTCCTCATTGGACTCCAATGAATCCAATTGGAGCTTGAATTGGTCCCAAATGTCCCTCTCATGACCATCAATCACTTGCCTCTATCACATCATGCTCTAAAGCATCCAACTGATTATCCAAAGTATGCTCCATATGAGCATCCATATGATCAACCAAACCATGCTCTATATAAGCATCATGAGCATCCAAAACATGCTCTACATGTGCATCCATCTAAGCATCTGAATCATGACATACATGTGCATCAAGAATGTCCATAGACCTATCTGTAGGTAGACAAAATGAGACATGACGAGTCTCACGTCGCACATAAGGTTGAACTCCCACTGAGACGAGACTGTCTCTCACATGAAGTACCTGTAGTGGATACCTGTGCCCAATCCTAGCATCTCTGACAAGCATAAGCTGTCCCAATTGCAACTGAAAATCATGCTCACCAAGGAATGCATAACATCTGCTCTCATGTAACTGGCTAACTGAAATCAAACTCATAGGGAATGAAGGCACATACCGTACATGTCTGAGAATAAGTGATGCTCCACTAGGTAGCATAAGGCATACATCTCCTGCACCCTCAATGTCATATGTCTTACCATCAGGCATGTGCACACATCCACAACTCTCACCTGAGAATCTACAAAACCACTCACGATGTGGAGTAACATGAAAACTGGCTAATGCATCAAGCAACCAAGCGATATGTGTGCTATCTAATGAGCAAGAGGAATCATGAGATGAACCATAGGAGAAAGTGATATCACCATCCCTGGCATAATCAACTGCCATAGACTCTCCTGAAACCACTACCTGATCTACATCACTTGCATGTCTCTGATGTCGTCGTCGCATCCGCCTGAAGCAATGTCGTCGAATATGGCCCTCACCACCACAATGCCAACATCGAAGTCGTCGATGTGATCTATGTCTCACATGAGTCAATGGACTCGCATACATATCATGTAGTTTCTGCCATAATGCACTACTCGTCTCCTCATACATAACAGACTCATATATAGAATCCACAAGCTGTAATCGAATAGTGGAGCTGGCCAATGCATCCATATCAATCCATACGTGGTCGGGCATGTCACAAGGCCTCTGTGCATCTCTATGCACATACATGTGTAACCTTGCACGAACCAATGTATGCCACATCTGAGCTTTCCATCTCGAAAATTCAATACCATCGAATCGAGAAGACACCATACTGGCAATCCAAGACTAGCAATGTAATAAGAGACTAGAAACGATACTCTATCCTCAATAGGATCACACATGCATATCTATATGCATAAATCACATCATAAATGTCTCGATAGAGAAGGAACCATGTGAACCACCTGTCACATAACCATGCATCTAGCGTGCATATAAAACCATGAGCAATAGCCTGCTCACCAAGTCTCCAAAGTGACCAAGTAGATGTGAAAGAAACATGGGAAAAATTTCGACAGAGTATCCCCTGTAAATTGAGCAATCAAACAAGATAACCAATAACAAAAGAACAATGAGTCATCTGTCACCACCTGTCACTGATCCAAGCAAGGATAATGGCAACTACATATGCCAAAAACTAATAAGAATACATGCCAATACAATGATGATGTATCTCCCACTCAAGAATGGATCCTACAAGATGGCCCAATGTATCACAAATAACCTGTGAACAAGTCCAAATGAATGGAGATAAACAATGATCCAAAGCTATCGCACAAGCTTCAAGATCCACTAGAGCTCCTTTCTAGCATAAAAGCTCATGGAATTTCGGCAGCATCTGCTCTGTAAAATGGACTCTAGAACCAAAATAACCATGTGGGAATCACCATCCACATATGCCAAGAATCACACTGGCAACTACATATCAATCAATGACCAAATGCTAATAATGGTGACAAACAAACGTGTAACTGAGGCTCCAATCTGGATCATGTACCTGCAAAGAAAACAAAGATACAAGTACCAACCAAGATCCACAATCAACTCTCACAAAATTGTGTGCAACTGGTAACTAAATCCATAACCAAGTGGCATAAGCAAGATATAGACCACAATGCCACTATACATCCATGATCAAACTCATGATGACATAAACCTCAAAAAAGAGTATACCACAATGTCATCTTACATGCCAAATGTGTGACAAGATCATGCTCTACTCTCATATGGAGGAGCTACCACAATGATCATACATGTACAATGCTTTGAAGCTCTGAAAATAAGAGCTTGCACACCATAAATTCTCTCTCGAAGAAGTTCCAAAGCAAATTCAACCTCCAAGTGCAATTAGGGTTCTTATAGTGAAAATGTGCTGCTCTGTGTTTTGCTATTTCAGAGGTGATAACCTCTGAATCTGAACTTTTGGTCTTCAAAAAACTTCAAGGTCTGAGTCTTGGCTACATAACGAGATAAAGAACACCTCAATCGAAGGTGCGTAGCTCAAGATATGCTTAAGACAAGCACCTGCTGTCAATTTCACTATCACCTATAACACTACTGCTCTGTATTTTACAGTTTCGGTGATCTTGCACTGCGAATCTGAATATGACTTCTTCTACAAAGTTGTAGCTATTTCTACAAGCTACGCATTGCAAGTTGAATCATTGCATTCCCATCTGTAGAACTCAAGTTATGATGCAAAAACTGACCTGCTATCATAGTGAATATAGATTCGCCTTCTACAACGGTCTGCGTTTTTCGCATTTTTGGCAGTCTAAAACTCCAAACCAGGTTTTGTTCCCTTCTGTGAAGTTGTAGCTCTCTTTGTTAGCAACGCATATAACTTTAAAACGCATTAATCGAAGCTTCATAGCTCAAGTTACGGCCGAAATACTGAACTGCTATCGAAAGATGCCGACCTGCACTTTCACCTCTTGTGACCTAAGCTTCCATTGAAGCTTTAGGGCTTCTTCTCCTTCTCTGACTCAATTCTATGAAGCCTTCTAGGTTTGTCTCCATGACTTGTGTATCCTTCCTTTTTTTAGCATCAAGAGGATAATCCTTGGACATTCTTTGGGCCACTGATACTTATTTGGAGAGATTTTCCCATAGTGTGAACGACAAAATCAGTGATGTTCACAAATAGCACTCCAAATATGAAGAAGCGTCCATCGTTGGATGATCTTGGGTGTCTCCGAACAGTAATGGAATTGTTGGCAAACCCATTGCATTGCCTCTTGCTCTTTGAAAAGTGAGCTATTAAACTAACTCTTGCTCTTTGAACAATCAAAGTTTAGTCCAACCCTCATTCCAAGTTTTGAACATGATGATTGCTTATTACTTCCGGAATGTATCCATGCTTGGGGCAGAGAGGAAGCGAGTCTGATGAAAATAAGTAGCAGCAATCACTCGAAGTGGTTGAGATGGAATGGCTTACCTTCCTTCACCCCTCACATATTCATGCGAACGAGTAATTTTGATGTTCGGATGACAAGTAGAAAGTAGCTTCACGCATTCGTTGCGATTGCTATGATTGCCCATTTGCATGAACACTACCAACATGGTCTTGCCTACGGTTCTGGCTTTTGCTAAATGCTAGTATGGCTTCAAGTTCATGAACATGTAACCTCTTTGTGGGGTATCCTTTAAGTGATTAGCTTATTTCAATGGATTGCGAAGACCGTTGTATATCAGAGCAGAAGGACACTCTTATACTTTCTCATGTCTCAATGGAGAATCCTTGGACGAATACAAATAGACCATACCATTATTTTTTTCGTCCAGTATAATTCATGGTACTTCTGGTCTATTAACATTTCATATGGTCATTTAATAACCCATCACCTCACATGGAATAATGGTCCTAAGCAGCACGTAGGGTTTGTGCTTAAGTGATCTAAGACCATATAGGAGCTCTCGATATACTGCATCAGTAAACAACGGAGAGTGAAAGTTTCAAGTGCAAACCTCCGCAAACACACTTTTTGTTCCTCTTTTCCAAGTTTTTCCATATTTCTCTTGAAACTGCACCTTTTTTCACCTCTTATTCCGAACACAAAAGATATGGACATGTAAAAGACGGATAAGGTCCAAAGAGGGCTGAAGAGTAGCTCTCGGGAATGGAAACAAGTAAATAGGCCATTCATAGGCTACATATGTGGAGAAAATGCGTATAAACATGTGCGGAGCATATAATTGCTCGTGGGCTTTTTTTTTTTCTTTTGCGAGAGAGAGAGAGAATAGAGTTGAAGCTCTTGGATCTGCGACCTATGAACAAAAGCAAAAGGATTTGTCAACAAATACGATGATCTAGGCATTAAAGAATTAACACACAATGATAGGATCTCTTTATCATCGTCTTCACAAAAATATGAAGAAGCCATATCCATTAGCTCTTATACCAATGTTACAAATTAGACACACCCACCTAAGAGAATGACCATTGACTCTCCACATCACGGGCCATTGTACAGATTTTTAGACTGAGGTAAATATTTGAACTTAATTGGATTCCTCGTGCATGTGAAACGCCCACCACTACTTTATCACCGACAAACAAACTATAACTATATTCGAATCATGATAGGGAAAAGGAAAAAGAGTTGGAAAAAATGCTCAAAGTAGGGGGATCGCACAACACCAAATACAAGTTCGACCCAAGAAGAAAACCTCAATCAAAGGTATGGATCGAGAGGAGGAAGGACGACAGAAGGAGGAGGAAGATACCAAGGAAGAGAGCCATCAAATGGAGAATGCTACGATTGTGGAAATCAAAGATGCTTTGCCAAAGATTCTTGGACCAATAAAGAAGTAAATAAAGGAAGCATGAGTACTTACGATAATTATACTAATACCTCGGCCATTCTAGCAGCCACATGAGTTTGACTAAAACATTATGTAGTAATAGGGAAGGAGACTGATGATAATCTATAAAATTTTGAAGATGGTCAATTGGATAAATATGAGAATGCCAAATTGCTCAAGTATTTGTTGCACATGCCAGCCATCACTAACAAAGGAGTGTCTATTGGTAAGATTGTAGAAAGAGGTTATCAAGTGAGGTTTTATGTTAAATTTTGTTTTAAATAGAATACAAGTTTGTTCCAAGAAAAAGGAAGAAAAAGATGCTTACGGCGGTAAAAAGATCAAACTATCACTACCTTTTATTTTTATTTCATTAAATGTAAGTTTTCAAAGAGAAAAAATAAAGTAGAAGTGGTAGGAGAATATCAAGTGAATGTCGTTATAAAATATTGTGCTCATGAAGAGAATACAACAATATAGGTTATGAGAATGTGTGAACATCAAGATTTCATGGAATCGAATCTTATGGAGCATAGTACGTTTGTCTATGTTCTCATGACCCAATTTTAACGCATATTATAGAAATCAAAGAGGATAAATGTATATTTCTTGATTATTAATCATAGAGAATGGATTTTTGGTGTTAGAATCTTATTATGAAAGACCTTTTCATTTCTAGGGATGTCAATATATTTCCTTTAATATGGTGGAATGGATGTGTTGCATTTGGAAGACACATATGAAGTAGAGAATATATATTAAGTAAAGAATATATATTAAGAGAAACAAAGAAGCATGGAATTAAGTAGCTCAACCACTTCAATTACAAACGCAATGAACGGTATCACCTCCACATGGAATTGGAAATCGTGAAAGAGGGGATGTTGAAGGTCAGATTTCGATAGAAATGAATTCAAAGAGTGATGAAGAAGTCGAGAAATTTGTGAATGTTGATGAAGAAGTCGAGAGAGAGAGAGATGGAGACAGAGAGAGGCGGTGGAGAGAGAGATAGACTATAGTAAATCAATATCTTTTCTTGTTGTTGTTTGATATGCGTTGTGTCGTATGTTAATAGTATTATAATATACTAATTCAGATCCACACTGTAGCAGAATTTTAAACGATCCTTACATGTTTTGGACAATTATTTACTTAGTTTGTGTTAGGTGCTACCCACACACATTGTACATTCTAATTTCATTTAGTTTTTATTACGCCATCCCTACCCCCTTACATTGTATATGCTCATGGATAGACACACTAATAAGTACATGATTATCAGTGTTTCGAGTTTTCCTTTGGTTTCTAGTGTGATAACACTAGTACAACATCTCTCATTTTTTAATTCCTCTTGCCCGGACCAACTTTGCATCCTACCCCACCGACTCATTTCATCTCTGAGTTCCTACTTCCTCTCCCACATGCTTCTCTACTACCCTTGAAGCATAGGTGGGGCTCAATAGAGAATCCCAAGAAAAGGCACCCAATGTCCAAATGCCACCTAACGGACAAGGATGATGCCAACCCCCCGGCCTTATCCAACCCAACACTCAATCTGCCTTCTCAACCACATCACAACTACCTTCTCAACTACATAATTTTGTGACGTATTTTTAGAATCGAAGTTTTTTTTTTTAATTTCTACACCTCAAAGATTACCTTGGTCCTTCCTCGATACCAGTCCCTTTGCTTAGCACATTCCTTATTCTTCTTAGCTTCTTGATGAATATGAAGTGTTGAAACTCCATTGATATTTGTAGATGAACCCCAAAAGATTTTCATTTGCACATGATTAGAGAAAGAACAACAAAGTAAATGGAAATAAGTGACACAATAAACTAAAACATTTGTAAAAAGTACCCCTATTCTCCTCATGAATTTAAGAATCACCACACATGGTAGATTAATCACCCAAAAAGGGGATATCCATCACACCAAAATGGCTCATCTCAACAAGTTTTTTTTTTATCTTACAGCTTGCAAATGCTCACAATTCCATAATGAAATGAGGAACTAAAAAATCATCATGAAAAGCTTGCATACAGGTCACTTTAACACCAAAAACCATCATGTAAGTGGTAAGGGAATGCTCTTCAACAACGATGCTTAAAACATGTGTATCTCAGCACACAATGTCTTAGGGACTTGCAATGAATGAGACTAGATTTATATCATCAAGCAAACTCATATAGTGGTGGCATTGATACACTCATTAAATTATCCCTCTATGAATTTAACCCCATCAAGTGTATGAAGGCATGCACACCTGATAGTCAATGTAGGAAAGGGATAAAGTAATGCAAGCGAATCACGAAAAATCTACCTCACATGACACCTCTTAATCAGTGATGTGTATCCTAATACTTTGTGCAGCAGCCAATAGAAATCAGTGATTTCTCTGAACTATGATAGTTGAATATAGTCAATACTATATTCTTTTAGAGATCTATAATAGATGCATCCAATGGTGGTATTTTTAGCTTGATCTTATCCCTATGCTCCAAATTATGACTAAGTGATAGACTGGTGGGAAACACCAACTCTCACTTCTATGATTCCTATGCTTCAGACACATAGACACACACACACACACATACACCAAAATAGCAAAAATAGATGGGGATGGAGTAGAAAACACCTCTAGGAACACATTCCACACCTCAAACAAACATACAAGCTCATTAAGAAGAAGGTAGATAGGTAAGAAGGACAAAATTTGAACTTGTGCAAAGTTAGCACTTCACAATGGAAAAAAATCTCTACAAAAGAGTCACAAGTGACTTATATAAATGTGCCCAAGTTTTGGTCTTTTCACATGAGAGACCGACACTTTCTCTATAAATCATTAAGTTCCTACTATTTTACAAGGGTAATGTTACATTTTTCAGGGATCATGCATCTAGAGGGCTCGTCTAGAGCATTTACAATGCTTCTGAGATTTTTACATTGGATTTTGGGAAAAGAAAACTAGCCATTTCTTGAAAATTTTGGGGCATGCTTTTCTTTACCCTTTTTTCCTACTGCCTTGTCTTTCACTCCTTTTCCACAACCATCATTGAGACATTCCAAAAGTGCACCAAAAGAAGCACCCTCTTGCCACAGCAGACATAACAGTGTAGTTACCACATGCTTGAAGGTCTTGAAAACCTCATTGATGAGGAAATCTAGCCTAGTGCTTTTGCCATTGAGAAGGAAATCAAAAACTTCAAGAATCTTGTCATATGAAATGGAAGCTTCAAGAAGAGGCTTCATGTTTTGTTGAGTTCTTTTGACATTCTAGTCTCGTTTGAAGGTCCTTCTTGTCAAATTTTGATCTCTTGAAGAGACGTGAGGTCTATTTTAGGCTTTTTTTGCAAATCAAGTGTACAATAATGGCCTCTCTTGAGGTATTAGACAACCCTCTAACATTGAACGAAATGGTTGTCATTACTAGAGGTTAATTTCTTTAAGCGGAGAGGCCATTTCCCTCTTCTCCTTGTTTTTCTCATCATCTTTTCTCTTCAAAGTGGAGGGGTCTTGACATAGTAGTTTACCCTTAAGGGGACTTTTCCATGGTATCTCTGTTGGTTCTTTTCGTTTGCGTGTAATGTTCTTTCTAAATGAGTTTTGTATCCTTTTGGGAATCATGAATCCAATGATCAAGCTTTTCGTCTCCTCGTTATCTTAACTGTTGATGGTGAATCCATACTCTTTGCTAGTGATGTAATGCTTCTTGGTTGTCTTCCTTGCTGGTGGACTTCTCTGGAGTTTTCCCATCATTGCAATATTCATAGCGATTAACTCCCTTTGGGTAATCCAAGTCATTGACCTCCTCCTTGAGGTTACAAAATATATCTGTTCTGGAGTCGTGCGAGATAGGCTCCTCTCAATAATCCCTTCACCGCTTCTTCTCCTTATTTGTGTCAATTCTATGAAGCCTTCTAGGTTGGTCTCCATGACTTGTGTATCATTCCCTTTTTGGGCATGGAGAGGATAATCCTTAGACATTGTCTTAATTGTTGAGGCTTCATTGTAGAGATTTTTTGATAGTGCCAATGATAAAATTAGTGATGTTAGCACTCCAAATCAAAAGACGGCTCCATTGTAAGATTATCTTGGGTGTCTCCAAATAGTTAATGAATTGTTTGGAAACACATTGCATTGCCTCTTGCAAGAAATGATGATGATGATGATGATGATGGAGTCTAAAAATCTGATGGTAATGCCACCCAAAATTTGTCTATTTTATTTGTTGCTACATTTGATCGCTCACTATTTCTTCTAGATTCACTTCATGTAGGAACCATAAAAAATTTGAATGAGTGTGAGTTTCAATAGTAGCCTTTAATATCTCGATAGTCATTTCTTGAATAGGTTATCAACAGGGCTATGCCTCAGTCTCTCTGAAGGCATCAAGCGAGTGTTTGTCCATAGTTATCTCTAAAGGCATTGAAGTTTATTTGGTATCCTTTCGAGAATTGTAGATCCAATGATCAAGCTTTCTCTATCCCACTTATCTTCATTGTTGATAGTGAATTCATCCTTTTTGCTAGTGATGTATCCTTCTTGGTTGTCTTGCTTTCTTGTGGAATACTCTAGAGTTTTCCCCATAATTGGAATTGTCATAATGATTCATTCCCTCTGGGTAATCCAAGTCATTGAACTCCTTCTCGAGGTTGAAAAATATATTTTGTTTCAGAGTCTTGCAAGATAAGATCTTCTCAATAAACCCTTTAGGTCTTCTTGTGCTTCTTTGTGACACTTATATGGAGCCTTCTAGGTTTGTGTCCATGACTTGTGTATCCTTCACTTTTTTAGCATCTAGAGGATAATTTTTGGACATGCTCTGCACCGCTAAGACTTCTTTGTTCTCTGTTGCATTAGTCTTTTCCTACTCTTGCTTGTCCTTGATGGTTATTTGTCTCAAATGACAATATTTTATTCGATGGCTCTCCAATTCATAGTGAAAGCAAGCATTTGGCAAGTTCTTGTATATAATATCCTGCTCCAAGGTTTGTTCTTTTGAACTATCTATGGAAATTTTAGAGGGGCCATTTTCATTAAGATCTGCTTTGACAGAAAATTGTTGGTTCCATCTTGCATTCAACGAGTGTTTTGCACATTCATATATAAAACCACTCACATATTCTCCTGAGGCTAGAGGTGGATTGATGGATGATACAATTTCCCTTATTAATAAACATAGGAAAAAAGCACATTTGGGAGCTTAATTTAGAGCAAATAGCACAAAGTATTGGACCTATTAGGTATGAATTGAGGAAACCAATTCAAATGGAAAAAATTAGTTCTGCATACCTACCAAGTACCAATCTCCAAATCTTGGAAAGCCGTGGCATCATTTTCAAAAATCAACAGTACATGATCAACTGACAAGAATTGGCACTTTTTGACTATCAAGTGTAGAGAATGAGTTCTCCTATGCGCAACGAAAATGTGTAGTGAACCCTTGTATGTCCAACACTTGGACAAATAGCTGCACCTTAGATAGGTTGTTTCTCTCAATACAAATGTCAAATGGACTTGTGCCTTTAGTCAATGAAAGTGGAGGAAGAGAGCTTTCTAACAAGCTACAAATAACTTAATTTGGACAATTTTTGAAAAGAAAACACAACTCACGAAGATGAACTACATGTCCACACAAGTATGCTGAAAAATTGAACTTCACTCTTGGAATGATAAGTCCTGAAATATATATCCTTTGAGGAAGATATTTGAGACAGAGAAAGAACACAAAAATAGATTTCCAAAAAGCTAAAAGTCAAGTAATTTGGATGAGTTAGGAAACTCAACTAACCAAAATAGACCACCTATGCAAACAAGTATACTAAAAAATTGGACTTCACTCTCCTACAGATATGTCACATAATATAAATCCTTTGAATGACATATTTGAAACAGAGAAAGTACATGTAAAGGCGTTTTCCAAAAAGCTAAAAACAAAGCAATGTGGATACGTTTTGGTTGGGAAAATTAACTGATCATAATAGACTACCTATCTTCTTAGGTATGCTAAAAAACTAAACTTCACTCTTTGACCGATATCTCAAAAAATATATAACGTTTGAGAAATATATTTGAGGTGGAGAAAGTACACCAATAGGATGTAGCTGACCAACTTGGGAGCATTGGAGAAGAGATAGAAGAGGAGCAGATAGTAAGGCAGATCATGAATGGCATCAAAGCTAATGATAAGTGGGAGTCCTTCACCACAAAAATGGACCTATATATGGATATGGAAATACCTAACCTCAACGCATTGATGGGGCAACTCTTCACACATGAGACAAAGCTCAACAAGAATGGAGAAAACTCTAGAGGTAATCAATCTTCTGCCATGTACACAGATAGAAATAAAAGTAAAGATAAAGGTAAAGGTAAATACAATGAAGAAGAGGCTAGTACCTCTCAAGTGAACTTCACAGGAAGAGGAAGAGGTACTAGAGGAAGGGGGAGAGGAAAGCAATGTAGGGGGAGACCATACAACACCTCATCTTGCAATATCTATGGCCTAACCAATTACAAAGATGAGTGCTTCACGAACACAAGGAATCAAAGAGGAAGAGGCTTCCATAGAGAAAGCTATGGATAATCCACAGGCATGTTCAACAATGGAGGAAATAATTACCATCACAACTACAACGCTACAACAAAAACTATTAAGGAGGCGTTAGAAGTAGAAGAGATTATAACAACTACACAGAAGACCAAGAAGACTCTCTACTGATCATGAACATGACATCCAAGCAAGGTAACAATGATGTGCATCTTTTCTATATTGATTCTAGTTGTTCCAATCATGTGGCTAGAAATGTAGCATTGCTATCTAATCTTCAAGAACCTGAAGGGAAGCATGAAGTGCAGAGAGGTGATGACACTAGACACTCTATTGAGAAGATTGCAAATGTCAAGGCTTTTGATGGTAACATGAAGACTTTAAGTAAGGTTTTATATGTGCCAAATATAATAAGAAACCTAATCAATGTTGGACAAATTGTTGAAAAAGGCTTACATATTAGACTCAACAAGGCTTCAAGAGGATTGCAAAAGGTAAGAAATCTGGTAGACTCTTTACATTTGAGGTTGAAGATACTAGGAATATTGCACTCTTCAATTAAAAAGATGAAACCTTATCATAGTGTGCTTGGCCTTCCAAATGTGTCCAAGCAACACATGATTTACAAATGTGGAGCATGCCAATTTGACAAATCTCATAGGCAACCATTCAACAGAAAAGGATACATGTAGGAAGACTATCTAGAGCTTGTGCACACAGATGTGTGGTGTCCTAGCAGAGGGCCATCAATCTTAGGGTCAAGGTACTATGATTAATTCATAGATGATTACAGTAGATGGTGAATTCTTTACTTCATGAAGCATAAAGATGAAGTCTTCAATTGTTTCAAAAAGTATTTGGCATTGGTTGAAAACCAAACAGATAGAAGCTTGAAGAGGATCAGATTTGATGGAGGTGGTGAGCATTTCTCACATGAATTCGACTCACTCGTTTAGGAGAGAGGTAAAAAGAGAGAGTTCACAACAAGATATAGTTCTGAACTAAATGGAGTGGTGGAGAGGAGGAATAGACTGATAGTAGAGGCTAAAAGATCAATGTTGAATGAAAAGAAACTACCAAATTACCTATGGGCAGAGGCTATTTCCAAAGCCACATACTTGATTAATAGGCTCCCATCCAAATCCTTGGATGGAATGACACCTTATGACACATGGAATGGTAGGAGACCTTCATTGAACCATTGTTAAATGTTTGGGTGCATTGCTTATGCACATATACCCTCAGAGATTAGAGGGAAGCTTGATCCAAAAGCGGAAAAGTGTATATTCATTGGCTATGACCAAAACCAAAAGGGATATAGGGTGTACAATCCAAGGCATAGTTCAAACAAAGAAATTCCAGAGTCTTCCAATCAAGCACTCAAAAGATCTCAAAGGGAGAGTAAAAAACCAATAAGGTATGGCTATGACACATCAATAGTCACCAAGAATTCTTTATACATGACTAAAGATTCTATTTCAGAAGAGCCTTCTTCATTTGAAGAAACCAATAGGAAGAAAGAACGGAGAGAAGCCATGCACGAAGAAATTGAAGCACTTGAGGAGAAAAACACTTGGGATTTGGTTCCCCAGAAACCAAGCATGAAGCTAATAGGATACAGGTGGATATATAAAATCAAGAAGAATTCAGATGGTTTTATAAACAAGTATAAAGCAAGGCTAGTAGCAAAGGGGTTTGCTCAAACCCATGAAGTGGATTATGAGGAGACCTTCTCACATGTGGCTAAGATGCCAATAATCAGGCTTTTAGTAAATATTGCTACTTCAAAGAATTAGAACTTGTATCACTTAGATGTTAGAAATGCATTCTTAAATGGATGGATCTCATAAGAAGTTTACATGGCTCATCCACTAGGGTATGAAAAAAAAGGACAAATCAGAGTATGTATGCAAACTAAGGAAGTCACTCTATGGCTCCTAGCACTTGGAACCGTAGGCTTGTCACATATTTTTAGGATCAAGGATTCATTGCTAGCAAAGCAGATTCTTCCTTGTTCATAAAAAAGACTAACTCAAAAGCTATTTACTTATGTGTTTATGTGGGTGACATTATCCTTACAAGGAATGATGATAATGGCATCAAGAAAATCAAATCTTAGATGATGGAAGAATTTAAGATTAGGGACCTTGGTTTGATAACATACTTTCTTGTATTAGAACTTGTATATACAAATTTTGGTGTCTTTATTACTCAAAGAAAGTACATTCATGATATGTTGGTGAAATTCAAGATGGAGAACACTAAAATTTTAGGTACACCCATGGAGCTCAACCACAAACTTATTTCTCATGAGGGAGAACTCCTTGAAGATATTACATGTTATCAAAAGCTTGTTGGGAGTCTCAATTATGCAACCCTTACAAGAGTGGACATATGTTATGGAGTAAGTACATTAAGCTAATTTATGCATACACCAAGAAAGCCTCACATGAAAGCTTCCAAGAGGATCCTAAAATATTTAAAGGGTACCAAAAATGAATGGTTGCTTTATCCTTCCACTTCTAATTTGGATATTAAGATGTATTCTGATGTAGATTGGGCTAGCTCCAAGGATGATAGGAGGAGCACTTCTGGCAACTTATCATTTGTAGGATCAATGCTAATATCATGGTCATCAAAGAAACAACCAACTATAGCATTGTCATCAATCGAACAAGAATATAGAGGCTTAGCAAATGCAACACAAGAGGCTATGTGGCTCAAACTACTTTACACAGATTTGGGGTTACATTCTTATACTCCAATGATTTTTGTAGATAACACTAATTCACTTCATATGGCTGCTAATTTTGTATATTATGCAAGGACTAAGCATATTGAAGTGCACTATCATTATGTAAGAGAGATGCTGCTCAGCAAGGACATCCAATTGCACTATGTATCAACGAGTTTGCAATGTGCCCATATGCTCACAAAATGTTTAGATGGAACTAAGATGAATAGGTCCAAAGATGATGATTGGCTTGTACGAAATCAAGGAGGAATGAATAGCAAGCATGTTAGGCTTGAGGGGGAGCTGTTGGTGCAAATAAGTCCAATCCTACATACTAGGACAATTAGCATGTATAGTCACATATGACTATTCACTTGTAAAAGTGAGTTACTTTTTATCCTTGTAAAAGTGCATATGATAACTGCACTAACCCCACGTGAAGTTAGGAGGAACCAAATCTCGATTTCTTGATGGATAATAGATGAGATAATAAAACCTAAAGTCTAGGACTCACTTTATGGTGAGAATTTGAATTTGAATTCAAAGATGGGCTCCATCTTTAACTATAAAAGTGGGTCAAAATTTCACATGAGAAAAATCTCGATTAGTGAGATTAATTGAGAGGGATTTGTGTGATTAGTGAGCTCATTCTATAACCACTTGAGTAACATCACATTTTTCAATTATGCATTTCCGATGCCGTTGTATTTCTATGTGATTTAATACATACACATTGACCATATCTCTACTTCACTTCTCAGCTATGATCACCTCATTATAGTGAACTTCTCAAAGATTTTTCTTAGTGCATGTCAATCATTTGATGTGATTTAAAGTGATATATATTCAGCACATTGTGTATTTTATAGCTACAAAGTTTCATTATCATTGTTTTCTCAATCTCGAGATATCATCATATTTCTGCTCACTAGTCTGCATATTGTAGCACCCCAAAAATGTCCGGATATACCTTCAATTTGCTAAGCATCATTCTTGGTGTACAACTGATCTTTTTTATTCAAATAACTCATGGTTGGTAGCTATTTGTGGTATAAAGTCCCTTCCAATGACTCCCCTCACTTTTTGGGGGGAGTAATCTCTGTTCTGACATTGACTATGAAGTCTATAGCTGCGTCGACAGAAATGAAGGATGCATAGAGTATTCTCATGATATATCTCGGCCCTGTCGCATGGTGGTCTTTAATATATCTTCTCTAACTCATCATACCCAATATGGGCAATAATCCAAGCCTCTCATATGAGCACCACTTGGCACTCATGTGAGTATCATACTCTAAAAGTATAAGGGAGGTTCTCACCTCTAAGTCCTAACTCAAATGATACTCCATGTGACATTTCCTTCCTCTTAGCTCCATTTTTGTCCTCAAAAATGGTATCAGAAGGTCTGCTAGAAAGAGAGAAATAATAGAACCACCACTCCCACTATATCCCCATGCACCACATGTACATGGTCATATCTTTGTGTTGTTTCCCCGTATCCTTCCCCTTAAGAAAACCCTTGGGTACGTAATGTAAAATTGGGAAACCGTCTCTGAAGGGTGCTAACTCGCTCCCATGTAGCACTATCTTCTGAACTATCTTTCCACTTTACTAGACACTCTTTATACAATTAACTTCTCGTCCATTTCTCTTGAGTGCATAGTATGCTCTTAGGCTCATGTGGAATAGATTGAACAGAAATAGGCTCTACTACCTCACTATCTAGAATGAGGTTTTTAGATTCACCCAGCCTTTTCTTAAGTCGGCTAATAGGAAAAATTGGATGGATTTGACTATTCTTTGGAAGTTGGAGCTGATAAGCCATCTTTCCTATTCTCTTAAGTATTTGGAAAGGTCCACAATACCTAGGAGATAGTTTTGGGCAGGGTCCCATCTTCATGGTTTTAGATCTAGATGGAACTCTAAGATAGACATGCTCTCCTACCTCAAAATTGATGTCTCTCCTTTGAGGGTCAGCATGGGCTCTAGCTCTATCTTGAGATGTCCTAATGTTGTCCTTAGCAAGTCTAATCATATCGTTCATTTCTTCCAAAAAGTCCTTTGCAGCTTGAACTTTCTCATTCTGCAAGTCTACTACATAAGGAGCTCTTGGCTGAAACCCATACATAAGCATAAATGGACTATGCCCAATGGAAGAGTGCTTGGCACTCTTATATGCAAACTCTACTATAGGTAAGTACTATTCCAAATTAGTTTGCCTTTCATTCACATATGCTCGAAGCATATCCTCTAGGATTTGGTTAACCCTCTCTGTTTTCCCATCCGACCGTGGATGCTCGGTCGTACTCATAGTTTCGTGTCCAACCTTTTGAAGACCACTCTCCAAAAGTGGCTAGTAAATTTCCTATCACGATTAGAAACTATGTCTAAAGGAAGACCATATAACCGATATAGGTTTTCTACAAATATTCTAGCCAACTCTAGTGTCTTTATTGTAGTATGTGTCAGAATAAACCTAGCCATTTTAGTTAACCTATCCACAGTTACCTAGACCAAGTCGTGCCCTCTTTGTGTCTTAGGTAATCCGACTATAAAGTCCATGGAGATACTCTCCCACTTCCCATTAGGAATATCCAATGGGTGGAGTAGTCCTCCAATCCTCAATCTCTCAGCTTTGTTGACCTGGCATTTGGTGCACTTAAGCACATACTCTAGGATGTCCTTATGAAGTCTAGGTCAATAGAGCTGCCTCTTAACAGGATAATAAGTCTTGTTATCTCCTCGGTGTCCCGCACTAGGTGTGTCATGACACTCATACAAAATATGCTATCTCATCTCAGAATCTCTAGGGACACACACCTTACCTTTATATAACAGATGTCCATCATGGACATTGTAAGTCTTCCACTTGAATCCCTCTTGAGTACCCGTCGATACTCCATACTCAATGGAAACCCGTATATCACAATCCCATTTTCTATGGCTTCCCAAATCTCAGAATATGCAGGATCAAGCCTACATTTTCCTCTAATGGACTCAAGTAGCTCACTAGTGATCTAAGTGAAACTCAGTCCATTGAGCATAGGCATGTGACTAAGTGAATCTACCACTACATTAAACTTCCTATACCTAAGCTCATAATGAAACTCTTGAAGGGTCTCTAACCATCGGGCCTTACGACCTTTAAGGTCTGTTTGATTAGAGAGCCACTTGATACTCTCTTGATCAAACACTATCGTGACTTTGGCACCATATAAATAATGATGCCACTTCTTCAAAGCATGGATAATTGCATACAACTCCATTTCATAAATGGAGTGATTCTTCTGAGCCGGTTCTAGTTTATTACTCTCAAAAGCTACTGATCGACCATCCTGAACTAGAACCGCTCCTATGGCAAAATCACTTGTGTCAGTCTCAACCACAAATGGTTTGTTGGGATCTACTATATGTAAAAGTGGAGCTTTGGCAATTGCTAGTTTCAATTTCTCCATACTTTGCTTTTGTTTGTATCCCCAGTGAAAGGCTTTCCCTTTCCCTTTAAGCTGTTCCATCATGGGGACAACAATTTTGGCATAATTCTTAATGAATCTTTGATAGAAACCTGATAAACCTAGGAAGATCTGTAGCTCTTCGAGGTTCCTTGGATGTGGCCATTCCATAATAGCCCTTACTTTTTCAGGATCCATCTCAATTCCATCTTGGGAGACTATATGCCCAAGGTATCTAACCTCTGTCTTGAAAAATTCACACTTTGACTCCTTAGCAAAGAGTGAATTTTCCCTTAGCACTTGAATTTTCCTTTCTTAAGTATTCCAAGTGCTCCCCTTCTGATACACTATAGATCAGAATTTCGTCCAAAAAGTCTACTAGAAAGTGTCCTAGATAAGGACGTAAAACACTATTCATGAGCTTCATGAAAGTGGTAGGAGCATTGGTGAGACCAAAAGGCATCACCAAAAACTCATAATGCCCATATCTAGTCCTAAATGAAGTCTTCAAGACATCCTCTGCCCTAATCCTAATCTGATGATATCCTGATCTAAGGTCAAGCTTGGTAAAATACCTAGCTTGATGTAACTCATAAAATAGATCTTCCAATGTAGGCATTGGAAACCTATTTTTGATAGTTACCTTATTAAGTGCTCTATAATCTATACATAGCCTCATAGAGCTGTCTTTCTTTTTAACTAGGAGCATTGGCGATGCCCATGGTGAGTAACTAGGTTTAATGAAGCCCTTATCTAAATAATCCTACAATTGCCTCTCAACCTCCTCATGTTGAGAAACACTAAGCCTATAAGGTGGCTTACAAATAGGGTTAGTGTTAGTAAAAATCTCAATGGCATGGTCAATGTCCCCTCTCTCAGGTGGTAGCCCTCTAGATAAGTCAATGGGGAAAACATCTCTGTACTCAAACATACGATCCTTAAAACTTTTAACCACACACTCATGCAAAAAAAAATAGTAGTAAGACCTATCCATATTTACATTCCTAGCATGAAAATATTCATCATGAGCTATCTGTACAATGCTCCATATCATGACTATAAAATTAAAACATCTCCTATACATGCTAAGAATAATAAAGACTATACAACTCTAATGATGAAATGAGAGGTGCACTAGGTACATCTCTCTCTCTCTCTGAATACAAACTTTACTTCCATTCTTTTTAAGTTCAAGTGTGTTGTTTTGATAGCTGCGTTTAAGTGTGTCTCCCAACCCCTATATCCACTCTCTTCCTAACACAAGGTATGTCCTCTCCATATTCAGAATTTGGAAGTCCATATAATCTATATAGTCCTGCATCTTGACTTCCAAATTGGATACCATAGTATCCCCTACCCTCCTATCCTTCCCTTGCATCATAGATACTATGTATTTATGTGCACTAGGCTGCTGGGGAATCTTTAATTTCTTGACCGAAGCATAATTTATAAAATTATGAGTGGCAGAGTCATCTATCATGACCCGCACCCTGGTCCCGTATACACTACCATGCAGTTTAACTAGGTCATGTGGTCCAAACTCCGTTGACCACAATGACTGAGTCAAACAACATGTGTGCTCTATATCCTCATGCATCACCTCCACTCCCTTGCAGCTAGAGCTACTATGAATAGGAAGGGTGTGCACTAGGTGGACCGCCTTTTTTCCCTTTTCGAGGGTCGTACTAGTCTCTGGTCCCTTCTTCTTTTCTTTCCCCTTCTTGAGTGGACAATTCCACTATGAATGGCTAGGAGAAAAACACCTAAAATAGAGGTTCTCTCTTTTGGCCCTCTCAAACCGATCTGTAGATAACCTAGGCCCTTGTGATCTTTGTTTTTTAATAAAAACGTTTTTTACCCAAATGGAAACTTCTTCTAGAATTTAGTCGTACTAAGAGGCTTGAGGGGATGATCCGTCTCCATAGGAGTATATGGAGGATGATTGTGGTCCTCATAAATCTGCGCATACTTGATCGCCTCCTCAAACGTCTTAGGCGCATTCCTTCTGACTTCCCTCTTTATGGCTTTATCTAAGCCTCTAATAAACCCTCTGGTCTTCTGGAAATCATCTAAGCCCTTAAGTTTCAAAATCATCTCTCTATAGTGGGATAAGTAGACTCTAAGAGGCCTACCTCTTTGGGTAATCCTATCCCAATCATCCTAATTCTTCCTCTCCTAATTCTCAGGAAGAAACTCTTTTAGAAAAAGAGTCTCTAACTGAGTCTAATGAGTAGGGATAGAGTTCACCTCCTTAAGACTCATCCACCACTTGTAAGCACGTGGGCCGAGTGAGAGACTCACCTCTAGCACATGGTACTCTAGTGGGATGCCCTTCAATTGATGCAAATAATGCCACTTTTGTAAAAAAGTTTAAATGGCATCCTTATTCTATCTTGGTCATCCCTCGTAAAGGTAGGTGGCTTCAAGTCTTTCAGGAGGGGATCTTCCCTAGAGCTCTCTCCTTTGAGTTTACTAGGAAGAGAAGTATCTTTCCTAGTAATCTCTAGAGGAATAGGAGGAGTTCTTCCTTCCTAACTAGAAAAGAGGTGACACTAGTCTCAAGTGAGATCATTTGAGACTTTAGCTACTAAATGAGATATGTGATGCTACCAAGATCTCTCTCTAATTTAAGGGTTTTCTCTTTCAAGTCTATGAATTGATCATGAGTGAAAAACTCATCTAAACGTTCCTCATATGTATACTCTTCTTGGTGAGGCTCTTTCTCTTCTAAGCTTTCTTCTACTTCTTGCCCTAAATCTACTTCTTCCATTCTAGAATCAAGATCCTCTAGTTGCTCTTTAGATGGAGAAGTGTGTTCAACTACTTGTTTTCCTTTAGATTCCATCTTTTACTTCCCCTCCCCTATTTGCTAACTAGATTATGTGACAATGAATGGAAGTAAAGCTTAAATATGCAAGAAGAAGAGAAATATATCACAAGAGCACTTCCCTGGTACAAAATGAAGCTGCAAAGCAAAATCCAAGTGATCCTTGAAGCTTTAGGTCGCTGATTTTGAATCCTCACCAGACCCAAACAAAAATTTTAAATTTCTGGTTGGTCTGGAGGGGTTCTAATCACCAAAAACCAATAAGAACAATGCCAAAATCATGTAGCAATAGCCCCAACTAGGCAAATTGAGTGAAACTGAACAAATTTTGAGATTTGACAGTCCTCACCAGTCAAAGAGTTGTATCCTAGCACCTGTACTTCAAAGATATAATACTATCCCAAGTGAAAAAAGTGAATTTGGACACGGAATGATGAAAAAATAGGCTCGAAAGTGGTTACCTAGTTCGTGCTGAAGTGTTCCAGAGAGATTTTGGTTGACCAAATCTCATCCAAATCCAACATCAATAGTCTCTCAGCAAGGCTTCAGAGTATAGCTTCATAACGTGGCCAACATTTTTGAAATCAGATATTGTATGAGGAAGCTATGGTGCGGACAAGTCGGGTATGTCACGGGCAGGAAGTGGAAAAACTAATCTTCATGGAAGGGCGACTTTGAAAAGCTCCAAACTCAAAAACTGAAGCTTTATGATCAAACCCAAAACCCCTACCCCATCTCCACAGCCCATATTACATGTATGCAACATTATTTTTCCCAAAATCTTGATCCATAGCATCACTTTTGTACTCAAAAATTCTAAAAAAAGTTTCAAATTTTTCCCTAACTTCAGTTTGAGCTCACTGTATATTCGAAAAAAGCTTGAAATGCCCATCGAGGAGCCCTTTTATCCCACATAGGCACGTGCAATAGCCATCTAGGAGTATATATAGAGGATGGAAGCCTTCACATCATCACCCAAGAGGAGGGGAGGAGGAGGAGGAGAGAGATTCTCCCTCTCTCTTCATGAGCACGTGAGTGCTGCTGCTAGGCGTCCCCGTGTGGCTGACGGTTATTGCCTTGCCTCAATTCTTGAGTTCTGCTCTGATACCAGTGTGGTATAAAGTCTCTTCCAATGACTCTCCTCACTTTTTGGGGGAGTAATCTCTGTTCTGACATCGACTATGAAGTCTATAGCTGCACCGACTGAAATCAAGGATGCGTGGAGTATTCTCATGATATATATCCACCCTGCCACGTGCTGGTCTTTAATATACCTTCTCTAACTCATCATACCCAATATGGGCAATAATCCAAGCCTCTCATATGAGTACCACTTGGTGTCATGGACAAGGAAACCATCTAAACCTTAGATTCCATGTCAATTTCTATATCTCATGATTGGATTAGATTTTGGAGAAACTAATGCTTCCATTGCGTCCGGAACGTGCCAAAACCCCAAGATCGACTGTCTATTCACTGAATTCTGACATCGGGAGGTCCTCTTATAAATTGATGACATCATGATGACATCATCAGTGCGCAACCGCCCTTGGGAACCGCCCTTGAAAACCTATATAAGGAGGGGTTGGCCACATTCATAATCAGTCTTGCCAATGCCAGTCCTGGGAGCTCAAGGAGTCGTGACCTCCAAGTAAGTACATTCAAGTTCCAGTTCAAGTTCTAGTCTTGTTTCTAGCTCTAGTCTTGTCTAGTCTTGTATTGTGGACATCCTTTCTTGTCCTATTGTAATCTCGTAGTACGAGATCCTTTCTAGTTATTTCTTGTATCCAGTTCATATCCCTGAGGGGATTTCTTGTAATCGAGATATCTTGTTTCCTACCTACGATCCCGGGTTGTGGGATCTCCTGTATCATCTCTAGTCGAGTTTTCCATACCTATTGGTCCCGGGTTGTGGGACATCTTGTATCGATCGTATATTCTTGTAGCATTTTCCCTTCGTGGGTATTCTTGTAATCAGAACTGTGTTTCCGAAATCTTGTCTTGTGTAGTCAGAGAGCACAATCTAGTGCTCCCCTGACATTTTGGCAAGACTATCTTCATCAAGACCAGGCACCATGGAGACTATTCGAGAAGAATTTTTTACTGCACTTAAAGTCATTCAGCAACAAGTCCAAGAGATACGAGAGAACCAACAGAGGATTCAACAACAAAGTATTCAAGATATAATCACAGAACTTCAGAGGCAAATCCAAGAGCTGCAGATCATTGTTAGTCAATCTTCTTCAAGTACCCCCATGACAAGTAACATGAAGAAAAGTCCAAAAGTAAGCATGCCTGAGAAATTTGATGGGACGAGATCAAAGTTTCGAGGATTTGTGCAACAAGTGAAGCTATTCATAAGAATGCAACCAGATAGGTACCCAGATGATGTTTCTCAAGTAGGACTCATAGGAACTCTATTATGTGGTCCTGCTCTTTCATGGTTTGCACCTATCCTTGAGAAGGACATGGATATTTTGCATGATTTCAAGGCCTTTATTCAAGAGTTCACATCCTCATTTGGAGATACCAATTGTTCACGTGTTGCCGAAACAAGGCTAAGGAAGCTACATCAAGGAAATAGGCCTGCATCTACCTATGCATCGGAATTCAGACAAATCATTTGTGACCTCACATGGCATGAGGATTATTTTATCAACCAATTTCGATGGGGCTTACGTGATGATGTTAAGGACCTCATGCTAACCATGCCCAAGGTAAATACTTTGAATGAATTCATGAATCAAGCAATTGAATGTGATAATAGGTTGTTCGAGAGAAAGCAAGAGAAGAAGACTTCTATTAGAGATCGAGAATACAACTTTACTTCTATTCCACAACAACATATGCTCGAGGAAACACAACCAGAACCCATGCAATTGGATCACGTCATAGTCAGACGACTTACAAAAAAGGAAAGACAATATCGAAAGGATAATGGATTATGCTTTTATTGTGGAGAGCATGATCATATGGTATTCAAATGCCCTAAGAAAAAGAAACAAGTTGGGATAAGAACTTCCACAATCACCATCCCACATCAGAAGGACCATCATCAGAGTCAAAAGAATAATACACTTCATCATGAGAATCATACCCTTGATTCTGTACCTCGATATACAACAAACCCTTTCCAGTTTCATCATGGATATCCATCATCATCCTGTTCCAGTACCACATATCAAGAACTCTACAAAGACCAAGAGTTATGAAGATTCAAGTCCTAGAAGATCTCAAAGTCACATAACCGCTCCTCGTGGAACTCGTCGCTTGAGGGGGAGGTGATGTCATGGACAAGGAAACCATCTAAACCTTAGATTCCATGTCAATTTCTATATCTCATGATTGGATTAGATTTTGGAGAAACTAATGCTTCCATTGCGTCCGGAACGTGCCAAAACCCCAAGATCGACTGTCTATTCACTGAATTCTGACATCGGGAGGTCCTCTTATAAATTGATGACATCATGATGACATCATCAGTGCGCAACCGCCCTTGGGAACCGCCCTTGAAAACCTATATAAGGAGGGGTTGGCCACATTCATAATCAGTCTTGCCAATGCCAGTCCTGGGAGCTCAAGGAGTCGTGACCTCCAAGTAAGTACATTCAAGTTCCAGTTCAAGTTCTAGTCTTGTTTCTAGCTCTAGTCTTGTCTAGTCTTGTATTGTGGACATCCTTTCTTGTCCTATTGTAATCTCGTAGTACGAGATCCTTTCTAGTTATTTCTTGTATCCAGTTCATATCCCTGAGGGGATTTCTTGTAATCGAGATATCTTGTTTCCTACCTACGATCCCGGGTTGTGGGATCTCCTGTATCATCTCTAGTCGAGTTTTCCATACCTATTGGTCCCGGGTTGTGGGACATCTTGTATCGATCGTATATTCTTGTAGCATTTTCCCTTCGTGGGTATTCTTGTAATCAGAACTGTGTTTCCGAAATCTTGTCTTGTGTAGTCAGAGAGCACAATCTAGTGCTCCCCTGACACTTGGCACTCATGTGAGTATCATACTCTAAAAGTATAAGGGGAGGTTCTCACCTCTAATTCCTAACTCAAATGATACTACATGTGTCACTATCTAAGTTAATTAGATACTCTAAAAAGGAATTTATCTAATTGCTAGCAGGTTGGGAGTAATGTTCATTTTATTGATCATGTGTAGAGACCAAAATAGGAAGTCTAAGTTGTTGGTTGAACTTTCTACTCATCTATTTTGATCCATTGATTAGAGGATCATGCTCCAAAGCACATAGGTGATTATTTGTGATCATTTGGAAGCTCAAGTGGTCTACCACACTCTCCAAAACTTGTTCTTGGTTGGTGTGAAGTAGGAGTTTGCAGCACCACTTCATCTCTGGAATCCATCCACCATCTCCTCCAACAACTTGTGGGGATCTTGGCTTTGGTGTGTGCCAATTACACATGAGGTTCTTTCTATTTTAGCATTGGCCCATTCAGACCCAACTAAACTTCACTATGTAGAGGGACAAGCATCATAATGTCCGCACCTATGATCCCTTCCGAAGAACCAGAGAACCTTTGCCTCATGCTGATTTCCACCTCCAACTTGTTCTAACTTTAGAACCCTTCCTGAAGTGGGGGTTGGACTTTATCGGGCCAATCTCTCCACTTGTCATCCTTATTGGCCATTAGTATATACTCACTTGTACAAACTATGTGACTCATTGGGCCAAGGCTTGAGCTATCAGCTACTCCTTTGGTGCTTGCCTACTATTTGATACATGATATTTTTCTACCTTTTGGTCTCCCCTTAGAGATTATCTCCAATCGTGGCACACATTTGGCGAATGATATAATTATAATCCTCACTCTATCAATTCAATTAATCCATAAATTTAGTATGCCATATTACCCTATTGCTAATGGATTAGCAAAAAGTACTAATAAAACATTGCTAACTATGTTGAAGAAGATGATTGCAGATTGTCCCGAGCATTGGGACCAATTACTGCTTTCTATCTTCTGGTCCTATCACACTACTTATAAAGTTTCCATAGGATGTACTTGTACTCCCTTCAAATTGGCCTACAAGTTGGAGACTATTGCCCCTATGCAAATTGTTGTTCCAAGATTACGTGTGGCTATTAAACAGAAGTTGCTACTCAAGGAATCCCTATATACTCAACTAGATGAGCTTCACACATTGGATGATCAGAATTTTGAAAGATTTTTATTCATGTAGGAACTTCAGCTCTAATAGGCCCTCATCCACGATTGTTTCCTCAAAACCAGTCTTTAAAGAAGGACAATAGGTACTCTTCTACAATTCAAAATTGGATTCGGCTACTAGCAAATTCAAATTTCACTAGTTTGGTCCCTATCAAATTTTGACTCAGCTCTATTCGATGACTTTTTGGTTGTAGACACTTGTCTGAGTATCGATTAAGAATCTGATCAATGGATCAAAGTTATGGCCTTTTTGGCCACCTAGAACATGTTCGGAATTTTACTTTTCCACCCATGATTGCATGTTTTTTTGTATAAATATTAATTTTCCATCTCTCATATCCTACACATCATTCCCTTTGTCCTTGCCCCTATGATGCCATACTTTTCCTTTTGTGCCTATATATCTTAGTGCTACAATCCATCATTTTTTTTCGCATCCTTGTATGCCTCTTGCTATGGCCCATAGCTTGCTATTGCACTCTTATAACCATGGATGCTTTGCCCCTTATCAAACCCCTCTGCTTTTTTTTATTTGATGCCATCAACCAATACCTTTTGGTCGTCTTAGTACATCTGTGCTACTTCAATGGAATGTTGCCATTGCACACCCCGTAGCAAAGATCATTGCATGGTCAATTGCTATTGAGCACTCCTTAGAAGTCATTTGTACCGTCCCACTGAATGGTGTAGAAGTCTACACCACTATCAATGAGGTAGTTCAATGTTTCCACCTCCCCACTAACAGTCTCACCCATGTTGAGCTGCTCTCCGATGGTGCTATGGAGCATCTCTTTCCCAGATTCAATTGGAATGAGTGGCCATCAGTTGTTGACCTAAATTGTAGCATTCTATCCTCTCCTTCTTGTTAATGGTGATGAACTATAACATTGTGCCTTTGGTATATCTAGCCAATTCTGTTCTCTCATCGCTGCCTCCACCCAACAATCTGTCAAATGGGCTTCTTTTCTCTTCAACCACATTCATCACGAATGCCAACAAATTTTCAAATTGTTAGAGTGTTTGAGTGCGAGCCATACCCATCTCCCATTTATCCTATCCATTCTTTACCCAGGAGATTCCCCCATTCAAATTCTTGTATTATTGGTCCCAAGAATCTTCTCCCTTCTTGCCTTGCCAATTGCAAAAGATGATGAGTGCATCAAACTCATCTTCTGATGAGTCAAGTGCTCCCTCCAAGTGCACAACCAAAGTTCCTCGAATCTTGAGTGCATGATCAAGAACATGGCTATCACCACTTTTGCCCCTATCCCTTCAAATCCCAAATCAAGTCTGACTCGAACCAAGGTGGTCCTAATACCATATTCCTCTAAGGAATGCTTCCACTCACCCTCGGGTTCAATGCAACAGCTTGCTCATTTCCCCATTTGTATTTTCCCTCTTCCTCCCCTAGATCATTCAATGTGGGATGCCCCATTGCCTACTCCACCATCCTCTCCACCACAGGCTATTGTTCGTGCCACTTCTGATGTTGTCAACCCTGCTCCATCATCTCCTCAGCTCTCTTCTCCAGTTTCCCCTTATTATTTGCCACCTATCACCCCTCCCCCTAGAGTCCCCATTTGTCCCCTACCAATTCTCCCTCCCGGACCTAGAATATACCAAACCCCCTCATCTTCCAACCTTCTGTGAAGAATATTGGTATTTCAATGTTAATGGCGATTTCAGTATCATTGAGTTGTTTGGCCTCAACACTTGTCTCCTCCATATTCAAGAATTGATTAGTCGGGATATGGATAACTACCATCATACCTACAACCATCTTCAATAAGATAACTACTACCTTTGGCATCAACTACATGAACTCCAAGTAGATCTTTCCACCCGTACCAAAGATTCCTACACTCTCACGGATATTTCACTCTCCTGTACCAAAGATTTTTCTTTTCCAATATTTCTTCCTAAACGTCTTTTACTCTCTTATGAACTTTCCTCCAAGTACTCGTAAGAATCGTGCGTGAGTTCAACACCCTCAACTTGTGTGACTCCACCATTTCTATTTCAAAAACACACTTCAAGTGTACTAACAAAGGAGGAACTACAATAAATAAAATGGAGAAATATAGGAGGCTACAAGGCCCATTTATGCAAGCAAAGGGGAGACGATAGGAGTCAAGAAAAACTATTTGATTGAGCTAAGGAGCTTGATGATGTTATGATCACCTTTTGTGTGAGGTCCATTTGTATTTGATTTTATTATTTTCAAACATGAAGATTCGACGATGCTCGAAGGGGTGTTCTCTTTTGGTTCCTAATTCTTCTCACCTAAAGGTCAAGGGAAGATTGTATGGACCATTCTTGCCTGGAGAGCATCCAATGGCCTCCTCCAATAAAGCTTGTTTTTCTTCGATCTAGCTTGATAGCTTGAGACGATTACAGACTCTCCTTGAGATGAAGCCATTAATAGGGCATGAAATAAAGAGCTGATTGAGGCCCTCTCAGCCCGGATGGCATCTCTTACACGAAAGTACAACTCCACAAACTTTGGTTGCTTTCAAAACGATCAAGATCTTCCGAGGGACGACTTTCCAAAGGAGGGTTATCTCTTTCACTCCATGAGAGGGTGTCAAATATTTTTGAACTTGAGATACCATATAATCCAAGACCAATTCAAGCACCATTTTCCATTGAGATCTTGACAGATTGTTTTTTTTTTTGTTTCTTTGATTCTAGGGATATTTTCAATTCTATTTCCATTTCTCTATCTGATTCCTTTGAGATTCAGGTATGCTTGGACAACAAGGAGGTGAATCTCTGATTCCCTCCAATCATTAGTCCTTTGCCTTAAGAGACACCAATCGTCATTGTCAACCCGCAAACATCGATCATTGTCTTGAAGTCTTATGCAACCTCTTCTTGGTCCACACAATACATGCTTCCATTGAAAAAAGCCTTTGGACCATAGTTTTTTGCCTTTCTGGAGGCTCATCTTCTCGATCTTTGTCATTCCTAAGATAAGAAACCAAATTGAGTAATTTTCTCTAATACTTGCCACCAACTTCCAATCTTTATTAATAATGAAAAATTATTTCATGGTGTTCCATGTAGACTAAAGTAAGGCAGCCAATCCACTCCGCTTAGGGATCACCAAGACTAGAGAAAAGAGAAGAGTTTGAGGGCCAAGGCGATGCCATCTAGGGGAGCCTGACAATGTGAGGTTCTGACTATTTGTAAAGACCAACTCTAGATAGGAATCATTGTTTTTTTATCTAAGCTTTCATAATCCATTTTGAAGAAAGCTTGTTAACCATCGCTTTCACATGAATACCTAGGCCGCCAACTTCCTTGGCGAAAGTGCAGATTACGGTCACCCATCCAAAGCAACTTCCTGCAAATCCTTTTCATCTTATTAAAATATCAGTATGATGGTCTCCAACCAGCAAGGAAATATACGATTGAGGAAATCAAAGAAACTTTTGATCACCCAAACATATTCAACTACATGCCCTTAGAGTACTGAAGCTTCAGGTTTGCAGAACCTCATTAACTAATGAGAATTTAAATCCAATTTCACATCCCTTGGTTAGAATTTAAGCTTTCATTTTATATGGTTCTTTGCTTCTTGTTTTTTGTTTGTTTACATTGGAGGAAGCATCTCTTGTCCAGTTCATGGAAGTCTCTTACGTCTAGAGGAGGCCATGTCGCGATAGACTGCCTTGAAAAATTGGCACATGAAAAACAATGGAGAGACCCAAGAAAACATGATAGAATGACATTCAGAAAAACAATGTGAAGACGATGATGTGTCAAGACAAAGAATTGTGATAGACCTGGAAGCAGTGCTCCTCCAATAGCACGCCCACCACACAAACTACACCTCTTAATTGTGCAAGCTCACCGTCTTCTATGATATACCACTAATGGTAATGGTAGCCTCGTTTGATTCCCCATCTCAATAAATGCAGAAAAAGTATTATGAGTTGTGATAATGAGCAATTCTATAAAGTCCTTAGTCCTTTAATGCAACAATTAGACTTCCGATTGTCTACTTAAAATATCTTTATTTACCGTATGTCATTGAGCTTCTCTGCATAAGTGGAAAATAATTTGAAATTATCTATGGATAATGTATCGAGAATTAGACAAATTTAAAATATTAATTAGTTGTTTCTTTTGCACCTTCATAGAGAACCTGAAAGAATCCTCAACAAAAAACGTCCATACTAGAATAGCTGAGAAAAAGAGGGAAAAGGAAAAAATAATCAACTAATATTTTACCATCGTGCACGTGAAAGATATTAAATCTTATTCCTATCTTAACATCGATGACAAATTCTTCATTTGTTTTCTTTTTTTCTTTTAATTTTAAGGACGTTCGATGATTGAGATCTACTCTTTTGCATCAGCTTGAACTAACAGAAAGTACAATGCAAGGCAAGAACAGAAGCCATGACACCTCCCAAATCCCATGAATTAGGGGGCTAGATGCCTAGAAGCTACTAGGATACAAAATTTGGAAGCCCACTAAGGTAGACACTTAGAAGGGATCGCCCTTAGCCAAGAAAGATGACTGATTTGAAACACGGTAGCAAGAAGGCCAACGGTGCCCCCCCCCCCCCCCCCCCCCTAAGGGGATGGTTTAAATAGCTCAACACTCAAATGTTGATGGGAGTTGAGTCCTCGCCTCTAGCCTTGAAAGACAAAGGGGTCAACCAATTGTGCTCAACTATGTGAATAGAAAGCTTTTAATTTTTTTCAAAAGGAAGTTCAACAATAGACTACTCTTCCAATTTTTTATTAATATAAATAACAATTGTACAAGTGAACCGGCCTAGCACCCATAAGACCCCCCAAATCCTATAAAGGAGGGGTTTCTTAAAACTTGCTAGAAGACATTACAAAGAAGGTTGATAATCCTTTCATCCCCCTCATGGGGGGCCCACTTGCTTTTAATCTTGTTGCTCTCAAGGAAAAACACTCTATGATGCCTAAAAGGGTGGGCATTCTTACAATGGAAATTTCTTTTGCCTAAAATGAAAAGAGATTCTTGGATCAACCATTCTTTGTAAGGGCTACCAAAGTTGGCCGCACACTGCCCTTTCAAGATGTTCCATAGGGTCTCACCTCTTGTAGCATTCCATAGTGCTAAGGAACAACCGATCGCTTCACCCAAGAGCGCTTAATTCCACATGATTTGACCTTGTACCAACATGATTCTCCCAAGGGCCTACCAAATCGACATTGACTTGGGTCAAGAAGAGAAGAGGTTAGCCAAGTCCTCATTGCCATAAAGACATCTTTTTCAACATGGAGGGGCTCCACAAATTTTGTTAGGCTTTTACATTGGTCGAATTCCCTAGTAGAGGTTTCGCCACATAAGAACCAATTTCTTAATGTTGATGAGGGGATGGCAAATGGATTTGAACTTGATATCCCACCTAAAACTCGAGCAATCCAAACATCATCTCCTACTAAGCATGGCATGAAAGTCCACATTCTTCTTGAATTTAGAAATTTTATCAGGATTGTTGCCATTGTGCCATCTAAGACCCTTAAGCTAAAGGGAGTCATGCCCAATAAGGAGTCCAATGCTTGAGCCCTCCCAAGAATTGAACTTGCTTTGCAATAGGCACCATTCTCTTTAGTCCACTCTCGTAGCTGAATCAATCTCCTCAAATCTAATCCATTGGTATGTTTCTTGAATTCAGAGGTGTTGTCATAAACCAAAAACCTTTTTCCAAAGCTACCTAGCTTTTTGGAGATTCAAAGACTCAACACCTCTAATGTCCTTGATAGGGAAAAATCCTTATTTCTAATATCAGTAGTGCATTCCCATTGTTCATTGATCTTGATAAATTGTTTGACCTTGTTCCAAATCCTCCATAGGGAGCAAACTAGGCTCAAGCCTTGGGGAGTCACCTGATAGGGGGAGAAGAAATAGAGAGAGAAGATCCATACCCTTATACCCTAGAAGGCCCACAAGTCTAAGAGCACTCTTGTTTCTGATAATCAATTTGGCCCTAGAGGCATCCTTCTTGCTCCAAGCTTTATTTAGCCATTTGGCTACCAATTTATTTGCCATTCCTTCAATTTATTTACCATTTCTTCAATGTCTAGACTCGCTTAATCACCTTGATCTTTTTGGCTTATGCAAGTATCCCATTTCATTTGGGGGACACCTCTTCTATTCAGCTCTCCATGTAGAGAAAGTTTTTGTGAACTGTTTTCAATTTGACACCCTCTTGGTCCTTCCATCTTGAACAAGAGAGAAAATAAATAATTCAAGAAAGAAAGAACATGTTAACCACCATGGCTCGCCCCACCAAGTTGATATGCATACCTTTCTCCTATGCCAACTTGTTATCAATCTTAGAAAGATCCCAATTCCATCACTAACTGATCGAGACGTTGAAAGCCATCCGAATACTTAACAAGTTGAGGATTTCAGACCTACGGAACAATTGAAAACCATGGTTAATCAAAATTTGATGTGGATTCCCAATAAGGCCATAAAGGTGGTTTTAGGGTGCTTTATTTTGGAATTTGATGCCTCGTAAAATGTATGTAGGAAATATTAGAAGGTATCAATGTTGGTGAGATCATTATGCACCAAATCACTCATGCCATTACCAAAGATTCTCATGATTATCTAGAGGCCTTGAATAAGATGTAAATGTGCATGATGTTTATAACAAGGTAGTAAGACCATCTATAGCAATCGCAAAGAGAAGAGGGGCCAATGGGCAACCCTGCATGATAGAATATTTTAATCAAATAGCGTGAGAAAGCTAGCCATTCATGTTTATCTATGTTGAGACACCTCAGAGGATTATTGAGATCATGTTAATGAATTTCTGACCACAGCTCATGTCTTTTAGAGATTGGAGAATGAAGTTCCACTCAAGTGTATCATACGTTTGTGGAAGTCAATCTTAAGGAAGAGAACATCTTGAGTGAACTATTTAGCAAAAACAAGATCTACCCACACATCAATGGTAGCCTTGAGGATGGACCTCCCCTTGATGAACCCTTTTTTATCCTCACTGATCAAGTTTTTTAAGTGACAAGTGATTCAATTAGCAAAAACTTTAGCAACAATCTTGCAACATGTTTGTAACATCGTAATTGGACACCACTTTTCAAATTTTTTATTTTGCTCCCATTTTTGTGAATAATCTTGATAGTTCCTTCATTAAGACATTTGGGTAGTGCACTGAAAGAAATGGCCTCTGGCCACATCAGTCATAAAAGAGGAGTCACCACTTGAAAAACTCATTGATAAGGCCTTCTAGACCCGAGATTTTGCCATGAGGAAGCGAATCAATAACGGCATGTGCATCAACGTTAGTTTTGATATGAATTTATCTCATCACATGAAGTTAGATTAGCTTATATTGATTCATAAAAGTATGCATAGTTCATTGTTGTGAATTTTAAGATATTTTTCCACATATTGGAGCAAGAAAAGGCATTGTTATGAGGGGATGTAGTTCACAACACATGTTGCAAAAGTTTTTTGCTTGTAGGTTTTTTGAGCTAAGAAAGTGGCTTGCCCATAAATAGCTTATGCTTTTCATTGTATCATGGTTATTATTCTATTTTATACGATTTCTAGAAATGTGAAGTGCATGATGCATTTTTGTCTATAGAAAACCATTTTATTTATCACCAAGGTAATTTAGGGTGAGCATAGAGTATTTTGTAAAAGTGTCATGAGCCTGGAAGAAAAAAAAAGATGAGAAAAACATGAAAAAGAGGGAGAAGTCCCTCCTCGTAAAGAATTTTGCCTCTGATAATGATAATCGCTTCTTTCAATGTTAGAGGTTGTCTGACCCCTCAAGAGCAGCCATTATTGGCCAGTGAATCTGCAATAAAAGCCTAAACCCGAACTTCATGTGCCTTCAAAAAATCAAAATTGAAGAGGAGGACCTTCAAAAGAGACTGAAATGTATTTTGTTTCCCCACATGTAGCTCCCCTTTGTGTATGCCACGAGAAATGGCGGTTCAACTATCAACATTAATAATAGTGGGTACGCTGAATTATAACCATTAGTGGATTGGTGCTTCATTTGGGGGTCCTCTGTAGCTCATCATTTCCTCCATGTATGCCCCCAATTTTGATTGAAAGAAAATTCCCACTTGGCAACCATTGGAATCTCTGTCATCTAATGTCGTTCTTTGTGGGGACTTTAATATGGTGGAGGCCCTTTCTCACAGATATGGGAATAGAGGATGGGTAATTAATGGTCATGAGAAGGACGTCTAGGACCAAATCAAGCTCCACATTGATGTGGTTTCTCTTGCGCAAGCCTCCAGTTTAGAGTGGACTTGAGGAAACCTAGACTTGACAAGAGCTATATTCCGCAAAATATAATCAATAAGTGGGCCTCTCTCCCTCTCCCAATGTGTGGAGCTTGCTGTCTCTTATCACTAACCAATTGTGATTATCTTCAAGTGGGTCACCAATATGAACAAAGCCCCTTGGTTTCATGCCAATCTAAAAACCTTCTCTTTCCCCTTTGTCCAACATGAGATTTTTGATGCTTGGAAATGGGCCTTTGCCACCCACTCCTCGCTGGCTAAGTGCTGGAGGATGGCAATCATGAAGAAACAACACATCTTAGTCATGACTCAGAAGAAACTTCAAAACATTTGTGAGGCTAGAAGAGAAAACCTTTATCAAAGGTTGAGGAATCTTGAGTAAGAAATAAACATAGGCCATTCTCAATACCAGATAGGGCTCCAAAAATTCATATGCATTATGAGATATGAAAAAGAAATTCAAAGAAAGAATCTACAGGTATACATTTAACGATTGGTGGGTACGAAGGGCAGACAAAACTACTCAAGAGGTGTGCAGCCTCCTTAAGAAGAAACAATCCAAGCAAAGGATGCCTTTCATGATGGGCACCAATGGGGTTGAGTGCAAGAGGGATGAAGAAAACCGTGTACTCTATGTACATTGTTATCTTTGTGTGTTGTTTCCCCATATCCTTCCCTTTAAGTCTCATAGGAGATCATCTCAAAGGTGGGAACCCGTTCCAGTGGTGCCTACTACCTCCCATGTACACTCAACTTATAAGCTATCACTCCCATGACATTTAGCATCATTAGAATGACCTAAGTCCATAAGATGTATCCTCTATGGAGTAATAATATAAAAATCAAGTTTAAAGTCCCAAGCTTATAAGCTTGACTGTAACATGATGGAGATAATAAACAATAGAATATGTTGAAATATAGAACAAAGTCCCATAAAATGTGACACCAAAACTATCTACGACTAAATGATAGATTGCCCTCATACCAGTCTAGGTCTTCCTAACCTTCAGTGTGCTCACAAAGGATAGTTTAATCTAAACTACCTTGTGAACTATGCAAATCCATCATGTAGCTCATATATAAGGACTTCTCGGTAGTAAAATGCAATCTCTGCATTTTTAACCAACCAAGAAGTCTGTGGTTTTTCATCCTTTACCATTGGACTAGGTTCTATTGGAAAAGCATCTATTGTCACTAGTGCAAACTCTAAAATATTCTCTTCCCTATAGTTTGCCATATGAATGCAAAAAGCATTCTCTTTGAGTTTCAAGATAATCCCTAAGTAACCATCCTCCTAATTGATGTTTACACATCATGCTCATGATGTGAAACCAACTAAGAGTTTGGTACCCCAATAGGCTAGATATATCCCTATCTCCTAGAAACCCTAAAGACAAGAGTCATACTCAACTCCCAGTCTCACTAATGTCAACAACTAGATCATCTCATCTAGTCAGAGACCATCACTGGAAATAAATATAACTACTTCTCTCAAGTGCCTCCATGTGAAACTCAATCTAACCATCATGATTAACTGATCTCCATCTCGTCACTCATAGAAGAGTGCCACTCCTAACAAGACAATCTAGAAGAGAGAAAGTGAAACTCTCTCTCTTTCTCTCTATAATCTCCTCTAAGGAAAAGAGCTCTAATAGTGGAACGTATTCCACTTTCCCTTCCCTTTTGAAAGAGATTCTGTTGAATCCAATCGCTCTACTTATCCATAATTGAGAGCCTACACATAAGTTCTCCATGTTCTTCCTTCCAAAAATCAAACTCCCATATGAAGGAAAATTACATTGAAAAGTAGAATAAATTAATTTCTTCTAGAATGTAGACTAAGAGATGGTTCCTAAAAACCTCTTCTCTTTGAAGGGAAAACATACTATGTTCTTCTGATATGAATAAATTATGTTTTCCTTTCCTTTATTTCTCTTTCAAAGATCATGAGCTCAAGTGAGACCTCTAAGCTAAAGTGAGATTTCTCCTCAACCTCTGAGCTGATTCGCACTTTCTCATTTCCTTAAAAGAGAAACTTATAAAATATTTTGCTCCTCTCTTCCATAACCATTACATTCATTTCTATGAACATGGAGAACAAATCTCCTCTAGCTAATGAAGTTATATGTAGTGAAGAGTGGAGAAAACAAATTCCTTATAAGATTCCAAGTCCTCTGCTAAAATGTCAACAATGATATGACATGATATCGTAAACACATGTGTATCCATACTAAATAACTATCCTGCCAACCATAATCTATGCATGGATCTATACAATCCAATCAAAGTTATGGAATTATCCTTCCTAAAAAACTCAAAATGAGTACGTGATACCAATGGTGATAGAATCACCTATCACATTCTCTAGTGGAAGAATAAATCTTCCCTAGACTATGAAGGATAACTCCCAATCCTAAGGAGATCTCTACTAAGAGCTCTCCTCTGATCTAGTGAGACATGATGCCATGATTGATGAGTCCTTTTCTCCCTGGCCATAGAAGAAGAGTGCCCAAAAGGAAGTCGTTTCCACTGTCCCATACCAATGAAACCTTCTTCCAATTCATGGTATCATACCTACACTAAACCAAAGATTTATTCCATATATATGTAAGTGGACTCTAATGAATCCCAGATCCTCAACTCATATCGGTGGATTCCAATGAGTCCCATGTCCTCAAACTAGTTAGTTTGGTTCTAGTCAATATGAGACAATGGATATCCCTTTGTATTCCAAACTAAGTTGTTCCTAGGTACCAAGATTGAGCCTAGGTACCTCTCTATAGATCCCGATATACATATATGTATTGGGTACCCCAACTATTTCTTACTAAGGGATCTATGCTCTAAGTCATAAAGTTAGTGCCATGCCTGTGGCCTTCCTAATCATCACTCAAATCACATTGCACCCATCGATGCTCTCTCATGAAACCCATCTCTGTGCTCCCATCTAATTGGTTTCTTTAGTATAGTGGAAATGCTTCACTACTTACTCAAGTGATGTACATGAGTGAACTAGTCACTCTTTGGGTATTCATCATAATACCCCATAGTCTCCTAATCATTGTGTGAGACTCTTTCGAAGATAAGTAAATCTTCACTACATTAGAGAGTGTCATATATGTATCTCCTGTGCATATATGCAACTTCCTATAAGCTATAGGATTGTTTGTGCACATTCCTAATGGTGAAGCTATAGCTCCTTCCCCTTAGCAATCCTATGGTCTAAAATCCATAAGAATTATGTGTAGGGATCTTGTTACTACTGAAGTTGACCTATGTATAAAATGTTACCATGCAACAACATTCTTACCTAAAGGTAAGTGCCCATATAATGCTATGAGGTGGGAAAAATTTTGGCAGCATTTCCCCAAGAAAATGGAATCCCAAAAAAATTTAACCATAAACTCAGTCGCACACAGGCCATCCAACAACATAGGGCTTGACAGGCCCATGGCATGGAGCCATAAACTCATACATGGGCTCCATAACCTGCAAAAACATAAAAACAAATGCTGGCAATGATTCTCTTTGTTGCATAACCATGTAATTCCTACAATCATTTTTCTTGCAAACAATCAAAAATTGTACTTCTTGCATGTTGATCCATACTTTTAGAATTGAAACAATGATCAACTTGGATATACGCACTCCAATCCATGCATGTACATACAGAACATGCCATAAAATTATGTAAGATGCCTGAAAATATAAAGCCTACATCCTTCAATAATTTGGTATTGGAATTGCATGTCTCCAATCCTTCTTGACTAGCTTCAAGACCTCTGCACCTTGCTTATCAGATCCTAATATAAACTTTTAAGCGTCTGAAAACATTGGATCACTTCCCAAAACATAAAGCATGGTCAGATGATTACCAAAATAATGCAAATTTACCCAAAAAGTGCATATGTAATCCCTCTTCAGACCAAAAAAAACCACTTTAGGACCTACAAATAATGATAAACTGAAATATATATCATGTGCAAGTGTCTTTAAGTGAAATAATTCAATTGCCTTCCCGGTTTGTAAGATATGGCTCTCGAAAGGTAGTTGCCAAAAATTGTTCAGATTTCACAGACCTATAAAGACCTGAAAAAATACATAATTTCCCAAATTTCTTTTGATAAACTGAAAGAGATTTTGTGCTCTTCAAAACAAGCCATATCACATCCAATTTGGAGTTTTCTAGCTCAAGATGTGGCATTTCCAAGGGGAACATGCCAAACTAGTGGACTGTTGGAGGGGCTGGAAAAAGTGTGAAAATGTGATAGTTGGAGTGCCCAGAAGCATTCTTCCATCAACCAAATCCTATATTGCTCTCCATAACCAGAGTAATATATGAAGATGCTTAGGTCTATCTTCACCTTTCAAAATCCTCCATTGTTGCATGGTAATTTGCTCCCCAAAAGAGGCCTACATCAAGATTTTTACTTTTATGCAAAAACTTAAATGGGAGCGTTTAACAAGCTTCTAATCCACTCTAAATGTGGATTTCTCTTGGATTTTCTTGTTCTCCATGCTCTGATACCAATATTAGGTACACAGACCTTTTTCTCTTCATTTGTTAGCTCGTTTCACGAGCGTCTACCACACAAAGAACGTAGCTCTTCGAACCCAATATTAGGTGTGCAAACCTTTTCCTCTTCATTTGTTAGCTCATTTCACGAGCATCTAACACACAGAGAAGGTAGCTTTTCAAACCTCCTAGCCTCCAAGCCCAATGTTTATTCAATATCTCATGTGAATCGTCCACACATCCTCTCTTCTATCTACCCATAGTATAGAAGTGCATCCATATGATGCCATGTGGCATTTGTGCCACCTCACTTAAAAGGTTTTGCATCCATGATGTGACAAATGAGTACCACATTGAGGAGCTCCAGCTCCGTCATTGTCAATCTGTGGAGACATAATGATTTTTGGTGCAATTAGCAAGCCTAAGAGCTTTGCTAATACTTAGGACTATCCTCATAAATTACATCTACTCAAAAGAGATCACATGAGAACATATGTTTTTGAAGCTCTAATTTTATTTACCTAGGATAAATATAAAAGCAAAACATTTGAAATAGAGTCTCATGATATTAGGCAGCCTAGTCCACAACTTTAGTTGATTGGAATCAAATTCAAATTATGCCTAAAATTTAGGATAACTTTTAGGTAAGTAAGATGCAAATTCAAGCTACATTTTTGAGCATACATTATGGTACCTTCATGAAGGCATGGGCTCTACACTTGCCATGTATCATATGTGCAATACAACATAAATTTTGAATCATTACATTGTATAGGTTATTCTCTACATGCTGCTACAATACACTCATGTACACAATGAACTTGTTTTGTCTATTTCTTTGAGTGTAAGTTCAAGAAATTAATGTTATTTCTGATGATTTTGATGTTTTGAAGAAATTAATGTTATTTTTGATGATTTTCCACTATTGTGCCCCTTGAGGCTCTTATGAAGCTAATTCTCTTTCCCACACATGGTTGGTAGAATTTAGTGCTTCTTTCCATGTGATACCACATAGATAACGGTTCTCTATTTATGCAATGAAGTCTCTTGGTACCGTCATACTTATGAATTTTACCAGTGTGATGTTGTAGGGATTCGAGATGTGGTTGTGTAGTTCAGTGATGGTTCAAATTTTACTATGAATAATGTATGCCCGGTACCTTAGTTATCATGTAGTTTGATGTTAGTTGGTCAACTTGATGACCTTGGTTATAAGGTGGTTTTTTATGCTCAGCCCTATCACATATCAAGAGCAATATGGTTATTGCAAAAGGAAGTAAAGTTGGCTCACTTTACCCTTTATTTGTATCACAGAAAGAACACTTACTAGTTGTTACTGAACAGCCTATGGCTTGTATTGGCATGGCCGTTTGGGCAACATATCTCATAGTGGAATGGAAAATATTTCTCGTTCTAGCTACTTAACTGTGTTATCTTTCTTTGATTTTTCATTTCGCGAGCATTGCCAATATGGGAAGCAAACTATGAATGTGCATAAAGTGCACATTGACTCTTCAGTTCATCCTTGGGATCTCATTCATATAGATGTGTGTGGTCCTATGCCAACAAGTTCATTAGGTGTTGTCTTTACTTTGTCACTTTCATAGATGATGCTACTAGAAAATTCTAGGTACATCCTATCAAATCAAAGGATGAGTGATTCCCTATTTTTAGAAAATTGCTTACTTCAATTGAGACTGAAAAATGAACTAAGCTCAAAGCTTTACGTTCAGGGAATAGGAGTAAGTATACCTCACATAAATTCAGTCTTTTTTGTAAGTCTAGAGGTTTCATAGAGAGTTTCGAGCTCCTTAGATCCTAGTACAGAATCGTGTAGCTGAAAGGATGAATAGAACTGTTAAAGATAAAGTAGTTTCTATGTTGCATCTTGCAAACCTTTTACAAGGCGTTTGGGGAGAAGTAGTATTGGCTATAGTTCACGTGATTAACCTTTCACCTAGTATTGCCAAAGGTCTGAAAGTGGCACAAGAGTTACAGACAGGGAAGCCACCATATTAAGATCATCTTTGAGTATTTGGGTGTGAATCACATGTTCATATACCCAAGAATCTTAGACAAAAGGTGGACATAAGTCAAAGAAATGCATTTTTCATGGATATGGTTGAGACAAACAATGATATCGCTTATGGGATCTTGAAACACGACTAGTGTGTTGGTGTAAATTACAAGCCTACACATTTGGCTCAAAGGATGCATTGAAGTCTATACATATTTGAAGAAGCATAAGAACATATGCGAGTGGTTAATTACCACTTTACCTCATTGTAAAAGTCAAATTCACTTGGAATCTCTTGTAATCACCTACCAAAAGGATTCGTGGAAAAATTAGTTGCTTGATTGAAAGAATATCTCCAAGCATTTAGGAGCTTGATCATAGGGAGCAAAAATTTTGAATTTGAATTCAAATTTTTTACTCATTCCTATAAAAATGGACATGAAAAGTGGCGGGGAAGAGAGAGCACCCCCAAGCCTAGCATTACTGATTTTTGAGTGTGTGTGAGGTCTACACTCTAGTCCACACCTCTCTACACCATTTGGCAATGATATTCATGCCAATGGAGTTGTATACAAATGTTCATTAATATATACATTCACATTGTCCATCTTTGAGTTCTGTGTTAGTCTACTCAAACGTCTGTCAACTTGTCAAGGGCATATCTCGGTCAATTCTTCACCACATTCAGTGATTCAAAGCTTGTTGGATTCAGCTTGAAGTAATCAACATGCTATCAAAGTTTGAAGACATTCTTTTCAGCCATTTTGGAGAAATATGTGTCTAGGTGATCTCTGGTCATTTTCTGCTACAGTCCTAAAAAGTCGGGGGTATAGCTTAACTTGCTAAATTGATTTCTCTTAGTATAGTTTATCATTTTACATCATTCCACTTGGAATAGCTATCTTACTAAGCTAATTAGATACCCCTAAAAGGAAATTTTCCAATTCCTATTGTGCTGGTCATACTGAGCAAAATATCCAATAGGTGTCAAGACATAAATAGAAGGTTTTCTTGAGTTTGTGACTTCCAAAGTTATCTATTTTGATTCAATCATTACACACATCATTTCCAAAGTACATAGGACATTTTATGGTGTAATTGGAAAGCTAAGGAGGTCTAGTTATCAACTCTGAAGCAAAAGAGGGCTGGTGCAAAGCAGGTTTAGCAGTACCTACTCAGTCTCTTGGAGCATCCATCCATCTTTCCCAACAGTGGTATCAGAGCAAACTAAGGTAAAATAGGAGATGGTTTTCCTTCATTCATTGATAAATTGGACAGGAACATCTATCAAGCATGGTCTCTAAGGATGAAGACCTACCTACAAGGAAGAAGTCTCTATGGATACATCTCAGGAGATGAGGAATTGCCCTCATTCAAAACAAGAGGATTACCAACCAAGGAAGAACATGAAAGGCTCAACACATGGTGTGCTAAGGATGCATTGGCAAGGTCTTATTTACTCAACTCTATATCTGATTTTCTTTTGCCACATATTAGAAATTGTATTAAGATTTTGACAGTTGAAAAACATTTTAAAGAGAGTTATTGAGAAGTTAAAAGATTTTTTTGTCGCCCTAATGGATGAGTCACTTACTTTTAATCTTGTTAATTTCCAAGAAAAGCATTCTATGGTCTCTAAAAGGTAGAGAGTTTGTATGACTACGTATTCTTCTACTTAACAGGTAGAGAAATTTTTCAATCAACCATTCTTTTGGATGGGCATCAAAGTTGATCACACATCTTTATTTCCATATCTTTCAGAATGCTTCCCCTCTTATGGCATTCCACAAAAAAGAAGAGCATCCAATAGTATCTCCTTGTAATGCTTGTGTCTAGTTGATTTCCCTTTGTAAGCTAAAAATCCTAGTGAGACATTGCCAAATTGTGAAGCTTCTAGGGCACAAGAAGAAGAGATGACGAAGGTCCCCTCTACCCCAAATGCAATACTTACACTAGGGAAGGGACCCCTTGCTTTTATTAGCTTTGTCATTAGTCCAGATTCCACGATGGAGATTCACCACATAAGAACTGATATTTTGTTCTCAATGAGAGGATGTCATAGGCTCCCACACATGAGTTGCCATCTCATGCTAGCGAAGAGCTTATGGATCTTGAGAGTTTTATCTAATTTGATTACTATTGGTCCACCTTAACCCTTCAATCTTGGGCAAGTCATTTTCAAGAAGGAAATGAATCTTTGAGTTGTCCAAGAGTTGGTTTTGTTTCGAAGAAGGCACTAGTCATCATAGTCAACTCTCCTAGCCTTTTGGAGTCACAAAACACTGAGCAAACATTAAGGTGAGAAAATCTAGATCCTCCTACCTAGGGATTTCCTTGAGTGTAAGAGAGGATTTGTCTCTGAGAATGATTTTTTCCCATGAAGCTTTCATTGCAACACACTTTGATCAGGCACATGGCAACGAGTTTATCTATCATACCTCCCACATTCTAAATGATCAATCTACCATACTCTTTCTGGTCAGCACACAAGGCCCACTTGATTTTGGGCACACCCCCTCTTGTTGGGATCCCCATTCGAGAGGAAATTTCTACAAGTACTTTCTAGATTCACTAATTCTTTGTCTTTCGATCTCGAACATGCTAGAAAATAGATGATAGATGAGATAAAGAAGGTGTTGATCATCCTAGCACACCCCACTAGGATGAGACACCTTCTAATAGGCTAATTTATTATCTAGTTTGATGAGAACCCAATTCCAATAATGGCCCATAGAAACCTCAAAACCCATCAAGATACCAAGGAGCCTAAAAGCATGTCCATTTTTAATTACTTTACATCCCTAGTTAATTTCTTTACCACCCTAGTTAGTTAAGAATTGCACCGAGGGCCCAAGAATGGTCTTGAAGATTGCGAACATCTGTTTCAAGTAAAATCTGTTCATCACACTCAAAGTTTGGGTTTTCAAAGTGTTTATCGTTCCACCACATCAAGTTCTTTGTTGGCTAGAATAGTGATGCAAAAAGAGTCAACTGCTTCTCATGCACCATGGAGTTTTCCACCCGATTGCTGAAATCATGGATGATGCCCGGTGACGACATACTTCAAGCAAAAATTTAAGATAATGATGGATTTTCCATAAAGATACAGTGTGTGATCACTATGAGTGGGGACTCTATGAGTGGCTGGCCGTTCCCAATTTTTCACCCTCATCTTTGCTTCAAAGATTTGTGAGAGTGAAAGTGGACTAAGAGAAAGAGACATTTCAGATTTTTTTCTTTTAAAACCCAAGGATCTCATTTTCCAGTTTATTCAAAGTCGGCTCAAAATTCCAAAGAGCTTTAATGTGCTCTTAAAAGCCAGTGCTTTTGTTTATTTTATTTTATTAGTTATCTTTTTCTTTTTTTCCTTTTTCATTCTGCGTTAGTTTTTTTTTTTGACTTTGTTCTTTGGGTTTGCTCTTTTCTTAAAAAATTGAAGAAACGGTAATAAAAAAAGAGAAAATAAGAAGAAAAGAGAAAGTTAACTAAAAAAAATACGAAATCGGGGGAGCTAGGACCTTCTACCGTGGGGGGAGAAAACATATTCATCTCATTGGTCGTTTTATTTGGGGGGGGGGGGGGGGGGTAAAGATCTAAAAGAAAAAAAAAAAAAATAGTACATTAAAGAAGAAAAGAAAAAAGAAAAAAGAAAAGGAAAGAAAAAAACAAAGTACTTAAGAATAGGAGTCTTCTTTTAGGAGACTTTTTTTAGAAGATGCTTTCGGTTATCCAAGTATTTTTTGTTTAAGCCAAACTACAAAGATGGCTTAGACAGATAGTGTAAGGTAGTTTTTTACCCCTCACATTGGGTGGGAAGATTCTCAATTGTTTTCCTAAAAGAAAAGGTGAAAGATTTTTTGAGATGTTCAAGAAGAGCGAAAGAGAATCTATCTTATCAATTAGTTGTTTGGTCGTAAGGTAGTTTTTTTACCCCTCACATTGGGTGGGAAGATTCTCAGTTGTTTTCCTAAAAGAAAAGGTGAAATATTTTTTGAGATAGTTCAAGAAGAGCGAAAGAGAATCTATCTTATCAATTAGTTGTTTGGTCGTAAGCTTTCTCTTGAGTCCTTGCAACAATGGTTCTGTAAATAGTGGTCTCTTTGCAACTTTATTGTCAGCAAGTGTCATTTCTTGCCGATTAATCACATGCTTTTTATTATAAAAAATCACAACATGGCCCTCCAAGCTTTACAAATTGGAGCTTGGCAGATATAGAAAACTACATTGTGCCTTTTTAGATGGTTTCTTGAATTCTTTCCAAATACATCAAAGCCTCTATGCTATCCACTCTTGATTGAGCTCCCAAACCTACTCTTTTTCCTATATGGTTTTGTATGGGAAACAATATCGCCCATTAGTCAGCGTCTTGCCTCTAAAGAATACGTTAGAGGTTTCATTTATGAAGGTGCAAAATACTCGTTTAACACAAGTTCCCACTCCGAGATTTGTGTTGAAGTAGATTTAAACAAAGATCTCTCCTCCTAAATTTCCATAGACATTGGAGAAGAGAAAACCATTGATCAAGAGATTATATAAAATAACTTGCCAAATGCTTGCTTTCTTTGTGCTTTGTAGGGCCATAGAATAAAATATTATCTTTTGAGACAAAAATCCATGAGGAACAAGCAAGATCTCAAAAGGCTCATGTAACAGAGAACAAAGAGGTTTTAATGGCTCAAAGCATGTTAGAAGACCTTCATCTAGATGCTAAGAAATTGAGGCAAAGAAGAAGAAGAAGTCCTAAGGTTAATATTGAGAAGATTCCCTCTCACATCCTAAGGGTAATATTGAGAAGATTCCCTCTCACATGGCTCCAGAAACAAACATCTTTCATGACTTGGAGAAGGAGGTCAATTACTTGAATTACCCAGGGGGGATGAATCTCTATGACTATTGTAATAAAGGGAAAACTCAAGAGGATTCCACTTGCAAGTAAAACAACCAAGAAGGATACAACGTTAGTAAAGAGTATGGATTATCCATTAACATTGAAAAAACCAAGACAATGAAAGCTCAATCATTGAATCCATGATTCTTGATAGAATACCAAACTCATTCCCAAAGAAGAGGTCCCACAAAGGAAAAGAATTGGTTGAGATGCCATGGAAATGACCCCTCAAGGATAAACTACTATGCTAGGAAAAATGATGATGAGAAAACCAAGAAAAAGGAGGACAAGGTCCCTCCCTAAAAAGAACTTAACCTCTAATAATGATCATAATTTCTATCAATGTTACAAGGTTGTCTAACCCCTTAAGAGCGGCCGTTATTGGCAAATGGATCCGTGATAAAAGTTTAAACTTACATTTCATATGTCATCAAGAGTTCATAGTTGATGGTTAGCACCTTCAAAAGAAACTCAAATGCATTTCTTTGTCCCATGTTTGGGTCTCCACCGTGCACCCTGGCAAGAGAAATAGTGGCTTTGCTATTGGCATTAAAAATAGTTGGTAAGTTAGACTTTTAGATACCCTCGTGGATCAGAAACACCAGTGGATTGGTTCTTCCTTTGAGGCTCTTCTACAATTCATTGTTGTCTATGTGTATGCTCCCAATATCAATTCTGAAAGCCTTGCCACTTGGAAATCATTTGACTCTCTATCCCTGAACATCATTCTCTATCGAGACTTTAATATGGTGGAGATTCTTGCTAACAAATGGGGGAAAAGAGGGCAGGTTATTGATGGCCAAAAAAAGGATGTCTAGGACCAAGTCATGATACACTTAGATCTGATGGAGATCAAAGATGAGGCTATTTTCTCCTAGCCAAACCTTGAGTCTAGAGTTGACTTGAGGAAAGTTGAACTTGATAGGAGCTATACTATGTAGGAAATAATCAATAAGTGGGGACCCCTTCCATCTCCCAATGTATGGACCTTGTTGTCTTTGATCACTATTGGATTGTGATTACCCTCAAGCTATTTGTTGATCTCTAGAAAACCCCTTCGTTTCATGCCAATCGAAGAACCATCTCTTTCCCCTCGATCCAAGAGAGGATTGCTATTGCCTGGAACTGGGCCTTTGCCAACTCCTCTTTGGCCTAGTGTTGGTGCAAGAGAATCCAAGCCTACATACTTGGATGCTTCGCATATTTCTTATGGAGGCTTATATGATCACTCCCTTGTAAAATCAATTACATTTACCTTTGTAAAAGAGCCCTACTCCCACGAGGAAGTTAGGAAGCATCAAATCTCATAGTTGATTGATGAGATAATATATCCTATAGTTTAGGATTTACTTTTAGGTGGACTTTGGAATTTTGAATTCAAAATATTGGCTCCAAATTCAACTTTAAAAGTGGTTCAAATAGACACACATGGAAATCCCTTGACTAGGACATTGATTGAGAGCAAGTACACTGTGATTTTAGAGCTCACTCCATAGCTCAATCACTTTCCTCACATTTTTAAATAGATTATTGCCAATGACATTGTAATTCTATGTTATCTAATACATACATTTTCATTACATCTTTACTTCAATTCTCTACCATGACTACATCAATACAGTGATCTTCTTAGAGCTTGTTCTCAGTGTATTATTGATCGTTTGTCATGATTTAAAGCATCATAGATTCAATATACTGTCTACTTTATAGCTACAAAATATCTCTATCATTGCTTCTCTAAATCATGAGATATTATGGCTTCATTACTCTCTGGTCTGTAGATTAATGCACCCCAAAAATGTCCGGCAAGTCGTATGATTTGCTAAACATCATACTCAGCATGTAGCTTATCCTTTTTGGTGAAATCACTCACAACTGGTAGCTTTCTAAGTTAATTAGACACCATCACAAGGAATTAGACTATTTGCTATGCTCAGAGCACTGTTCATTATACTAAATAGGTGTTTGGACAAAAATAGCAAGTCTATGAAGTTGGATTTCCTACTCATCTCTTTTGATTCTTTTGATTAGTGGATCATGTTTCAAACAACATAGGTGATTATTTATGGTCATTATTAAGCTAAACAGGCCCACTACATTCTCTAGCACTTGTTTGTGGCTGGCGTGAAGCAAGTTTAAGCAAGACCACTTCATCTCTGAAGACTATCCACCATCTCCTCCAACAGTGGTATCAAAGCAACAACAAGCAAGGTAGGAGATGGATTTCCATCATTCATTGGAAAATTGGACAAAAGCAACTACCCAGCATGGTCACAAAGGATGCAAGCCTACCTTCAAGGAAGAAGTCTATATGGAGACATCTTAAGAGATGAAGAGATGCCAACATTTAGGAGCAAACATCAACCCATAAGGGAAGAGCAAGAAAGATTGACCACATGGTGTGAAAAGGATGCTCTTGCAAGGTCTTATCTACTAAAATCAATATCTAATTTCTTATTGCCTCACATTAGGAATTGCAAGACCTCCCAAGAGACTTGCGAAGTACTCTCATCATATTTCTCATCAAATACAAGAGCTAGGAAGAACCAATTATGGGTGGAGATTTTAACCCTAAAAAAGCAACTAAAGTAAAGTGTTGTTGATTATGTCACCAATATGAACGATGTGGCTGACCAGCTTTCAAGCATTGGAGAGGAGATAGAAGAAGAACTCATAGTAAGGCAGATCATAAATGACATCAAGGCTGATGATATGTGGGAGTCCTTTGCCACATCAATAGACCTTTATATGGATATGTAGATACCTGACATCAACACCTTGATCTGGCATCTCTTCACCCATCAGACAAAGCTCACAAGAATGGTGACAATTCTAGAGGTAACTAATCTTCTGCCCTGCATACAGATAAGAATAAAAGTAAGGATAAGTGTAAAAGAAAAAAGAATGAAGAAGAGGTTACTACCCCTCAAGTTAACTACACAAGTAGAGGAAGAGGTACTAGAGGAAGGGGTAGAGGAGGAAAGCAAGGCAAGGGGAGATCTTACAACACTCCACCTTGCAAAATCTTTGGCCTAACCAACCACACCACAGAAGAATGCTTCAACAACAAAATGAATGAAAGGGGAAGAGGCTTCCACAGAGGGAGCTATGGAGAATCTAGAGGCAGATTCAACAATGGAGGAAGCAATTACAATCACAACTAAAACCAAGGCTACGGCAACAACATTTATCAAGGTGGTTTTAGAAGAAGAAGAGATTGTAACAAGTACACAAAAAACCAATAGGATTCTCTACTCATCATGAACATGAAATCCAAGCAAGGTAAACATGGTGAGCATCTTTTCTATATTGATTCTCATTGTTCCAATCATGTGGCTAGAAATGTAGCATTGCTATCTGATCTTCAAGAACCCAAAGGGAAGCATGAAGTGTAGATAGGTGATGAAACTAGAAACTGTCAAGAAAATTGGAAATATCAAAGCTTCTGATGGTAACATGAACCTCTTAAGTAAGGTCTTATATGTACCAACCATAACAAAAAACCTAATCAGTGTTGGAAAAATTGTTGAGAAAGGCTTACATGTCAGATTCACAAGGCATGGAGCACATGTGGTAGACTCTTTACATTTGAGATTGAAGGCACCAGAAACATAACACTCTTCAATTACAAAGATCAAACTCTATCTGATCTAGAGATATGGCACAAAAGGCTAGGTCACATAGGAGAAAGAACACTGAAGCAAATATGCAGGGATCAAAGTGTGCTTGTCATTCCAAATGTGTCCAAGCAACACATGATATACAAATGTGGAGCATGCCAATTAGGCAAAGCTCACAGGAAACCATTCAACAGAAAGGGGTACATGTATGAAGACTACTTAGAACTTGTACACATTGATGTGTGGGGTCCTACCAAAGATCCATCAATCTCAAGTTCAAGGTACTACGTTTCATTTATAGATGATCACAGTAGATGGAGAATTATTTACTTCATGAAGCATAAGGATGAATTATTTATATGTTTCAAAAAGTATCTAGTATTGGTTGAGAACCAATTAGGTAAAAGCTTGAAGAGGCTCACATGTGATGGAGGTGGAAAGTATTTCTTGTTGGTGCAAATGCCAAGCCTTCACACTTGGCTAGGCATTGAAGAAACTATCTTCAAATTGTTGAAGAACTACATGAACCATTGCTTATCATTTTTACCATTGAACTTTTGTAAAAGTCTTTTGAATTAGAGGAATCTAGTAAAGCCATTAAACTTGTGGAGTTAGGAGAACAAATATGCTATGAATTCTCATGAGGGAATGTCTCCACATTTAGAGAAAGAACCTTTTACGTGGAGGCTCATTTGAATTTCAAATTCAAACTTGAAGAACTTCTCTATAAAAGAGACTTGTAATCTCGCGGCCATAAGTGCCCCCATTACTGAGCATATTGTAGATTATTTGTTGACGTTGAGAGGCTTACAGTATAGAATACTCCTATCACTGTCATTCGGCATCATATTGATGCCAATTATCATGTACAACATTTTTTTATAATACATTATATCATTGATCATGTTCATCTCCTTCTCTGCCATTGTCACTCAGAACAGTGTACTTGTAATGTTCATATCTCACTGATCTCTCCACTATTTTGAATGATCTATAGCTCATTGGAACAAATTGAAAGTCTAAAAGCTATCAAAGTTTGAGGACATTTCATTGAGCCAATTGGGAGAAAACCATCTCGAAGTGGTAACTGATCATTCTCTACACATCTCCTAAAAAGTTGGGGGTAAGGCTTCAGTTGCTAAATTGATTGCTTCCTGTGTAGTCTATCATTTTAAGTGATTTCACTTGGAATAATTAGCTCTCTATGGTATTCTGATTCACCCAAAAGGAATTTTCCTAATTGCTACTGTACTATGAGCACTAAGCATAATATCCAACAGTTGTCAAGACCAAAATAGCAAGTTTTTTATCACAAGCTAGTTGTAAAGTTATCCATTTTGATCTATTTGTTTGAAGCATCATCTCCAAAGCACATAGGTACTTTATTTGTGTCATTTGCAAGCTAAGAGGGCCTACAACACAACTCTGAAGAAAAATAGGGTAGCTACTAAACAAGGTTAAGTAGTACCAACTCATTTGGCAGTACCAACTCATTTCCTGAGGTATCCATCCATCTTTCCCAATAGTGGTATCAAAGCAATTTGAGGTAAAATGGGAGATGGTTTCCCTTATTTTATTGATAAATTGGATAGGAACAACTACCAAGCATGGTCCTTGAGGATGAAGACATACTTAGAAGGAAGGAGTCTTTATGGATACATATCAGGAGATGAGGAGATGCCCATGTTCAAAAGCAAACAACAACCTACAAGAGAGGAGCTTGAAAGACTCAACTCATGGTGTGCCAAAGATGCATTAGCAAGGTCATATTTACTTAACTCTATCTCTGACTTCCTTCTTCCACAAGTTAGGAATTGTGTTCCCAAGAGACTTGGGATACATTGTCTTCATACTTTTCTTCTAATACAAGAGCAAGAAAGAATCAATTGTGGATTGAGTTTACCACTCAAAGGAAGCAACCCAAGCAAAGTTTATCAGAGTATGTGACCAAAGTCAAAGATGTAGTTGACCAATTCGCAAGCATAGGAGAAGAGATTGAGGAGGAGCAAATAGTGAGACAAGTGATCAATGGCATCAAGGAAGATGACAAATGGGAAGCCTTCACAACTACCATGGACTTATACATGTACATGCAGATTCCAGATCTTACCACAATCATGGGGCAACTCTTTACCATGAACCCAAGCTCAACAAAAATGGAGACTCATCTAGAGGTAACAACTCTTGTGCCCTATACATAGATAAAGGGAGGATTAAAGAAAAAGAAAAGAGCAAAAAAGTAGATGATGAAGGTACTACTTCTCAAGCTAACTATGCAGGAAGAGATAGGAACTCAAGAGGTAGGGGCAGAGGAGGTAAGCAAGGTAGTGGGAGACCTTTCAAATCTTCCCCATGCAACATATGTGGATTGTCTAATCACACTACATATGAGTGCTATAGGAACTTCAAGAATCAGAGAGAAAGAGGATATCAAAGAGGTGGCTACTCACAATCAAGAGGAAGGTTCAACCACAATCAAAGCTACAACCATGACTACAACAACAACTACAACACCAATTACAATAACAACTATCAAGGAGGATACAAATCAAGAAAGGAATACAACAATTACACAGAGGATTAAGAGGATTCCCTTTTGATTGTGAACATGACTTCAAAGCAAGGTATGAATGATGAACACCCCTTCTATATTGACTCAGGTTGTTCAAACCATGTGGCAAGCAATGTAGCTCTTCTCTCTGACCTTGAAGAAGCCAACGGAAAGCACCAAGTACAAACAGGTGATGACACCAAGCATTCAGTGGTCAAGGTAGGAAATGTCAAAACCTCTGATTGGAATAGAAATCTATTGACCAGGGTCCTTTATGTACCTACAATCACCAAGAATTTGATGAGTGTTGGACAGATTGTGGAAAAGGGTTTGTAGGTTAGCTTCAACAAGTATGGAGCATTTGTGGAGGATCCCAACATGGATTCAAGAGAATAGGGGAGAAAAAACTTGTAGATTATTTACATTTGAACTTGAAGATACAAGGAATATTGCACTTTATAATTACAAGGATCAAACATTATCAAAGCTTGAGATTTGGCATAAAAGATTAGGGCATATTGTTGAGAGAACCTTGAAGAAAATATTTAGAGATTAATGTGTGCTTGGGATACCTAATGTATCCAAGAAACACATGATCTATAAATCTGGTGCATGTCAGTTTGGTAAATCACATAGGTTGCCCTTCTCAGAGAAAGGCTACATGCATGAGGATTACTTAGAGCTTGTCCACAGAGATGTGTGGGGACCAAGCAAGGACCCTTCAATTTCTAGCTCAAGGTACTATGTGTCTTTCATTGATGATTTTAGTAGGTGGACTATCTTGTATTTTATGACGCACAAAGATGAAGTGTTTCAGTTGCTTTAAGAAGTATCTTGCACTTGTGCAAAACCAAATAGGAAGAAGTCAGTACTTCTCAAATGAATTTGATGCATTCTTGCATGATAGAGGTATCAAAAGGGAAATTACAACAAGGTATACCCTTGAGGAAAATGGGGTGGTAGACAAGAGAAATAGGTTGATTGTTGAAACAGCTAGACCAATGCTAAATGAGAAAAGGTTACCTAATTATTTGTGGGCAGAGAGCGTATCTACTCCGACTTATCTTATCAACAGATTACCATCCAAATCACTTGATGGGATGACCCCAAATGAAGCATCGCATGGTAGAAGGCCATCACTTGATCATTGTAGAATCTTTGGATGTGTTGCTTATGTGCATGTTCCATCTCAGATTAGAGGTAAGCTAGACCCTAAGGTAGAGAAGTGCATCTTCATAGGGTATGATTTGAATCAGTAAGGATACAGGTTTTATAATCCATCCAACAAAGGATTTATGGTCACTAGAGATGTTGTGTTTGATGAGAGTGACTCTTGGTTTAAAAGTGAATGCAGGAAAGTCAATTTTCCATATGACTTGGAAGAGGAATTTCCAAGTCTCACCAAGGAGGAACCAAACCCAATTGAAGACATCAAATCAAATGATGAGGACACCATCAATTTGGAGGAGTTCGAAGCATGGAAATCAAAGGGCAAGGTCAAGGTGAAGAGGTTGGAAGACATACCTAAATCATCCAACCAAGCAATTAGAAGATCACAAAGGGAGAGCAAGAAGCCAATCAGATATGGGTATGACACGTCTTTAGCTACTAAGCACTCCATTTATCTTGCTAAGGATTTATCATTTGAAGAACCTACTTCATATGAAGAAGAAAAGACCAAAGTAGAATGGAAGGAAGCTATGGATGAAGAAATAGAAGCACTCAAGGAGAATGATACTCGGAAGCTAGTACCAAAGAAGGAATCGATGAAGGTAATTGTTTCTCGATGGATTTACAAAGTCAAGAGAAACTCAGATGGATCAATAAACACATATAAAGCTAGACTTGTGGCGAAGGGTTTTGCACAAACCCAAGGACTAGATTATGAGGATACTTTCTCACCTATGGCCAAAATGCCAACCATCAGGGTATTGGTATGTGTGGTTGCATCAAGGAATTGGAATATGTACCAATAAGATGTGAAAAATGTTTTCCTTAATGGATGGATTCTAGAGGAGGTTTACATGGCTCGACATTGTGGCTATGAAGACCCAAGCAAGGTAAATTATGTGTGTAAACTAAACAAAGCTCTTTATGGATTGAAGCACGCACCTAGGGCATGGAACCATAGGTTAACTACCTATCTTCAAGATCTAGGATACATCATGAGCAAAGCATATACTTCTCTATTTGTAAAAGAAGTAATTCAAAGGTGATATACCTATGTGTGTATGTTGATGATATCAGCTAGTGATGCCAATGGCATCAAATACATCAAGAATCAAATGATGTAGGACTTCAAAATCAGTGATCTAGGATCATTAAAGTATTTTCTTGGACTTGAGTTGGTCTATACATATTCTGGAGTTTACATCACTTAAAGAAAGTATGTGTAGGACATGTTGAAGAAGTTCCACTTGGAGAATGCCAAGACAACTCACATTCCTATGGAGGTACACCAAAAATTAAGTGCTCATGAAGGTGATTTGCTTGAAGACATTGCAGGATATCAAAGCATAGTAGGAAGCCTAAACTATGAAACATTGACAAGGATTGATATTGCTTATGGAGTAAATGTTTTAAGTCAATTCATGCACAAACCTAGAGCACCTCGCTTGCAAACTGCCAATAGGATTTTGAAGTATCTCAAGGATACTCAAAATCAAGGATTATACTTTCCATACACATAAGATTTGGACATTAAGCTATACTCAGATGAAGGTTGGGCAAGTTGTAAAGATGACAGGAGGAGCACACCTAGTTATCCTTCTTTTACAGGAGATAAGCCCATTTAGATTTGGGACTACATTCTAATTCACTTATGATCTTTCGTGATAATACAAGTTCATTACATATTGCAAAAAATCCTATCTATCATGCACAAACCAACATATAGAAGTTCACTACCACTATGTGAGAGAGAAGCTATTGAGGAAGGAAATTCAACTAGAATATGTGTCCACTAATATGCAATGTGCAAATTTATTGACCAAAGCACTTGATGGTACTACACTTTGTAGGTTTAAAGCTATGATTGGATTGGGGGACATTTGAGAAGAATCATCAAGAAGTCCAAGCCAAGATGTTTGGCTTGAGGGGAAGTTGTTGGTGCAAATGCCAAGCCTTCACACTTGGCCATGCATTGAAGAAACTATGTGTAAATTATTAAAGAACCACATGAACTATTGCTTATCATTTTTACCATTGAACTTTTGTAAAAGTCTTTTGACTTGGAGCAATCTAGTAAAGCCATTAAACTCGTGGAGTTAGGAGAACAAATATGCGACAAATTTGTATGAGAGAATATCTCCACATTTAGGGGAAGAACCTTTTAGGTGGAAGTTCATTTGAATTTCAAAGTCAAACTTGAAGAACTTCTCTATAGACTTGTAATCTCGTGGCCATAAGTGCCCCCATTACTAAGCACATTTCATATCATTTTTTGAAGTTGAGAAGCTTACACTATAGCCTACTCCTATCACTATCATTGGGCATCATATTCATGCCAATGATCATGTACAACATTGTTTTATAATACACTATATCATTGATCATGTTCATCTCCTTCTCTTCCATTGTCACTCAAAATAGTGTACTTGTAATGCTCATATCTCAGTGACCTCTCCAGCATTTTCAATGATCTATAGCTCATTGGAACCCCTCAAAGTCTACTACAAGCTATCAAAGCTTGAAGAAGTTTCATGCAGCCAATTGGGAGAAAATCGTCTCGAAGTGGTCACTGGTCATTCTCTACACATCTCCTAAAAAGTCAGGGGTAAGGCTTCAGTTGCTAAATGGATTGCTCAGTGTGTAGTCTATCATTTTAAGTGATCTCACTTGGAAGCATTAGCTCTCTATACTAATTTGATTCACCCAAAAGGAATTTTCCTAATTGCTACTGCACTTTGAGCACTGAGCATAATATCTAGTAGGTGTCAAGACCACAATAACAAGTTTTTTGTCACAAGCTAGTTGGAACGTTATTTGTCTTGATTTAATTGTTTGAAGCATCATCTCTAAAGTAAGTAGGTACTTTATTAAGCTAAGAGGGCCTACAACACAACTCTAAAGAAAAATAGGGCAGCTACTAAGCAGGGTTTGGGAGTACCAACTCATTTCTTCAACTGTCCATCCATCTTTCCCAATATTTCTCACATGAATTTGACTCATTCTTACATGATAGAGGTATAAAGAGGGAAGTAACAACAAGATATACTCGTGAACTAAATGGAGTGACAGAGAGGAGGAAGAGATTGATAGTAGAGTTTGCAAGAGCAATGTTGAATGAGAAGAAACTACCCAATTACGTATCGGCAGAGGTTGTTTCCACAGCCACATACTTGATTAACAGACTCCCATCCAAATCCTTGGATGGAATGACACCCTATGAAGCATGGAATGGTAGGAGACCCTCATTAGACCATTGCCAAATCTTTGGGTGCATTGCTTATGCACATATACCCTCACATATTAGAGGGAAGCTTCATCCTAAAGCTGAAAAATGTATATTTATTGGCTATGAACAAAACCAAAAGGGTTATAAGCTCTATAATCCCACTAACAAAGGATTCATAGTTAGTAGGGATGTAGTTTTTGATGAAAATATTTCATGGTTTGAAGATGATTGCAGGAAGTTCAAGTTACCTTATGATTTGGAAAATGACTTTCCAACTCCCACTCAAGAGGATCAACAATTACGAGAAGATATCAAGTCAGAGGATTAAGAGCAAATTGATTTCAAGGCAATCGAAGAGAGAATAAGCGTAAGTTTTTTTCAAGGCCTAAGATTTTAGCGCAAGTTTTCTTCAAGTTCTAAGTTAAAAGAGAAGAAAGGAAAAAAAAATGCGAAGCGTAAGTTTTTTTCAAGTTGTAAGTTGAAAGAGAAGAAAGGAAAAAAAGGGAAAAAATAGGGGAAAAAAAGAGAGGGAAAACAATTTAAGGGAAGGCTTATAAAATTAGACTCTTTGTCATTTGCATCTTAGCTAGAGATAGAGAATATGGAAATCCTCAAAGATTTTGAGCAAAGAGAATTTACCTTTCAGGAAAAGAACAAATTGAGACAATTGTTAGTTTTAGCAAGCTCTCATGAGTTACAAACTTAGAGGTGAGAAGTCTCAAGGCATGTTGACACCTTAGAAGAGAACTATAAGAACATCGACAAGTTTACAATACTTGTAAATTAAGAATCTAGTTCATAGGTAGTTATCATAACTACATAGCCATGAGTACTAGTGCACATTTCTATGTATATAGAACAAAGAAGTTTATTCCACAAGAAGTATAGACTTTAGATTTGTGGAATAAAAGGGAAAATCAAGTTTCATTAGAATGCCATAGCTAGGAACTAGTAATAAGAAAGTTATGTAAGAACGTCCAAGATTTGGAAGTCGAGAAAAAGACTTCGGAGTTAGTAGCTCTATATAAGGAATCATATCTTTATTACATAGTGCTTTAGTATGGGCGAATGGGATAGTTCCATTTACCTCTATACCTTAGAATGAAGAATAGATATTCTAGGTAAACTCATATTCATTAAGCAAAGAAAGCATGTATGTAGGCCGATTACTCAAGAGAGGATGGCCAAAATACACAGAAATGCAAGGTTGGTAGATAGAAAACAAGGCAAGTCTATAGCCCAAATACCCAAGAGAGGATGGCCAAGATACATAGAAATGCAAGGCTTATAGAGCAAACAAGGCAATTCTATAGTCAAAGTACTCAAGGGAGGATGGCCTAGATACAGAGAAATGCAAGGTTTGGTGAGAGCAAACAAAGAAAGTCTATAGGCCAAGTACTCAAGAGAGGATGGCCAAGACACATAGAAATGCATGGTTTATAGAGAACAAACAAGGAAAGTTTATAGTTCAATTATTCAAGAGAGGATGGCCAAGATACAGAGAAAGGAAAGGTTTTGAAAGAGCAAACAAGGCAAGGCTATAGCCCAATATCCCAACAGGGAGAGACAAGGTTAAATAGCAAGGCAAGGTTTGCATTTAGTAGGCAATGCAAGGTTGTCCTTTAGTAACGAGTCATTATACAACAAGGCAAGGTGTACAAACAACAAAATTCATTCCAAATTGAAAACAAGTTGAGAAACAATTTTGATGCTTCTATTCATACTACATAATAAAAAGTGACCAAGTAGTTCAAAGAGAATATTAAGGGGTCAAGTGGACCAAAATTATATGTTTGAGTATAGAAAAGGGCGTAGAAACCAAGTCTATAAGTAATTTTTTGTAGATTAGGAGAGAAAGATGATTTTATCTCTCTAAAACAAGTAATTCAAGTCCATGTTCTAATACAAATCGGAATAGATAAATGGAAAGGAAAAGTTTGCAAGCAACATATAAACAAATTGGAATAGTAACCATGATTGACAAGGACACTAGTTATAACAATTTTTTAAATTCATAAGTATAGCTTTGTATGTGTTGATGCTAATAAGAAAAAATGACGATGAAATAAGGTCCACTATCTTATACAGAAGATAGCGGAACACTTACATGAAGGTAGGAGGTTCACATTGATTATCTTCAGATTACAGGTGACTTAGGTGGAAGATCCACATAGTTTATGGAATTTGAAGCAAGATCCAAGAACTAGCAAGAGTCTTTATGGCCTAGATTAGACTTCTTAGAATTTTCCATCATCAAAAAGAGGCGACACCAATATTCTAGAAGAGATACTAGATAAGAGAATCGCATGCATAACTAGTTAGCTCTAGAGTATTTGGTATCTTGGAAGGGTTTTCATTCCCAGACTCCTCTTGGATAATTGAGGAAAACGATCATTAGAAGGGGGAGAGAGTGTAAGAAATTCTTCTATAGAGAGCTTTACATGTGTGTTTGGGACAAGGGCTAAGGTTAGCCAAGGTCCATAGCTGGGGGAATATCCTAAGGTATCTAAAGGGTAATGGGAATGAGTGTGCACGACGGCCACATGTCCACACTAGAGCATTCCAGATCATTGCTATTTTGGATGCACGAGGATATAAAGGATAGGAGGAGAGTTTCACACATGATCATTCAAGTGCTGTTTTTGGATCCTCCGCTAGGAATTGAGAATTAATTCTCACACTATGTTTTGGTGTTTGCTTGCAGCTCTAGGTCCCTCATCATCCCAACATATTGCACAAGTACAATATAACATTTTTCAGAATTCTGTGCGGACTACCTTATTCTATCGGAACAAACCGAGAAAGTCATATCCTCAAATATGCACCTAAACCATTGTAAAGGGCTCCCTAGTGCTATTCTAATGGCATAGAAGCTTCAGAGAGACTTTGATTTTGTGGCTCTATCATGACATATCAAAGACTCCTGAGAGGCAAGAGGCCTTTTCTATCACGATAGACAACGTATCTCATGAAAAAATGCCCTATCGCAATAGACCACCACATTTATCATGATAGACGGATTGGAAACGTGGTCTAAGCCAACCAGTCATGTAGCCATTTATATCAAAATCGAATTGGAAACGTGGTCTAAGCCAACTAGTCGTGTAGCCCAAGTTTTAAGGTTTGATCCCCATAGATGGGAGAATATAAAAAAACCATTCTTTTGGAAAAAACTTTCAAAATTACGTGAGCACCTTTGGACCACGAGACCTTTTTTACAAAAGCAGTGATGAATGCGCGTTTACCAAGGATAGAAGTGCTTCGTGAATAGTTTTTCATTGATTTTTCCTCGAGACATTAACTGTAAGATATGGGTAGATGATCAATTGATGACTTGTTCAATAGGAATTGAATAATATCCTCTATTGATTGAAAACTTATCACCTTCTTCAATTTTGGTGGAATTGAAAAATAGAGTTTTTATCTGAGTGTGCTTTGTAGAGAGGATGCCCGACCCGACTCAAGATAACTGCTAAAGAAGATTGTGGTGTATGGCTATAAGGTATGCACATTGACCAAGGTGCAGTTCCGACTACAAAGTACAGTTGATCATGATTATGTAAATTTTTTATAACTTGGATTCCAAAAAATCATTGTGCATTAGGTTTCTATTCTAAACTGTAGTTATAATCTTAGTCCTCTCATCGATGCCTCTGTCTTCTTATAATTTGAAATTTCATCAAACAAAACTAATACTAGCTCATACTTTGCACATTCATATTGTAATCATGTGTTTTTTCCTAGTTGCAACACTAGTATGTAGTCGACAGGAGTTCGAGTTCCGAGTTGTGCGACCTTTTTTGTGAACTATTTTAATCTGAACTTTTGATAATGGTGAGATAAAGAAACTTCCTGTGTTGAATTCATCCTTAGCTATAATACTGAGGTGATGAGTTTGAATCCCTATTCTGCAGTACTTTTGTAAATTGAAGTTTATTCAAAAATCTACGAGAAGATTACATTGATTATGATTTTGAATGTACAAACTTCATGCGTATCTCAATGATTGGTTGATTAAGTTCTAATCTAGAGATCTTACGGAAATACAATTTCATATGATTTAATAAAAAGATAGCCTTTCTTATTCAGAGAACTGACTTATGATGCATTGAAATTAAGAATTCTTTCACAATGATTCTTGATTTGTTTTCAAAGATTGTCTTTCATAAAACTCAAACTCCATTGAATTTCTTCTATTGAAGAAATTGATTGTTTCTCTTATGATCAATAAATTCTCACTCTTTCATTTTCAATCCTATTTTCGTTTAAAACTTTGATTCAACGAATATTCTTCGACTTTTATTCCTCGCTTGAGAAAGAAATTGTTTCAACTTGATTTTTTTCTCTTAGAGCTAGCATTGATTGGAAAAGTCCTAATGATTTATGCTTTGCAAATATGGATCTGAATATGAACTTAATTGATGATCTGAATGAATAAAATGTTTTTCACTAATGTTTTGCTTCCAAGTGCTAGAAGTTTGCGAGCCAAACGTGAATGCAACTTAGTTCACTTTGTTTCAAGCACCCCACATGCACCATGATTTAGAATACTCGTAGTTAAGATTGTTCCACCCAACTGAGGACCTTCATGATAGCATGTGAAAAGAACATCAGGTTATAGAGATTGAGCTAAGAAAACATTGAAGAAACAATGGAAATGATGAGTCCAACTCTTGTGAGGACCTCTTGATTTCAAGTAGTTTCATACTATGCTATAAATATTGTCTTTGAAGATTATACAAATCTTCTTGTTGAACACAAGAAGCTTACAAAGGAAGTCACTTAATTCAAATCAGCACAATGTGCACCATCATCATTAGAACCCTTGATCACGATCGTCACCTATCAAATCCCTCTTGGGATGGCTCAATAGCTAGAAACCCTACATCAAAAAGTAAAAAACATGGATATGCAACTTCAAGAATATGAACTCACTATGAGGTAGAATTGAGATGAACCACGACCCTCACCTCCACAAGCCCTCACGCAAGAAGAAATGGCACGTATCCCAATCGAAACAATTTATGAAGAGAAGTATGAGCCCCAACGTGCTATTGGAAGCCATGTTACTTAGAAGGTCAAGAGGTCTAGAACTATAACTTGTGCTCTAATAAACAAAGTCTATGATCTGATTTTTCAGCCTATTTAGAGGGATCTAAAATCAAATATCATTTGGCCACACAGTTACATAGCCAAAGATCTTGAGACTAGGCTTAAGCATAGGTTTTTGTGCTCTCTAATACAAGGAATCCACCTAGCATAGCAAATAGGTCATAAGGGTGTCAAGGAGGAGGTCTTGAGTTCAAATCCTACAAGTATCTAGGTTTTGCCCAAGAGCTCCATGAGCCAAAGCATTGCGGACCATTCTCTCAAAGTAACATCTTTCCACATAAAGTGTGGTCAATAATCAATCCAAAAAAGCGTGGTCTGGATAGATTTTGAAAAGGATGGTTCTCAATTGATGGTACTTTTCCAAAAGAGTAGCTCTTAAGTAAAGTTTCTCTCACTACAACATATGAGGGTCATACCAACGTTGCCCATACCGACGGTCACCCCTCGGCGTCGGTATGACCGTTGAAAATGCTTGAAAAACCATGGATGCAATACCGACGGTCATTTAATCGTCGGTATACACGGCATCGGTATGAGCGCCGGTATAGGCGTCGGTACTTTACTATAAGTTACCGACACTTATACTGACACT
>CM035430.1:40657173-40744673 GCA_020310875.1 Ceratopteris richardii | reverse complement strand
GAATTGGATTTCAAGAAAGGAATTCATAAAGAAATGGAATAAAGTAAAGATTAACTTAGTTCTAGTGAAGCATAAATGTTTTGAGCAAAGAAGAAATGTCACCATTTGAAGCTCAGTGAGTCAACACACTCCAGTTAGATACCACACTAGTATATTGTCACTAGATGATGATGTTTAGCTTTAGTCTAAGAATATTTTTGAGAATCAATTTTATTTCTCTTAAAGATAGATAAATTGTCTCAATACCTTATTGAAAAAGATTATTGAAAAGTTAAAGTCTTGAGTCACCTAGTTTTCAACTCATAGCAGTTATCTTAGAAGTTTGAATTGGTTGCATAGAGTTTTAGTTCTTTATTTTTTCTTTCCAAATCTTTTGGATTTTACTTGGATAGAGTATCTAATTCTTTTCAGGAAAGTCCAGGGTTTGCTGATTAGAACTAGGTACTAAATTAAACATCATAGATAGATGTTTAGTACAAGAACCTACTCAATCTTTAAAAGATCATAAGATTAAGTTCATTTATTCATTTGATTTTGCTTTACGTTACATAAAATAACTCAGATGAGTTTGATAGATTTTAATACACTCTAGAGAAGACAAGTTAGGAATTGCTCATATGATTGACAATTCCCAAGAACTTAAAGCTAAAGCCTTTGATAAAAGTGTCCTAAGTTTGATAACTTTCCTTTTTAATTTGACTTGGTTAAGTTAAATTAAGGTTCACCAAAAGTAAATGGTATTATTACACCTACATTATACACAAGATTTTTAAACCCATTAGGACAAAGTAATCCTCTAATCGGGTGAAAAAATCAAGTAAATGTTGATTGGGAGTGAAGCATGGTACACATATCCAAGCTACATGTTTGCGACAATTCGACTTCTAGTTTTCCACATCAGATTCAAGTGAATCAACAGTTCTCAAATCTTCTTAGGGATAGAAATCCCACCTTATTTACTTCGTCCATGGACTAGTGATGCCCAAAAATAGACTATTAATTTGAATCCACCCATTTGACATGTTGGTGCCCAAATAGCACATAGTGAAAACAATGAACTCGCGAGGGATTTTTTCTTTATCCACCCTTATTATTCATTTCCTACTTTGCACTCATATTAGTTTATCAAGTGTAAACCTAGATGGTGTTTTGAAACTTTTTTCCAAAAGAGTGGTTAATCAAGTAAAGTTGCTCTTTTGAAGAGTGGCTTGGAATCAAAGGTATTGAATCAATAGCTATATCAGGCATAAAGTTGGGAGAAGATTCATCTCTATAGCACGTGGTGTTCCTAATAGTTAGTTCTTTCCATGTGACCTGGGTAAGCAGATAGTCAAGATAAAACAAAAAACCCACTAAGGTTGAGTGGATGTCCAAAAGGCTTCCCTTCCTTTAATAGAAGATCAAATTCTATGGTCAAAATGATTCTAGAATCTTGCTTCCTGATGCTAGATTGTCACTAATGTTATACAATATTTATCTTTCTTGTGCTAATGGAAGAATATAATGCACATGTTGAGTGCACCCAACATTCACCACTAAGATTGAGCTAGAGGACCTTCCTATTGTTGCAAAGCATGGTACCATTTTTAGCCAAATTGGGGTGCATAGTTATTGTGTGGATATCCACATATGTTACATACATGGAGGAAAGAGCCACTCCGTATCATCTATAATCCATGCTATGGATCGGTCCCTTGCAGATGTAACTGGAAGGCGTTTGCCATCAAAGTGAAGAATGATCACAAGTGCTTAAACTCAATTAACCATCCTTATTTTGATCCACCTCAGGAACCACCCACTATGTCATATATGATGGAAAATATTTGGCACTAGCTCCCACACTTATCCAATATGTCAATCATTATTGCTCACATGTGCATGCAAATATTTGATTTGATATTGACCACTTAATGGGTCTTTGAGAAACTTAAGTACCCTCATGTCAATACACCAAGGTTCAAACAAGGAAATATAGATTTTGTGTATGATATAAGCACCAGCCCATCAGTCCAATTTTGTTACACATGACACACATGCATTAAGTATTTTCAAGCATGTTACAAGTAGACTTTCCAAGACATGTTTGCTACGGTCTTTTAGGAATATCACTCTGAAATTTTGAACTCTTGATCCCCAAGCATATCCAACCAAATGTTCTTCAGGCTATCGAATGGAGATGTCTCGAAGCAGACCACACAAGTAATGTACACATCTCCAAGCATACCTTGGTGACTCACATGTTGCAACACTACATCAATCATTCCCAATCATTCCCAAGCTCTTATTTTATTATAAAAAACTAATTGTTTGTCCATGTATACCACCTCCTCTAGCTATCCATTTATGAAATTATTATTCTTCACATCTATTTGATACATCTTCCAATGCTTAGCTATAATTGCAATGATTGTTCTTATGATAGTCATATTTGTTAGAGGTCTAAAGGTCTCTTCATAGTTCACTTTATAAGTCCAAACAAAACCTTCGAGTACAAGCCTTGATTTATACCTAGCAATTCTACCATTTGAATGCTAATTTACCTTATATACCCACTTGTTTCCAATGAACATCATGTACTTCTTCTTTGACACTAATGTTCAAGTTTGATTATCCTCCAAAGCATTGATTTCCTCATTCTTATCTCTTTCCATTCCCTACAAGTATTTTCTTTTTCAAAGAATGTGGGTTCTTCAATAACTTTACTCATATATGCATAGTCCCTAACCATGAATAATTCATAAGTAAGTCTCTCAACTAGATACCTCACCCTATTAGACTTTGTTAGTTCACATTTTTATTGATTTTTATATTTATTATGCGCTATTGAGCTCTCCCCTTTATTTTCATGATGATATCCATTTAGATCTATCCATAAGTCTTCATCTTCTTCAATTTCTATGATCTTGGTGCTTGCCTTTGTTCCTTGCATCACACATGGTCTTTGTTTGATGATCTTTTTTGTGATTCCACACCACACATGGTCTACTAAGATCTTATAACTAACCAATATAAAGAATAATCTCAAGAGCTTAAATAAACCCACAAAGGGGTGAGAGATGCATGTATCAACCCAAAAAGCTCCACACATATATATACCTCTAGGCCAAGGAGGGAAATGTGAGGATAGCTTTCCAAGTATCCCCTCCACATGGATTCTAATCCAAGGCCTTATTAATGGAACTCACATGAAATCACATCACTCTCACATGGATTTGAAAATGATTCCTCCAAAGCTTGCACATACAATTCCAAAGGCTTGAGAGGCCTTCATAAGGGTTAGGTATCATACCCTTAGGAAATATCTACCTAAGGGGTAAAAGCATTCCATTTGGGAGTAAATGAATCCAAGTAGTCAAGGGTTCAAACCATAGTCTTGAAGACACCATTTCCCAAGGGTTTCTCAATAAAATCTAAGGGATCTCTAAGTGACTTTGGACCCTCAAAACACATGACTTTTTCTACTTGGAATCATAATTATACAACATTCTTCCCCATTTTCATCATTAGAAATGTTTGTAGGTATAATATGTGGAGTATTCCCTCGTTTCGCATGATTAGTCTCATTAGTCATGGTCTTTATCTCTCAAATTCATCTCTTTATGAGAAGGGGATTCTATCCCAAAATGGATCTCAAAAGAGCGGAATCCATGTGTGGGATATTCCATACCCAAATCATTTTTAAAACCATCTGGCATTGCATGTGAAAAACTAAATCAAGTGAAAAGTATGGAAAGAATGATAAGGGTGGACTAAAACATCCCTACCCCATTCATTTTTTTCGCTATGTGAAAACTAAGCATCCATAGCATAAACATATGAACTATGTGGACTCCAATAATTTCCAACTAATTTGATATGTGGGTTCATTTCTATGCACTAATTGTGCATGGACCTAGTAAAATAGGTGGATCTTTGGGTAGTTCAAGACTTTGAGCAATCTCCTTAAGTTGAGGTTGGCCAAAACATCTAACTTAGATGTTCTTGACTATGTTTTATGTCTTCACCAACATCTAGTGATCTCTTTTTCCAATTATAGGACTACCATGTCCTATTGGGCTTTAGACTCCAATGTAGAATTTAGGAAAGAATTTAGTCATTTCTTTAAGCGACCAACTTAAAAAATGATTTACCTAGGCTATTCGTCTCCAAATACTCGAATTTAGTTTGCAAATAATACAACTATGTTTGTATGTATCTATGTGTATGTGTGTGGAAATGTGCATAATTGTCAAAATATAATAAAGCAAATAAAGAAATTAAAGATAAAATGTAACTTATTTGTAGATTTTGTGTGATTATATAACTCTCTTTGTCTAAACGTGCAAGATCTACTAGTTGTGTGTATATTCCTATGTGTCAAATAGTTGAGGAAATTGAAAGAAAATGACGATCTAAAAGCTCACTTACCTACAACACTACACATGAATGAAAATTCCAACTTTGAGAAATGTCGCACACAGTGCTCAATGTTTTTTATATATCTTTTAGCATCTAAATGCCAATGGTCGTACGGATCGGGATTTTTTTTTTTGTCATCGCAATGTTGGTCGCTATTCACAAGGGTAAAATGATTTTAAAAATGCAATAATTTCCAAAAAGAAAGCATGTCGTTATAGCTATCATTATACACGTGGAAATAGTTATCATTAGTGTGCAATAATTTATTTTGTTCTTTATACCCACAAAACAACCCACCTTCCTAAGCTTGTATACGGACTAGTATAACAATGGAATTATGAATAGTGATCCACGACTAGAGCTTGAAGGAGCCAAGTCCCTAGCACGGAATCTTGAGGCTACTCCCATCCTCTCAAACTGGCGATAGGAGAGGTGAATGAACTTTAGAGATGGTTCTGGAGGTGCCAATGAGGACGGTCGATTTAAGATTGGGTAGAGAGTGGCACACAATAAATTGGGATCCCCAACACATTCCTATCATATTTTTCTTATCCCAATCCATTACATGACACTGGGCTACAACATCTTTAGAATCCAGTCAGTTAGACACACTCCAAATCTAAGTATTAGCTTGGTTTTTTGGAATCTTGAATTTAACCATAGTAGTTTTTACCATAGTTGAATCTCACCATGGCACATTTTCCACTATATATTTTACCACAATTAATTTCAATGTGTTTAGAATTTCTCCTCGTGAAGTTTTCCATCATCAGATTTTTTTCGTTTATGGTTAAATTTATCATGATTAAATTCTCTTGTCTTGACTTTTTTTCTTTTATGGTTAAATTTATCATGATTAAATTCTCTTGTCTTGACTAACTGAGAGTTCCTTTTCATAAGAACAAGTTACAATTTTTCACTCTTGCTAGACTGCAAAAGAATTTCTTCTAAATTGCACAATACTTCTAAATTTTTCATGCTCACTTTTCCTATCTCCTCGTTTTTCTTTGTCGACCCACATCATCTCTCTCTGTCGTGCCCTATGATATCGTGCATGAAATTGATTCTAATTCTCAAGAAAAATTGCATATTTTTCACATTCTTAACACTTCCACAAACCAATTTCTTAAAACTAATGTCTTCTTGCACTTTGAAACACCACTTACATTATAGTGTAGCATTGCACATTTTTCTAGCTTTGGCATTGGTCCAAACACCACAATGGATGATTTGTCACAGTATAACCACATCATCTTGTCCAAGAGAGGATTTCACGGATCTTGTAAATTTAATTTCCACCTTGGAAAGGATCTTTCTTGGAGTTAGATGTTTGTGGAAGCATGCGAACAACTCAAGGAAGAAGAAGAAGCTTGGATCAGGTGCCTCAAGTTTGGGCAACAAGGACACCATTTTAGATTTCTGCAAGCGTAGCAAACTAGCAAAATTCAGCTGACCAAAGCGTGCATGCCAAAGCTTTACATCTGACATAGCCTGAGAATCATTTACTGCACATGCCAAATCATTTACAGATCTCTCATAGTCTATGAGCGTATACAACCCACGACATAAAATCCCAGAAGCAATGATCACATCGCCATTTGATAGATCATGAACTGTACACCAATCATCAACAAATTTCACAACCAAGCCAATCTTGGCTAATGCAGAAACTGATAATAGGTTCTTTTTGATCCCTGGCACAAATAAAGCATCTGACAAGGTTAAAGAACTACCATCAGCAGGAGTCTAAATGATCTTACCAACTCCCATAATAGGATACGAGGAGTTGTTGGCGCATGTAACAGTATTCCCTATAGGGGCAGGCTTGAGTAAAGAGAAGAAACTGCGCTGCGAGGTAATATGTTTGGTCGCCCCATTGTCAAAATACCAAACATCTGAGTCTACTGCAGACATGCACTGCTCATGAGAAGATGGGTCAAAACTGCAGACATTAGTAAACGCCCATTCTTCTTCCTACACAAGATTTGAAGACTCTGTTTTTGGTGTAGACGCCTCTGCAACAACCATTCCAACCTCTTTCTTCTTTGCCTCTTTAGCAGCCAATTTTGGATAGTTCTTTATGATATGATCATTCCCTTTACAGTACTTACAAAACAATTTCTGCTTTTCTGATTTCTTCTCATCTTTATCTTCCTTCTTCGAATATATAGAATTAGCAAATTTCTGCTTAATTGGAAGTGAGCTCTTCTATAAACCTCTAGGAAAAATTCGCGGGTAGAAGAGTCACTTTCCGAGCTTCTCATTAGCATTTCTGAGTGTGTGTGAGGTCTACACTCTATTCCACACCTATCTACACCATTAGGCAATGATCTTCATGCCTATGGCATTGTACAACATTGTTCATTAATACATATATCTACATTGTTCATTTCTAAGTTCTCTGTCATAGTCTCCATAAGTCTGTCAACTTGTGGAGATCATATCTCACTCATCTCTCAACAAAATTCAAAAATCTATAGCTTGTTGGAACCAGCTCAAAGTATACAACAGGGTATCGAAATTTGAAGAATTTCTATTCAGCCAATTCAGAGAAAAGTTTGTCGAAGTGAAACTGGTCGAAGTCTACAACAGTCCTAGCTAAAATATTGGGGGTAAAGGTTTACTTGCTAAATTGATTTCTCTGAGCATAGTTAATCTTTTTAAGTGATATCACTTGGAATAGTTAGCTTGCTAAGCTAATTAGATACCTCTAAAAGTAATTTTTTTCAATTCCTATTGTGCTGGTCATACTGAGCAAAAGATACAGTAGGTGTCTAGTAAAAAATAGAAGGTTTTCTTGAAGACTTGAAGTTCAAAGTTGTCTGTTTGATTCTATCTTTTCATACATCATTTCCAAAGTACATAGGCCATTTTATGGTGTCATTGGAAAGCTAGAAAGGTCTACTTATCAACTTTGAAGCATCAAAGGGCTAGTACAAAGCAAGATTTGGCAGTACCTACTCATTCTCTTGAAGTGTCCATCCATCCTTCCCAACATCTCCTTCATTCATGTGCTCACTGTGCAATTATTTATGGAGCCTCATTTCTTGCATGGTACAAAGTGGTAAGTGTATCCCAAGCATCCTTAGCTATTTTGCAAGAGTGAATGTGAGGTATAATGGCACATTTGACAGATAATTAGGCTTTTCATAGATGTGATTGAGCACCTCTACCATCCCAACAAATTTTCTCTATAGTAGGTGTAGTAGGAACCGGAACACGAACATGAATCTGAAGAATATCACCATCTTCAACACCATCCGCATCACCTTCAACAACTCTGTTTGCAAGTGTAATAGGACATTTTTCAACACCTTGCACAATATTCCACAATCCTTTGCATCCAATACATGATGATATAAGCCCATAATGGGTAATTAGTATTGTGCAACTTATCCTCAATAGCTAACATATGGAATACATCATTACTAATAGCCATGGCTAATAACCAAAATATGCTAATGCAAAAACATGGTTGTATCTCAAAAAGTTGAATAGAACTACCCTGTTGAGTTTTGCCAAACTTGTAGCAAACTTTGAGATGCTTATACTAACAAACCCAAATGTGTATATATTTTTGGCACAAAAAGACAAAATTGCCTACATAAGCACTCTAGTAGTGCATGCAGAGGTCCAAATGAGCTCTAATCATGATTTTGGCACTACAGAATGAAGCTATTTTGAACTCCTAATTAGCTTGAGTATAATCACCAGCTTTTGTGCAATTCTAGGACTGTGATCGGAGGGGTGTCGATGATGCCCTAGATGAAGCAATGACCTTCTCTGATACCAATTGTTGGACTTTGAGGTCTACGGAACCATGCAATCAGCACAAGGAAGAAGAAGAATCTTGGAGCACAACACACAATACTCAATGTATTACCACTAGAATGTACAAAGTATATAACAGCCAGGGGAAAAAACTCTTAAACAGGGAAAAAAGGTGTCTGAGTAGTCCTAGAGTGTTCACACACATCATTACCTAAATATATCAACACATGGTATTACTTTCCCCAATTCTAGATGGAAGGAATTCATTCGATAAGAAACATAGCAAATGCACTCACATTTTTGCATTTGTGAGGATTGAGGAGAACATGAAAAAGTTATGGAAGCTACACCCATATTGAACCACCCTTGTCAGCTTATAAATGCAATAGGCAAGGAAGATGCAAGGTTGTATGGGTTGTTTGATGGTGAGATCAAGAATGCTCTTTATCACTAGGTAGGCCATATTTGTACGTAAATAAATTACTTCACGAAGTAGAGATCTCCTCATTCCTTGAGAAAATGAAGCCTTTTTTTTCAATTTCATTTTCTTTACAACATGTTAGAAGCATGATTGGCAATAATGGCATTGGAAATATTCTTGAGTAAAACAGGTTCAAGGGCTTCACGTGCGTCTATCGCGGGCTTCACAGGGGTCTATCGCGGGCTTTACGGGCGTCTATCGCGGGCTTTACGGATGTCTATCGCCGAGGACCTGGGGTGTCTATCGCGGACAATACGGGAGTATTAAAACTAGAGAGAAGCCGGTTCGAGTGTCTATCGCGGGCAAAGCGTTTATCGCGGCTCGTCGGTGGCTAATTTTGCTGACTCCCGGACCTACCCCCGCTGCGCGCCGCCGGTTGCTTTCTCTTGGGGAGCACGCCTCTGTCACCTGCCGCCGCGCGTCAGATTCTTTGATGCGACCTTCAAAAGTGTTAAAGTGGGCGTCGCTTTAGTGCAAGAAAAGAGTGAGTTTGAATTAGAAAAAAGAAGAAAAAAAAAAAGAAGAAGAGAAAAAGAAAAAAAAAGAGAAGAAGAAAAAGAGAAAAAAAAAAGGAAGAAAAAGAAGAAAAAGAAAAAGGAATTTTTGGCCTTTTTGTGGGATTTTTGTTTTTCCCTGAAAAGCGGAGTTTTTGGATGCGATGTGATCGGTGGAGGGTCTTGCCGCTGGGCATTGAAAATTAAAAGTGGTGCAAGTTCCGTCGGCCATGGATGTGACTTCGTCCTCTCTCGTGAAAAGTAATCGGCCCCCCCCCCCCTGGGGAGACCGGCACTCTGGCCGCTCTGCTGGAGGGGGGGTCATGTGCCACCCCTGGGGCATCCGAAAGTGTTGAATCCCCCTTCGTGTCCCTCAGTAGACCCGCAGTTCTGTCTGCTCAGGAGGAGCTCAAGAAAGTTTGCCTCATCGGCCAAGTGTTTGGCCCTAGGCCCCCGCTCGAAATCATGCGACAATGGCTTCGAAAAGAGTGGTTCCCTCGAGGACTAATTGTCAGCAAATGTCAGTTCTTACCAGCAAACCACATGCTGCTAGTCTTTGAAAATGAAGAGATGGCGTTCCAAGCCCTAAGCGTTGGCACCTGGCAGCTCGGTCGGACGACCCTATGCTTATTTAGATGGTCCCCGGATTTTACCCCCGACATATCGAAATCACTTCGGTACCCTCTTTGGGTTGAGCTCCCTAACCTCCCATACTTCTTGTACAACTTCGTGTGGGACATAGTCTCCCCTATCGACAAGCCGTTGGCTTCACGAGAAGACATTGGTGGTCTCATCTATGAGGGTGCAAGACACTCGTTCAATACTAGATGGCACCCACAAATCTGCGTCGAGGCCGACCTCAGTTCGCCGCTTCCATCAACGATCAAAGTGGACATGGGCGAAGGAGATGTTTGGGAGCAGGATATCACCTACAAAAACCTCCCCAACGCGTGCTTTCGTTGTGGCCAGCAAGGTCACAGGATTAAAGACTTCCCTCTCAGACAAAAAAACAAGCGATTTCAAGAAGCCTCCAAAACTGCTCAAGACAACCTTGACGATTTGACCCACTTGACCAAGGAAGGGGAAGGCAAGGGCCTCCTCAATCCACAAGCTGATGCCGATGGCTTTACTGAAGTCAGAAGAAGAAGGAAAAGAAGTCCGAGGGCCAACGGTGAGAGGAACAACCTGCCAATTACCCCACACAGCAATTTGTATTGCATTCTTGGAAAGGAGATCAACGAGCTCGACTACCCAGGTGGGAAGCCACCTGAGGTAGACAACTACGACGAAGCCCTAGAGATCCCTGACAACAAAGAAACCCCCCAGGAGGGCTACACTACAAGCAAAGAAGATGGTTTCACTACTGTCACTCTAGCACAATGGTGAGTACCAATGTGAGGCGATGCACCTCATAAATGTCAATCCGTGGAGACGTGAGGACCGGTATGAAGACCGCGAGCAAGTGATGGCACAAGTGCGTGAGTGAAAGCACACAAGCATGCACACACATACACACACACGCGCACAAGGTAAGAGCAAAGAGTGGAACCATGGAAAGCTTCGATTACCAAAGAGCTCTCTTACAAAACTGAAATCTACAACAAGCTAAAACCCCCTAAAAAATGAGCTCTCCAGCCCTTTTTATAGTTTTTGAGTGGTTTTGGCCCTGTCCAGACCTAGTGTCCGGCCTAGTTAAAAAATAGGTTCCAGGGCTTATTTGGGGACCCAAACGGAGTCTAAAAATCATGAAAATTGGTAGGATGGTAGTTCTAATACTCCTCAAGCTTGAGGACTCCTCGGCTTGAACAAAATGGAGTTACAAAAATGGAAAATGGTATTTACAATGGTTTTTAGTGATAAAAATCACTATTTTTGTAGGGATTTCTTCTGAAAATTTGACAGGTGCTTCTTGGAGCTCCCTACTTGCTCCTTCTTCTTGTGTGTCCACCTCCTTGATGAACTTCCATTCTTTGTCCTTGATCTTGAGCTTCAACACTTCCCCCCCTCTTGAGTCTGTCGTCCCTGACAGACCCTTGTTGTAGTGGTCGTTCCATGTAGTACGTTGAGAGGTAGCGTCCTTTGCGTTCAACAGGGGCGATCCCTCATCCCAATGTATCCTAGTCGTTTGTCTGGTTCTTCACTTTGCCACTGTTATCTCTTGCAGTTTGTGGTCCCTTTGTACGTACTTCTGCCTTGTATCCATCTGGGTGGTGCATTTGTGAGTTTTCCAAAACTGCTAGCTGCTCAAAGGAGGTGGTCAATGTTGATTGGGAGCAACTCTCGGTGGTGGATGGCTTCCTTGCTCTTATTGTTGTCATCTTGATGTCGTCTGGTTCTTCCAAAGATGGCTTTTCATAGTTTTCATGCCAAGTACTTGTAACCCATAATGAATGGTGGGTAAGTGCATTAGTGCATGGGTCGAACAAAATATGTGCCTTGTGCATGGCCTTGTAATGTGGCCCTACATATGCGTACTTCGAAAATGCATGGCAAGAAGTATGGTGCAAGAGATTGGGTCTTGAGCTAAGTGCTCAAGGGTATGCTGACGAAGAGGTTTCCTAATCTATCATGGTTATAGTGTTGTCGAAACATACACGTCTTACCATGGTGAAGGGTCCGTTGATCTTCATCTCTTCGTGTTGTGGTTCCCTCATGGTGTTTGACCGTCGGCTTGTCCTTTTTGTTGAAGGATGTCCTTGCTGGAAGTTCGCTGATGAGCATTTTCAAGCACATAGTCTTCTCTCCCTTTTTTTTTTTTTTTTTTTTTTTTTGGAACAATGGTGGTCGCAAACAAGAAGAAAGAGGTTAGTATCAATAACATATTTTACATGTGAAAATTTGTGTCTCATGTGCCTGGGATTTCTCAATTGTGTCTATGCACGGCCCTGTAAGGTGGCCCTATATTGATGCATACTTTGGAAATGCATGACCTGAATGGTGCAAACGACAAGGTTATGCCAAAGGCACATGGTTGCTGCTGGTTGAGGCTTTTGATGTTACGTGCATAGTTGATGCATTCTTTGTTTGGAGGTGCCGATTGGATCTCGAAATGATGTAATCCTCCTAATGGGAACCCATTTCCTAATAGTATTTGGCCCCGTAGAGAGCACCTCCGGCCAGTTCTTCTTTGGATGCTGTCCAAACTTTGGTATCCAGTGTGGTTGGCCCCTTGGTTCTGTGTATGTTGCTTGTGCTTTTGGCTTCCAAACCCATATCCTGGGTGAGTGCCTGCTTATTTTTGGAGAAGGGTTGAGTTTATCTTCTTTTGGTCGTTGTGCTCTGGTCTTACCCTTTGCTTTCCTTGGCTTCTTTGTTGAGACCTTTTGCCTGGTGGGGAGCAGAGGTCTTTGTACTTGTAAGAGCTTCTTGGGTACCCACATCTGTAATCGCCCTTGTTGAGCTGTAGCTAATTTTTTAGGCACCCAAATTTGTACCTGATTGTGGTCGGCCTTCATTGATAGCTTTGGTACCCAAATTTGATGGATTCTTTGTGCTTGACCCTGTCGTAGGTGCGTGGTCCTTCTGCTGTCATGGTCGATCTGGTTGGGTGGGAGCCGTTGAGGTAACATCGATGGTGGTACTCCTTTCTTTACCCAGATCTGTGTCATGCCCAACACTTCTTTCCTCTTGAAGGCTCTTTGTCTATTTGATAGACTGGCTGTCTTGCACCGTTTTGTTTGCTTCTGAGGTTGGACTAACGTGGATGCTTTACTCTTTGAAAAAGAAGAAGGTTCTTCGTGCCTTTGCGACTGTCCTTCCATGATTGTGTCCGCCTGGATCATAGATCTTTTGACATTTACAACATCTTGTTCGAGAAGATTAGCCTTAGAGGAAAGAAGAGAGCGTGCGGTGTCTTGTTCAGTGACCATGCGATTCTCCAATTCTAATGTGATGCATTGTTCATGTGCCCAAACATGAAGAAGTTGACTTCTTAGGTTCAAGTTGACAGCATGGTCGTAAATCCAATCTTGACCCAAGACAAGTGGCTCTGTGAGGTCCTCATCCTGACACACTAGCATTTTGACTTTTATCGGAACATCTTGAAGGTAGATGGGAAGTTCCACCTCGCCCAAACAGGGTGTTTCCACGCCTCCTAATCCTATGAGATAGGCTTCTATGGGCTTGATGTCCAAATGCAGGTCTTGGCAGTATGAAAGTCTAACTACACTAGTTGCTGCTCCTGAGTCAACCAATGCTCTCACAGTCCTTACACTCTTTCCTTGTCCTACCTCTATAGTCACAAAGGGCCGTCGATCAATTATTCGAGAAGTAGTTATGCCCGATTTTTGGCACATGTCCATGTGATATTTTGGAGCTTTTGTGTTGACATCTAGGCCTAGCCGCTGTAACTTATTTCTTCTGATGCGCTCTCTAGCCTCTGCTTGTGCTTCTTCTCTAACCCTTAACTCTTCTTCTTTTCGCTTCTTAGCAGAGTTGAGTCTCGTGAGCATTTCCTCTGTAAGAGGTTCTTGATATAACTTGACTCGGCATCCACTAATATAGTTTGGTAGGATATCACCTTCTAAAGTGGCCAATTGCACTGCACCGCTAGTGGAGAGTCTATTAATGATCATGGGTCCATATCCTCGTTTCTCCAATTTGCGGGCATGTTGCTTTAGCGTATAAACCAGCACTAGATCTCCTTCCTTCAATCCTTTATCCTTTACATGGGCATCAAAGTATGCCTTTTGCCTTTTCTTTGCAGCATAAATGCCTGCTGCTGCCCGTAGCCTCGTCTCACCTAAGCGTTCTAGATCAAAGATCCTGGAAGACAACTCATGTCCATTCCACTCATGCTCTTGTGCTACTTTCAAGGCTGGGATTAGGAAGTCCAATGGTAGCACAGCATTCTATCCAAAGACCATCTGAAATGGGGTAGCATTGAGTACCGTTTTGTAGGCAACTCGGTATGCCCAAACAGCATGATGAAGCTGTTTGTCCCAATCAGAGCGTTTATTATTTACAAGTTTCGTCAATATGTTACATAGGATCTTATTCGTGCTCTCGGCCTGTCCGTTGGCTTGTGGGTGATAAGGTGCAGACTTCTTGTGTATCACCATGAATTCTTGAAGGAGATTTTCAATGACCTCATTCAAGAAGTGCGTACCTCTATCACTAACCAACTCTATTGGTAACCCATATCTAGTGAACACGTTTTCGAATAAGAACTTAGCCGTCGTTTGAGCATCATTCTTTGTCGTGGCTTTTACTTCCACCCACTTTGTAAGGTAATCTGTGGCTACAATAATGTATTCTCCATGGGAGTTTCTAGCTGGGGGGTTAATAGGACCAACAAAGTCTATACCCCACTTTGAAAATGCGCGTCCTCCCATCATTGGCCTTAAAGGCATCTCGTCTTTTCTTATCGGATATTGGGCACGTTGGCATGTGTCACATTTCTTCACATAAGTATGTGCATCCATATGAAGAGTGGGCCACCAAAGTCCTGAGAATAAAATGGTCTTAATTACTCTGTCAGGCCCAAAGTGTCCACCTGCAGCACCGCTGTGTGCAGTTTCTAAGACTTTTAAATAGTCTGATTCATGAACGCACAGTCTTAGGTAACCATCCTTGCCTCTTCGATATAGGTTGTCTCCTATCAAGGCATAGTCTTGAGCCTCTTGCTCCATGCTCCGTTTTCTTGCAAGACTAGCCTGATTGGGTAATGTTCTCGATCTCATGAACTCAACCAATGGAGCACTCCAATCTGGGATTAATGACACATGATAAAGAGTGGCATGCTCCACTGGGGGTCTCTTCTGGCACACTGGACAATTTTGGATCCACTCCTGTATTTCCTTGTCCATGCTAGGCCAATACACTCCTAAACGTTTTAGATTCTGCAATGTTCGTTGTTTAGAGTAGTGATTTCCTAGCAGTCCCTCATGGGCTTGTTGCATCCAACTAGTATGTTCGTCGTCCTCAACACAACAAGCTAATACGCCCTCGGTATCTTGCTTGTACATACTTCCGGCCAATATTTGATACTTTTGTGATTTCACAATTTCTTCTTTGCTTGTTTTCACATTTTTATTTGCAGGTCCGAAGGTTAGGACTGGCACCAACTTATTTGCCCATTTAGGAACAACTTCTAAATTGAACATATAAGCATCGGGCAATTCAACAGACACTCCTTGCGGTGGCTCTCCTGAAGTGATACGAGAAAGATGGTCTGCCCTAAGATGGGTTCTACCTTTCCTGACAACAACTTCAAAGTCGTATTCCATTAGTAAGAGGAACCATCTTACTAAGCGGCCTGTATTGCAAGGTTTATTGACCAAATATAGTAAAGCTTGATGATCAGTGAAAAACTTGAACTTATTGGCCAATAGATAGTGTCTAAACTTCTTCACAGCATATACCATACCTAAACGTTCTCTCTCTGTGGTGGTATAATTCCGTTCAGCTGCATTTAATTGCCTACTAGCATATGCTATCGGCAAATCTAGGTTTCCTTCACGTGTGGGTTGTGCTAGCACACATCCTATTGCATGATTGGAGGCGTCTACATGGACATGAAAGGGTTTGCTCCAATCCGGAGTAGTCAATATTTGTGCGGTGCACAAACGTCTTTTCAGCTCGTTGAAGGAATTCTCGCATTCCTCGTTCCACTCAAAATTTGTTAGCAACCCGTAAAGAGGTTTAGCTATGATGGCATACATGTGGATAAACCTACGGTAATATCCACAATGGCCCATAAAGGCTTGTACCTCTTTAACATTCCTTGGTCTTGGCAGCTCTGCTATCGCTCTCACTTTGTCCTCATCTGTTGAAATTCCATTCTTAGAAACAATGTGACCTAAGATCTTACCTTGTCGTACCATGAACACACACTTCTCTGGGTTCAGACACACTCGATAATCTCTACACTTGTTGAAGATTTGTCTGAGCTCAGGGATGTGGTAACTTCTCTGTTGGGAATGCGCACATAAATCATCCACATATACTTCTAAGCTCTTCCGCAAGAACTCTTTGAAGACATGACACATGAGCCTTTGGAATGTTGCAGGTGCATTGGTGAGCCCAAATGGCATCACACGAAATGCAAAGATTCCCCATTCTGTGGCAAAGGCCGTTTTGTGTTGATCTTCGGGGGCAATGGCTACTTGGTTGTAACCTGAAAATCCATCAAGGAAGCTATAAACTTCCTTGCCTGCAACACGCTCCAAAAGATGTTCGGTGATTGGGAGTGGATAACTATCTCTGATCGTAGCGGCATTAACTTTTTTAAGGTTAATACACACTCGCAATTTCCCATTCTTCTTGGGCACCACTACAATGGGGGATACCCATTCAGTGTGCTCAATCTCATAGATGAATCCAGCTTCAATCAACCTGTCAATTTCCTCCTTTATTTTGGCTGCATAATTGTCATTATATGTGTAGGGCTTTTGTTTGGTGGGCTTGGCATCAGCGGTCATCGGAATCGTATGAGAGCAAATCTTTGGATCTACTCCTTTCAAGTCTCTATAGTGCCATGCGAACACATCCCTATATTCCCTTAATAGAGCTACAAGCTCTGCTTCTTCTTTTGTACTTAGGTCATCTCCTATGTATGTACACCGTTCTTCGTTCCCTTCAATGGTCACTACAATTTTTTTGGTCTTTTCTTTATTGTCATATGCTTCTCCTATAATGGCCTCTCTCTTAGGCATTCGTACCAAAATTTTTTGGTCTTCCACTTCATATTTCTTGAAATTTTCTGGTACTTCAAACAGTGATTCTTCCTCTTCTTGCTTCACTGCTTTTCTTTTCTTTTTCTTTTGACCTCCTTCACTTCCTTCCTTTGAATTTATCGTTTTAATACTCGTGAGGGGTTCTTCTTCTTTTTGGGTTAAGACTCCTATGTCTTCTAAATAGTGTTCCTCTGAGTCAAAGTAGGTATCCATCACAATGGATTCTAGATCATCGTCATTCTCTTCTTCTTCTATGAACTCACTAGGATCACACTCTTCCAACAGGGGCTGACACATGAACACTGAAATATCATAACCCTCCTCATCACAATGAGGTGTCCACTGTTCTTCATTGACTGCTATGTCCATGGTAGCTAAGATTTCTGCCCAACCATGAGGTTCAAATTCCTCATCTGGAAATATCATCGGTGTATAGGCTGGGTCTTTTATTGGTCTATCTCCTGGGGGAGTTCCTTCTTCTCTCGCTTTTAGGTGCTTTTCCTCTTCCTCTGCGACTTTGCACATCCACAAGTGAGTATCTTCATGCAGCCATGATGGATCAGGTGAACTTCCAGAATACACAGAGATTGAATCTTCTTTTGCTTTGTGGATAGGATTCCACTGTAGGGGTGGTACATCTCTGAAGGTGTAATCCTTCAGATTGACCTTGGTGGTGACCCCTAAGTGCTGTAAGTACAAGGAGTTGGTTCCCCAATCCTGTACTATTTGCAATTGTCGTAGGAAGGGTCTTCCTAGGATCATCTCGTAGACATTATTTTTTTCAAAGTCACATATAGCAAATGTATGTTCAAACTCTACACCACAAGTGGTTAGAGTTATCCCCTCAAGCAATCCTAGAGGTCTTTCAAAATGACCATCTGCCATTTGAAGCTTCATTCTAGTTGGTCTTAATGTGGGTTTGCCCCATCGCTTCCACAAGGAGGTGGTCGCAATAGCAACACCAGCACCTGAATCTACGATTGCTTTGGTTGTGTAACCTTGATAGGTGATTGGAAGATAAGTATTACCTTCTTCACCTTCGCTCATATCTCCTATCTTGTCGAGAGGTATCTCTGGAACTTTTTGCTTAGGGCCTACTTTTGGCATATTGGATTCAAGTTCTGGAACCTGATCCTTCACATAATTCCATAGCTCCGGTTTTGCCTTGAGCAGCTCCTCTACAGTGAGATGACATTGAACCTTAGTGTTCTTCACAACATCAGTGTTTCTTGGAATCACCGAGTCTTCATTTCTTACCAATATTGTGGGAGCTCTGATCTGGAGAGATTCAGATTCCCACGGGCCTGTGTAATGAGGCAACTCTTGTGAAGAATTAGATTCAAAATCTAATCTTTCATCTTCTTGTTGCTCAGCTTGGTCTCCATAGATAGACGGAATGTCTTGGGGAAATTGATCATGAAGATCATCAATCTCAGGAATAGGAGGGGAATTACCCTTCTCCTTGGCCCATTTCTCTTCCTGTATTTCTCGCAAGAACTCTTGAGAGTATTGTTGAATTGAAGGAGGTATTCCAGCATCCGTGGAATTAGGAACATAAGCTCCCATTGGTGGTGAGCTTCCTCTTTCAATAACTGGTTGAGCCTGTGGAGGTAAAGAAATTTGTGGTTTATTTACCAACTGCTCTAATCTTTCTAGTAAGCCTTGGAAATGCAAATCTGGTTTGACAGAGTTTGTCTGATTGAACTTTTGACTAGTCTCAAGTATGGCTTGAGCTTGTTCTACCATTTTCATGCACATTTTCATCCGTTCAATCTCTAAATCTGCTCTAGGGTAACTCTTGTCTAGGTTTGCAGCTGTTGGCCCTTCTTGAAGACGAGCCTGGTAGGCCTTGAACATCATGTCCAAGCCTTCTGGGGTTGAATCTGCAAGAACAGACCCTGGTTGTGGGTTATTTACAATGGGTGGTGGGGTGGGATGAAGCGAAGTGGATGGAGCTTCGGCATGCGAGGAGCTTTGAGATGTAATGTCTTCTATTTTTGTTTTGGTATCCCTTAGGCTTTCTTCTAGCTCGGATAGTTTTTTGTTCCACTTGCGATTAGCCTTCTCTCTGGTATCCTTCCATGTTCTTGGTTTTCTCTTGCTAGATTCTCCTGCCTCACTTGCCTCTGACTGCTCAGCTGGTTTTGCTTGTTGTGCCGCCTGTGCCCTAGTAACTGCCTGTACAGGAGCCACATTATTGCTACTTGAACTTGAATCTGCCACTAAGCCTACCACGTTGATGGGTGTGACCTTGGGTGCACTAGAGGGATTCCTGGGACACTCTCTAGGAAGATGTTCCTTGCCGCACTCAGGACAAAAGCCTTGTATTGTGATGTTCTGTCCTAGTCCCAGAGCTGGTTGGTGGGGACATTCACGAATGAAATGATCGCCCTGACATCTAAAGCATGGTCCTCTAGGGGCTTGTGGTCTTTCCTGTCTCAATTGGGGCCTAGGATTTGGATTCGTATACATGACATTAGAGTATTCTGGCTCCCAATTTTGTTCTATAGGTGGTGTCCCATATTGATACTGAGAAGTCTCACTTTGCTTAGGTGACTCTATATAATAAGCCTGTGGACTATCTTCATGGAAGTAGTCTGAACCATGAGCGTGAGAATCATTTTCTGAGACCAATGGGGTTAGTGGCACCAATGCTCTATTATGGTTCTCCTCCGCCATCGTATATTTAACTGGGATCACATTGGCAGGAGCTGGCGGTTGGTTTCCTAGGACAGGTTGTGGCCTATATGGTTCTTGATATTGCTGCTGGTATTGAGGTTGATATTGTTGTGGCCTATAATATGGCTGTTGGTATTGATTCTGATACCTACCCTGCTGGTAAGGTTGCTGATAATTTTGTCTAACAGCCTGTCTGTTATAGGGACAATCTTGGGCCGTATGGTTTGTGTATTTTCTCTCAATGGTGCAATACAGAGCATTAGGGTTTCCTTGGGGTTGAGTCATCATTGGGCAGACATTAGCCATGTGATCTCCTCCACACGTATAACATCGCTTCACTGAGGTGACCCTTGGCATTTATCTATTTTGGACTCCTAGCTTTTTGGCCACTTGCTCAGCTATCTCATCTATCTCGATGGAGGATTTAGAGGTATGACTTGTAGAACTATCAGAGTCCTTATAGAGTTTGGATAGTCCTAACTCCTCACCCAAGTTATCTTCTATGTCAATGCACATCTGTATACACTCTTCTATGGATCTAGGCTCTTTCAAGTATACATATGACCTTAATTTTGTGCTCAACAGGCCATCTAAAAACAGTGCCACCTGTTTGGCTGATGTGGGTAATTCTGGTACAGGGCATCTTTCCAGGTACTGTCTAAACCTTCTTCCTGCAAGTCGCACTGTTTCTTGGGGTGTCTGCTTGAAGCTGTGGATCAAGGATGATGTGTTATGCCTGATGCCGCTTTTGGAAAATTCCACAATGAATTCTTCTAGCAACTGACCTATCTCTCTATAGTTGCGACTGTTCAGAGGTTGAAACCAAGCTAAAGCAGTACCCTTAAGAGTCAAACCAAATGCCTCGAACTGAGTGAATAAGTCCTCAACCTGTTCAGCTCTTAGCACTTGTTTGAACTCCGCCACATGATCATAAGGATCTCCAAATCCATCAAAGTAGTTCTTCATTGTCTTAACCACTTGAGAGGGTCTAAGGGTTCTTGAGTGCTCTCGTGGTCTAGGCCAAGGGAAATCATGATCATCTCTTTGATGCCTATGAACTCTATGTCTCTCCCTTTCAAGTCTTTCCGTTCCATATCCTGATCTGTCTCTGCCTACAGTGTCTGCAAAGCTTACCTCCGGTCTCTCTCTAGTCCTTTCCCTCTGGGTTTCATGAGCCTTGGATGATCCGGCTCCTTGGAGGCCCTGGGAAACATTAGATCTTGGTGGAGGGAAAATTGATTCACCTTGCCAAGTGTAAGCATGTCTGTCATGATCTGATACCAAGAATAAATTTTGAGATGTGTGATCTAGATAGACAACTTTCCCTGGTATCTCTGGATCCTTGAATTCATAGATGGTGACTACTGGGCTGGGTTGATCTGGCCTAAATCTCCAAAAGGCTTCCTCCGTTTCTCTATTCACGAATAGTTCTATTCTTTTATTATCTTGAGGAATCCATTCTGGAGTGAGCACTCTGGTTAAGACTGACTTACCTCTAGGGGTCTTGGGTTCTCCTCCTAGGTTCCCTCGCTCTAGGTCCCCTACCTCCTTCTCAGGAATGATATTTCCAAACTCGTCTGTCCTATCTGGTAAGTTGGTAACCACATACGTGGTTCCTTCCTTATCAATGTAAGCACCCTCTTCAAACTTGACCACTGGGTGTTCAAGTCCAAAGAGTTGGTCAGGATTTTTGAGTTGAACCACTGATCGCCTTAGACCATCCTCATAGATGCGAGCACCTAACTGGTTGGTCCTGATATACTCCAATTGGGTCTTATAGGGACCTTCTGGTGTCTGTAAACAGGCAGTGCCTGAGTTACGTGTGGGTCTTTCCATGCTAAAAGACATTTCCGAGTCACTGGTTTCTGAACTTCGTGTGTAAGGATAACCACTAAGCTGTTGATCCCAAGACTTGGCTGTATGGTTGACACTAGACTCAGATGATCTAATGCTTTGTCTATCCTTGCCTAAGTGTCTGCCAGATCTCAGGTTCATAAGCCTTGGCTTCTAGTCCCAAAGTTCTCTTATATTGCTCAAAATCCTTTGGAACCTTGATTTTCTAGTTTCCCTGAGGGTCAACTTCAAAATACCCTATCAAAATACCCAAGATCACTCCGAACGGATTTCGTATGAGAAAGTTATGCCAGTTCAGGGTTTTGGGGGTTAAAACAGGGAAACAGGGTCTCTCAGAAAATGCTTCAAATCAGGCGATATATGACATTTATAGGACACGATACTTGTTACTTGAGGAACTCGATACACTATACTTGATCTTTGAATAGACGATATACGATATTTCAAGGAAAACGATACTTGATACTTCCCCTAAACGATACACGATCTCTAGCCCCAAACGATACACGACCTCCAAGCCAAACGATACACGATCTCTCACAAAACGATCGCTGGACAAAACGATATCTAAGCAAACGATCGCTGGACAAAACGATCTTTGACAAAACGATACTCGATACTTAGCTCAAAACGATACTCGATCGCTGGCAAGTATCGCGATCTCTGAGACGCGATACACGATACTTGGACCAAAACGATACTTGACCAACACGATACACGATACTTGAATCCAGACGATACACGATATTTGATCGCAGACGATACTTGATCTTCGGGAGAAAACGATACACGATACTTCCCCAAAACGATCTTTGGTCAAAACGATCTCTGGACTCAACGATCTTTGGTCAAAACGATCGCTAAGCAAAATGATACCGATCTCACCCAAGTATCGCGATCTCTGGTAAACGATCTCTCACTGAGACGATCGACGATACTTGAGCCAAAATGATACCGATCGATGGGAAATATCACGATACTCAACCTCAGGAGCAAAACGATACTTGTGAAGTATCGCGATACTCGACCGCGGGAGTAAAACGATACTTGACCCTTAGACAAATTTTAACAATTGTTTTTGAATTTTTGATTTTGCCCCCTTGATTTCCTAGCTCTTCTCTCTTATCCTCACTCTCTGTATCAAGCAAAATTCAACATTTAACCTCTGTAAATCCCAAACGATACTTGATGCAGGTCGACTTTTTTTCTCAAAAGAAAACTTGGATTTCCTGAGAGTTTATGAGTATGAAGTGGGTTTGCTTACCTTTGATACTCTCTTCCAACTCTCCTAGCACCCTATTTTGCTCCACGTAGCTCCCAAAAGCTTTGTTTCTCAAAAACGATACTTGACGCAGGTTTTAGCACTTCCGAAAATGGCCGCTCAGATTCTTGGTGTTTGGAGAGTGTTTCACGAGTTTTTCTTCAGCGATTCAGTTCTGCACCCCCCTCTAAGCTTCTTGCTCACAACCACAAGTAAAAACAAAGTGAATGTACTCTAAAAAATGGAGAAAACTGAGAAAATGAAGGTGGGTGGAGATGGTGATGATGATGAAGATGAAGAAGAAGGAAAATTCAAAAACTGAACTGAAAATGATGATTTTTTTACCTTCCAACGTCGCTACTCTACGTCTTACCGTCACACGCTCGTCCTCCAAGCTCTCTCCCCGGCAACGGCGCCAAATTTGGTGTCACTCTAGCACAATGGTGAGTACCAACGTGAGGCGATGCACCTCATAAATGTCAATCCGTGGAGACGTGAGGACCGGTATGAAGACCGCGAGCAAGTGATGGCACAAGTGCGTGAGTGAAAGCACACAAGCATGCACACACATACACACACACGCGCACAAGGTAAGAGCAAAGAGTGGAACCATGGAAAGCTTCGATTACCAAAGAGCTCTCTTACAAAACTGAAATCTACAACAAGCTAAAACCCCCTAAAAAATGAGCTCTCCAGCCCTTTTTATAGTTTTTGAGTGGTTTTGGCCCTGTCCAGACCTAGTGTCCGGCCTAGTTAAAAAATAGGTTCCAAGGCTTATTTGGGGACCCAAACGGAGTCTAAAAATCATGAAAATTGGTAGGATGGTAGTTCTAATACTCCTCAAGCTCAAGGACTCCTCGGCTTGAACAAAATGGAGTTACAAAAATGGAAAATGGTATTTACAATGGTTTTTAGTGATAAAAATCACTATTTTTGTAGGGATTTCTTCTGAAAATTTGACAAGTGCTTCTTGGAGCTCCCTACTTGCTCCTTCTTCTTGTGTGTCCACCTCCTTGATGCACTTCCATTCTTTGTCCTTGATCTTGAGCTTCAACAACTACTAATAATGAAGACAACATGGATAGTGAAAGTTCCATCATTGGATCGACGATCCCGGAAACGATGCCGAGCACGGGGCCCAATTCTCCCCAGCGGGGGGCATCCCGCAAAGGGAAACAGCCTTTGGAGTTACCCTGGAAAAGCCCCCATAAGAACCGATTTCTAAGTCGGGATCAGATCCCAGCGAAAAAAAAAGATGAAGCCAAGAGAAGAAAGGACAAGGCTCCCTCCCGCAAAGAGGGATCAATACAAAAATGATTGTCATCTCGCTAAATGCTAGGGGGCTAACCGACCCCTCAAGAGCGGCCATCATTGGTCAATGGCTCCGCGACATTAGCTTAAAACCAGACATTATATGCATTCAAGAGATTAAAATTGACGGAGAAGACCTTCTGAAACGGCTCAGACAGGTTTCCTCGGCCCATGTGTGGATCCCAACAAAGCACCAGCGGGGGTCCGGTGGAACGGCTATCGGTGTTAAACAACCCTGGCTTGAAAAGCTTGAGAACTCCATTGAAGATGTAAATCACCGCTGGATTGCGGTTTCTTTTGGTGCTCCCCTCTGTGTTACTATGGTTTCTTTGTACGCCCCTAACGGGGATCTGGAGAGGCTGAACACTTGGACTTCTCTTGACTCGCTTCCCCACAACGTGCTTATATGTGGAGACTTCAACATGGTGGAGGACCCTATGGACAGATGGATGGGCAAGGGCAGGGTCATCGACAGTCGGGAGAAAGAAACGTGGGGCATGACCAAACTCCACTTGGATCTGGTCGAATTCAAAGACTCGAATGGCTTTTCCTGGTCGAATCTCCAAGCGGGCGAGGATCTGAGGAAAGCTAGACTTGATAGATGCTACATCTCTCAGAGCTTTACTCATCTGTGGGGCCACCCTTCCATCACGCAACGTACTGACCTCACCATCTCTGATCACTACCCGATCGTTATCACTTTTCAACCTTCCAACAGGACCCACAAGGCTCCGTGGTTCCATGCCGACGCTTCCACCTTCTCTCTCCCCTCCGTCCATCAAGAGATTGCCGATGTGTGGAAGGTGGCGTTCGCCTCTGGCTTGGCCCCAGCCAAGTGCTGGAGAAGTGCGGTCGACAAGTCTCGCAAGATCATGATCAGAACTAAGAAGATGCTCGAGACAGTGCGGCGGGCTCGTAGGGAAGCGCTTTACCACAGACTTTGGCGACTCGAGGAGGAAGTAAACAAAGGAAAACACCAAGCCCAGAAAGGTCTCCGAAAAATCAGAGCAGCGCTGAGATACGAGGAAGAAATACAAAGGAAAAACTTGCAAATCTTCTTCAAGGAGTGGTGGGCTGGAAAAGCCGACAAACCCACCAAAGAGATGTGCAGTATCCTTAAAAGGAAACACAACAGAGAGACGATTCCCCTACTGCTAGACCCACATGGCAATGTATGCAACTCGGAAGAAGATAATGTTGGCACCATCGAAGGGCACTTCACGAGACTCCTGGGAACCTCGAACCCCCTCTCCCACCATAGAAGGGACTGCATGGCTGCCATTTCTAGGGTTTCCCCCCGGAGAATACCACCCAACCTCCACTCCCTGCTTCATGCCCCGATCTCTGAATCAGAAATCATTGAGGTCATTGATGCCCTCCCTCTCGGTAAAAGCCCGGGACCCGACGGACTCACTAACGAGTTTTTTAAATCCTTCAAGCTGGTGGTTGCCACCCCTCTTCGGATGGTTTGGCAAGAAGCGCTAAAATTTGGTGCTCTTCCTTCTTGTATAAATAATGGAATTATCAAGCTGATTCACAAGAAGGGGGAAAAAAACAGAATCGAGAACTGGCGGCCAATTACGATGCTCCAAACAGGATACAAGATCGTCGCCAAAGTCATTGCCAACAGACTTGCGTGCCACCTGAGATCTTGGCTTAGTGAGGACCAAAAAGGTTTCATCAAAGGCAGGTCCATCCTGGAAACCATTATGGATATTTGGGAAGGTATTCAATTTTTCAAATGAGTCTAATCAAGATGTGGTCTTCCTCAAGATCGACTTTGACAAAGCCTACGATAGGCTAGAATGGGACTATATTCTGCAGTCGCTCCAAGACCTCGGATGTAGTCAGAAATTCACCAAGATGATCGCGACCCTTCTTGGCAACGCAACGACCCAAATTAACGTTAACGGCAAACTTTCGAAGGCGATCCATCTTAAAAGATCTATTAGACAAGGGTGCCCTCTTGCCCCCCTTCTCTTTGCCATCGCCACTGAGGGGCTGAGCAGACTTGTGGCTCATCATGTGGAGGCCGGCAATATCAAAGGCCTCCAGCTACCTCACGACCATAGTCAAATAATCATGAGACTTTTTGCCGACGATATGAACGCGTTCGTTCACAATGATAATACCAGCCTGGAGACTTTCTGGAGGTGTCTTGATACCTTTTGTGAGGCCTCTGGATCCAAAATCAACCACAATAAGACCGCCTTTAGGGCCATTGTGGGACATCAACCTGGCCTCCTCACTGATCATGGCTGTCAAATCATTCCGCAGGGCCAAATCTTTCGGCTGCTTGGAATCCCCTTGGGGTTTGGCGTCTCTATGGAGCAGCGATGGAACTGGGTGCTGGCCAAACTTGAAAACAAACTCAATTACTGGAGAGACATGCAAATCAATCTCGCTGGACGGGGGATGGTTATCAACACGTTCCTCCTCTCGTCTACCATCTATTTCCTTTCTTGCTGGAGACCGAATGAGCAAGGCCTGTCCAAACTGAATAGCATCTGCAGAAACTTTCTTTGGACGGGTGACCACAACAGAAGGGGGGTGCCTAAATACAAATGGGCCATCTGCACCAGCCCTAGAGATAGCGGGGGGCTTGGCATCCTGGACATTGGGTGCATGGCTAACAAACTGGCAGCCAAATGGATGATTAAAGCTTGGTGCAATAGGGAGGCCTCGTGGGCCAAGCTGATCTTCAGAAACAAAAACAAGTTGGCCCTCACGGGGTCCCCGAGCTGGAAAAACCTTGACATCATGACCCTGCTATTCTCCCCGATACCTGTCTTCCCGAAAGGCTCCAATCTCGTATGCTCTCTTTGGAAGGGCTGGAATAAAGTCAAAAGCTTCACAAGAATTAGTGAGGACTGGAAGTGGGCGGCCGGAATCAGACAAAACGACTCTATCTGGTTTCCGATACATGGCATCCGGAGTGTGGAGTCGTGGAACATTCAAAATGCCAAGAAGTTATGGAACAAAGGATTCAAAAAATGGAAACACCTCTGGAAACATGACACCAACAGTTGGATCAACTACGAGGATATCGACCCTCGCATAAACATCTCCTACGAAGAATGGAACACCCTGCAAAGCAGATGCCTCGCTTGGGATCGTCACAAAACTCGCCTTCTCATGGGACATGATGCTCCGAACGCGCTGTGGTCGCGATCCGCGGCACTTCTGTTCCAAAGCTGATGCAGCAGTGGCTATGAGTTTCTTCTCATCACTTTTTGTCATCTCATCTGCTGTGTATTCTGGATTCCATACCTCGGGTTCTCTATCGTAAAATTTTTCCGGTTCAGTCATCGTACTCAATATTAGAAAATCTTTTGGCTTCTCATGGAGGATTTTGGCATACATCTACAGCAAAAATGGATTGCAAGAGATCACGAGAGACATTGATTTGTTGGGGCTACAGAATGAAGGTGACGAGCAGTCAAGCTCTATTCCTAGTGAACCTCAGCTTATGGTTGATAATGAATCAATAGGGTCAAAGCAGGATATGTGACAGCCATAATGTCAGGTACATAAGGTGAATTATCTATTCATCACCCGAAAAAGCATGCGAGTAACTCAGAAATAGAATCAAGGAACCCAAATCCAGAAACACGTGTCTGTGCCAACAATCTAGGCAGTTCGCACAAGATATTGAGTCGGGGCATATACCTGCTGCGCTGGAGGATGTTTCTAAGAAAGGAAGAAGTGTGTACGCATCTGCTGGCGGATCGGGAAGCCAAGCTGACGGGAAAAAAGCATGTTTGGAGCGGCATCAGGAGGATTGGACAGAGGGGCAACTTAGGCTCTACTCCCGATCAGAGAAAAGAGGGAAGCGCAGCAGGAGACTACGGTTCCTCAGATCAACCAATACAGCCTGTTTTTGATGCTGGCAACGACGACCTAAGCCAGGATACTGATGAAGATAAGGAAGTGGATGATGGTTATGATGAGAATGAAGAAGAAGAACCTGAGAATGGTGTCGTTCCAGAGGTGGTTGAAGCCAAAGCTATCAATACTGTTGCTCCAGTTCCTCGTGAGCCTGACAGACAACTTTCGAAGAAAGAATTGAAGAAAAAAAAGAGCTTGCAGAACTTGATGCTGTCCTTGCTGAGCTTGGTTTAAATCCAAAAGATGAAAAAGCTTCAGATTCAGCAGAGGTCAAGGAGGAACAATTGAAGGATGAACATACAAATGGTGATGTCGAGTGTCAACCTGGAGAACTCCATCTCATACCGGAAGGTCATCAGCGTAGTGTCAACGGTCTGGAAGCGCTTCGACGTCCTTGCTCGTGACTATGATGGTAAAGACTGAATAAATTCAGGACATGAATCGTTCGTCTTGCTAGTGCAGACAAGCATACATGCTCAATTCCATGATACAACTGCTCTTAGCTGGTTAATACTTTGGCAGAACGTACGTTATATGTGTGTGTGCCCTTCACAATTAAGGTCATCGACGACGGGCTCAGGCGTACATCCAGAGCGTTGTTGTTTTTGTCAAAGAACACAATCAACAGATGATCTCAGCACGCTACTGGAGGAGGAGGACAGAACGATGTATACAGGAGGATGACTGAAGGTTTTAGCGCTCTTTTCTTTGTTCATACAATTCTTGATAACAACCACAGAGGTGCGCAGATAAAGGAAGGCCAAACGTAACGCTATTTTGGAGAAGGGAAGGGGCGACACTGCAGTCGGCGACGCAGGCAAATACCATGAAACCGAAGTCATTTGGGCAGTTTCTGAGCCGTTTCCTATCTGCATCGAAGACTTGATCCTGCCATGATTTCTAATCTTTGGAGCAACAAATTTTCTCTGACATCTTTGTTGAAAGGAAACTTCTGTGCTGATAAGAAACCAACAACTGTGTCTCAAAATAATGTGGAAGTACTGATGCTTGTGCAACAAATAGTGGACAGCTACAGGGCTTATTTAGGACAGGAACTTTTTCCAGGCACGCATGGAAACCCTGAAGCAATATTGAAGGGTTTCTGGTCCACCAGAGATGCAATTATCTGCTGTACATGGAGGCCACTACCAGAGTTCATTTTTGCGAATCAAGCTGCTTTGAAGATGCTGGAAACGAGTTCAAATTCCCTGAGAGAACTCTCACTTGAGCACATGTTCAGTGGTGGATGCAGAAAGACCGATTTTTCTCAGCCACCCCCTTTCCTTCAAAAGGATGAATATGCGTGTCTTCTATCAGGAATGTGCCGCAGTAGCACAGGCAGGCCTGTTGCTTTTGAGCATGCTACAGGATGGAAGGTTCTTACTGGTGATCACAACAGCTGACTTTGACGGGACGGTTGCTGATGCACTGCGGCGTTACTGTTGCTCTTTGTGCATCCCCAGCTGTCGCAGCATTCAACATGATGGCAATAAATATGTCACCGACGGCATGGGTGGTTGCGCTATCTGAAGCAGCTCGCAAGGTCACAACATATGTTTTAACAAGACCTGGACGTGAAGTGCTCTTTACAGTGATTACACAAGCAGAAAAGTACAAGGCAAAGCTTTAAGCTTAGGATGGCAACACAACGTACGGGTTCAAGAAATTGGAGCAAATGCTAACAATTAAGTGGTCAAAATTTCAAAATAAAGGTAGCGTGCATAATCCGCTACGAGTATCTGCTGGTGTTAATTGTCAATGAGTTGTCATCAGTTCAGCCTCGAGTGCCATAAGGTTGATGATCGAAAGCTATTAAGCTATCTCATAAATTTCATGCTATGATGCCAAGCGAAAATATATCTTTTTCTTATTTGACATAGGTAAAGTGAAAGGATTGTTTTTTTCAAAAGATCATGGAGTTTTTTGCTATTAATTTAACTTTCAAGCATTCAATAGTTTCAAAACACTTTGAAGTTGACTTGAGTTGACCATTAGAGTGAGAGACTTGAGGTTGAGAGTTTGATTATGGACTTTGATTGAGACCTTCAATAATGAGATTTGACCATGATGGAGGCCTTAGGCTTAGATCTAAGAACCTTCAGCACTTTACTTCAAGTGTTGATTGAATCCAGAGGATTGACACAAATAGTGAAGGAGCGATGTTAGCTTATTGTAAGGAAATTTCTATGTTGTTCCTCTCCTTTCCATGAACCCCGACGACATGCTGGTGAACCCGACGTGAAAGGAGGGGGTGAATAAAGTATCGAACTAGTTTACTGAAGAATAGAGTTAGCATTCAAAAATTGAGCGATCTAGCACATTAGACATGGAAGATCTCCTCGCTCAATTCATACGCTTTCAAGAAGAGGATCGGCGTCAAAAAGCCATCCAATCGCTTAATGACCGTTTAATCAGGCGATATGGATTTTTCAATGGCAAAAATATATCTAGATTTTGTAAAGAATATGAACTCGAGGCCAAATATCTAGGTGTTGGATTAAGTCCGATGACGGAAAAAGAACTATGTGAAAACTTTATCTATGTGTCGGATTACGACGTGCGAGACCAAATAATGCAAATAAATCAAACGACATGGTCCCAATACAAAGCGACACTCCTCAAGCAGTTTATGCTAGAGGATCTTGATAAAGTAACTCGTAGATCTTTCCTGAGGTGGGTTCATATGCCCAAAGACCAACCAATTCTTGAGATCAAAGAAGAGTTTGAGCGACAATATGATGATCTTTCTGAGCACGATAAGAGGTGCATGAGTCATGAAAGGGTTTCGTTGTTTCTTCGAACAATCGATGTTAATGCCCGAGAGGAGTTAATTCCACTTCTTCAAGATATAGACTCCGACTCAGGACTCACAGAGGATTGGATGCTCGTCCATGAAGCTGTGATGAAATACGTAAAGAAACAACAAACAATAGAGAAATTTTTAAATGATTGGAGAACAGATCTTCAAACAGATGAAAATTATAATCATGTTCCAAGCATTTTACCAATTGTGGATAATGTTCAAGTCCATGAGGTTGTAGAGACCCCATTTGGACATGAAGTAGATATGCATGGGCTTAATATCCATAGTGATGATGGGAAATATGAAGAAACTTCTAAAAGTGCGATTGATGTAACCTCAAAGGTTACAAGGTGCCAAGAGCCCCTAGACTTCTTTACAATGATTATATCTTTAGGTGCCATAAGTGGACAAAGCCCGAAGATGGGAGGATCAAAGGAGCAAGTGGAAGCTAATCAAAATCAAACCAAATTAAACCAACATCAAACCAAACAAACAACAAACATAAAACAAAACAAAAACCAACAAAACCCAACAAGAAATCAAGATGAAGCTTCCTCTACTCCGATGAACTCCTCACATCGAATAAAAGATAACCAAACAAATCAAGAAACATATCAAGATACAAACAAAGAGATAGAGATATCTAGAAGGCTCATAGGTGACCAAATGGAGATAAAAGATGAGATACAAATAGAGAACCTAATAAATATGTCTGAAGATCGAGCTCGAGATGCATCCTTACATGGTGACATCGGGCAAGATGTGGAGTATGATTGGATGTCACTTGATGGTGATGATCCTTTTCTAACACAAGATTCGGATAGAACTTCTGATCTAATGACTGAATTACATGAAGGAACTCCCTTGGAACATGATGTTGAATCTAAGGACCTGTTAATAGAAGATCCGATGGGTAAGAAAATGGATATGCAGGAATCCGCATTATACATGCATACAGAGATGCAAGAAAACGAACTTACTTATATGAAGGAGGACATGCAAATAATGAGTCCTCCAGAGGTTGAAATGTGTGATGACGAAGATGAGTATGATGCTAATCTAGAGGATGTACAAATGATAAGTCCTCTAGATAGTGATATGTATGGCGATGGTGATAAGCATGATCCTAATCCTACCGATAGTTTAGATCAAGATCAAGATACTGATATTCTTTTGAGTGATGTCACATTGGACAAAGATCCCACACATAAAAAAGAGGATAAGTTGGATGGAGTTCAAAATAATGATATGTATGTAAATGAAGCTACATTCTATGAAGAGAGAAATATGAATGAACATGAGGAGGATGGGAAAATACCATTGATCATTTCTCTAAATACTGATATGTATGTCAAAAATAATCATGTTGAGTTGAGTCCACACGTTGAAGAAATTGAGCATAAAGTGGCAGATGAAATGTTTATTGTGACATATGATAAATCAGATGCGTGTATAGCATTGAAGGATATCCAATGTAAAACTATTGAGTCAAACAATTGCAACGATGAAGCTCAAGTTGATTTGGATGCGTATGTTGAGATTCTCATACATGATGAGATTCTTGAGCAAGAATCAGTGATTGAAGAATCAATGCTTGAAGAAGGTGGACTAAGTACATCCTCTGAAGAGAATGAGCAAGAAATGATTGAGAGATATGAAGAATTCTATGATGGGATCTTGAATAAAGAAGTTGAGTTCCCGTCAATCTACATGCACTGTCCTATAAGGTGTAAAAATTATGATGAGTTTGATCTTGATAAGAAAGTCTCTAGTGATATTGAAGATGAAGACTTTCTTGGATTCAGTGATATTGAGTCTCTTCATGAAAATGGGCAAGTGAATCTGGAAAAAGACAATGATGAAGAGTTCCTGGAAAGATTGGAGAAAGAAGCAGACTTCATAATTTCCGAAACTCAGTCAGAAAGGAATGATTTTGCCATGGAGAATAAAGATGACTGTGTCTTGATGTCTGAGTATGATGAACACTTCCATTTGAAGTGGGATTCAAATGATTCTATTCAAAAACCTCATCTTAACGGTGATGGAGACATGATAGAAGATATTGAAAGGGATAAAACTCCTATAAATGATCTCAAGCATGAAATAAAAGAAAATACATGCTTGCAAGAAAATTTCAATTATGAATCAAACATATGCAAATTTCAAACTTCATATACATGTATTCATGACTCTGCACATGATGAATTTGAAAGAATCATAAATAAAGATACTCATGCTCAGATAATTGAAATATGGATATCCAAATTCTCTGAGAATTACAAAGACTAAACAAGCTGCCAAGAGGTAGACAAGCAAAAAAGGTGGCTTGTATACATATTTACTGTATTTATGAATGCAACGCTGATTGGTGCAATTCAAAGATGGCTTGTTTTCAAACATACCTTCTTTGGAGAATTTATTTGTGAAAATGTATTGGAAAGGAATTTCTTGTATTCACAAGAAATTCAAAAGTGACTTTTGTAAATATAAGTATGTAAATACTTAATAATTATGTTTTGATTTCTTGAGATGGATAAAAGTAAATATAAAAATGAATAAATAAATAAATAAACAAATAAATACATAAATAAATAGAGCAAGAAAATGCATCTAGCTCTCAAGAAAATGAAAATTTTTCAAAATAAACTTTTTGAATATGATGCTACTAATGTGTTTTCTGAGTTTAAATAAACAGATGTTGATATGGAGTTAATTGGAGATCTAGGAGTTTGATGGATTATGCAGGAGGCAACCACTTTCAAATTACATCTTTATGGTTTATTGCAAATGGTTTTTGAAGTTCTTTCATGGATTGCATATATATATTGTGTCATATGATTTGATGTTTCTCATGGTTTGTTTAGTTTCTATGAGTGCAGGAATGATCAAGCGAAGCCAACGGAGATGATGACTCAAGAACAAAGCCGTGAAAATCTTTTTCATTAGCTATCGTGCTTTAACCCTGATCTTTTCTTTGCACCATCTTTGAGATGCATTGCATGCCAAATATGCATGTAAAAATATATAGAAACACGTCTTTGAAATTCCGTAGAAGCACGTCCATCTGCACAATTAGATAGGTAAATATCATTGAAAAATAATAAATCAAGTTTTTAGTGATAAGAGAGAACAGATCTGAGTAAGGAAGAGTGATTGCATCTTTAGGAGAGTGGAGTTGAGAGTGATGTGAGCTTCCTTGCTTAGACACCATGAAACTTTGATTTTCGCACCATTTTTGTTTTTTCTTCATGCACCTAACGCATGCATAAATGAAATGTAAAGAGCACAAGTGATATTTTGGTTAAAACCCATAGTTGCACGAGTGATTGCACTTGTATTGAATTGTATATCCATGATGAAAATGTGAGTTCAATTTGAGTGTACATCCTCAACACCGAATTCCTAATATCTCCCTATTTGCACCATGTTGTTTTTATGCACTTAGAGTATGCATATGTAGGGCTCATTACATGGCCGTGCATAGGCACATTTGTTTTAACCCATGCACTTGATTTCACTCACATTTGGATTCTTGAAGACTTGCAGATACCGAGATCGATGCTGGTGCATCCGGAGGATGCACAGGTTCAGAGGGGGTGGATGTGGTCGCGATCCGCGGCACTTCTGTTCCAAAGCTGATGCAGCAGTGGCTATGAGTTTCTTCTCATCACTTTTTGTCATCTCATCTGCTGTGTATTCTGGATTCCATACCTCGGGTTCTCTATCGTAAAATTTTTCCGGTTCAGTCATCGTACTCAATATTAGAAAATCTTTTGGCTTCTCATGGAGGATTTTGGCATACATCTACAGCAAAATGGATTGCAAGAGATCACGAGAGACATTGATTTGTTGGGGCTACAGAATGAAGGTGACGAGCAGTCAAGCTCTATTCCTAGTGAACCTCAGCTTATGGTTGATAATGAATCAATAGGGTCAAAGCAGGATATGTGACAGCCATAATGTCAGGTACATAAGGTGAATTATCTATTCATCACCCGAAAAAGCATGCGAGTAACTCAGAAATAGAATCAAGGAACCCAAATCCAGAAACACGTGTCTGTGCCAACAATCTAGGCAGTTCGCACAAGATATTGAGTCGGGGCATATACCTGCTGCGCTGGAGGATGTTTCTAAGAAAGGAAGAAGTGTGTACGCATCTGCTGGCGGATCGGGAAGCCAAGCTGACGGGAAAAAAGCATGTTTGGAGCGGCATCAGGAGGATTGGACAGAGGGGCAACTTAGGCTCTACTCCCGATCAGAGAAAAGAGGGAAGCGCAGCAGGAGACTACGGTTCCTCAGATCAACCAATACAGCCTGTTTTTGATGCTGGCAACGACGACCTAAGCCAGGATACTGATGAAGATAAGGAAGTGGATGATGGTTATGATGAGAATGAAGAAGAAGAACCTGAGAATGGTGTCGTTCCAGAGGTGGTTGAAGCCAAAGCTATCAATACTGTTGCTCCAGTTCCTCGTGAGCCTGACAGACAACTTTCGAAGAAAGAATTGAAGAAAAAAAAGAGCTTGCAGAACTTGATGCTGTCCTTGCTGAGCTTGGTTTAAATCCAAAAGATGAAAAAGCTTCAGATTCAGCAGAGGTCAAGGAGGAACAATTGAAGGATGAACATACAAATGGTGATGTCGAGTGTCAACCTGGAGAACTCCATCTCATACCGGAAGGTCATCAGCGTAGTGTCAACGGTCTGGAAGCGCTTCGACGTCCTTGCTCGTGACTATGATGGTAAAGACTGAATAAATTCAGGACATGAATCGTTCGTCTTGCTAGTGCAGACAAGCATACATGCTCAATTCCATGATACAACTGCTCTTAGCTGGTTAATACTTTGGCAGAACGTACGTTATATGTGTGTGTGCCCTTCACAATTAAGGTCATCGACGACGGGCTCAGGCGTACATCCAGAGCGTTGTTGTTTTTGTCAAAGAACACAATCAACAGATGATCTCAGCACGCTACTGGAGGAGGAGGACAGAACGATGTATACAGGAGGATGACTGAAGGTTTTAGCGCTCTTTTCTTTGTTCATACAATTCTTGATAACAACCACAGAGGTGCGCAGATAAAGGAAGGCCAAACGTAACGCTATTTTGGAGAAGGGAAGGGGCGACACTGCAGTCGGCGACGCAGGCAAATACCATGAAACCGAAGTCATTTGGGCAGTTTCTGAGCCGTTTCCTATCTGCATCGAAGACTTGATCCTGCCATGATTTCTAATCTTTGGAGCAACAAATTTTCTCTGACATCTTTGTTGAAAGGAAACTTCTGTGCTGATAAGAAACCAACAACTGTGTCTCAAAATAATGTGGAAGTACTGATGCTTGTGCAACAAATAGTGGACAGCTACAGGGCTTATTTAGGACAGGAACTTTTTCCAGGCACGCATGGAAACCCTGAAGCAATATTGAAGGGTTTCTGGTCCACCAGAGATGCAATTATCTGCTGTACATGGAGGCCACTACCAGAGTTCATTTTTGCGAATCAAGCTGCTTTGAAGATGCTGGAAACGAGTTCAAATTCCCTGAGAGAACTCTCACTTGAGCACATGTTCAGTGGTGGATGCAGAAAGACCGATTTTTCTCAGCCACCCCCTTTCCTTCAAAAGGATGAATATGCGTGTCTTCTATCAGGAATGTGCCGCAGTAGCACAGGCAGGCCTGTTGCTTTTGAGCATGCTACAGGATGGAAGGTTCTTACTGGTGATCACAACAGCTGACTTTGACGGGACGGTTGCTGATGCACTGCGGCGTTACTGTTGCTCTTTGTGCATCCCCAGCTGTCGCAGCATTCAACATGATGGCAATAAATATGTCACCGACGGCATGGGTGGTTGCGCTATCTGAAGCAGCTCGCAAGGTCACAACATATGTTTTAACAAGACCTGGACGTGAAGTGCTCTTTACAGTGATTACACAAGCAGAAAAGTACAAGGCAAAGCTTTAAGCTTAGGACGGCAACACAACGTACGGGTTCAAGAAATTGGAGCAAATGCTAACAATTAAGTGGTCAAAATTTCAAAATAAAGGTAGCGTGCATAATCCGCTACGAGTATCTGCTGGTGTTAATTGTCAATGAGTTGTCATCAGTTCAGCCTCGAGTGCCATAAGGTTGATGATCGAAAGCTATTAAGCTATCTCATAAATTTCATGCTATGATGCCAAGCGAAAATATATCTTTTTCTTATTTGACATAGGTAAAGTGAAAGGATTGTTTTTTTCAAAAGATCATGGAGTTTTTTGCTATTAATTTAACTTTCAAGCATTCAATAGTTTCAAAACACTTTGAAGTTGACTTGAGTTGACCATTAGAGTGAGAGACTTGAGGTTGAGAGTTTGATTATGGACTTTGATTGAGACCTTCAATAATGAGATTTGACCATGATGGAGGCCTTAGGCTTAGATCTAAGAACCTTCAGCACTTTACTTCAAGTGTTGATTGAATCCAGAGGATTGACACAAATAGTGAAGGAGCGATGTTAGCTTATTGTAAGGAAATTTCTATGTTGTTCCTCTCCTTTCCATGAACCCCGACGACAGCGCGTGGTCTCAAATGGCACAATGGAAATAGCCTACTCAAAATCCCGAACATCAAAGAATCGACTGACCTCCAGATCAGCCTCAACAAGAAGTGGTGCCTGTCTTGGACGCGGCTTCGGTGGGACATGAAATTCATGGGTATCTGGCACCCACTTATAGAGATTAAGAAGTCGGTCCTCTTATGGAAAATTCTTCATCAAGGAATTTGGACTAACCATAAGGCAAGCAAAATTTATGGGATCCCTCCGTGGTGCAAACGCTGCCACCGTGCAATCGAAGATGTCCCACACATCTTCCTTACTTGTCCCAACTCCTACAGAATCTGGCAGATGGTTGGACTGAAAATCAGAGTTCAGAAACAGCTTAGTTGGAAACAAGTCCTTTTGGGTGAAGCGATTGGATGCTCTGCGGCTCTCTGGAACGCAATCAGAGGGGAAGTCCTGTGGAAAATTTGGCGGGAGCGGTGTGCTCTCAACTTCGGCGACCCCCCCAGGGAGTGGTCGATTGAAAAATCTCTATTCCTCCTTGGCAAAAGGATTGTCAACAGTAAGAAATCCCCCCCCTTCAGGCACCATCAAGTCCTCCTTTTGATCAACAACAAGCTCAAACCCAAGTGGGTCCCGCATGAGGGCGACGAGAGGGTGATCAACCTTCTTTGTAATGCAACCTAGGAATCAACCAAGCTTCCCCTGCTTTGTGGGATTTGGGGGGTCCCGTGGGCACTAGTCCCCTTCTATTGTACCTTTGTTTCTTAATTTAATTCAAGTCCGGGAGAGTAGGCTATTGCCGAACTTCCTTAAAAAAAAAAAAAAAACAGGTTCAAGAAAATTGAAGACACGTTCTTCAAGGTTTCCTTCAAAATAATAAAGTTGATGTGAACGTTATTCAAGATGTAATGGACAGTTCAGGTGTCAACTAACAGGATATTGCTCAATATATAAAGAATTGGTTCTATAAAAGCAAGTCGATTTAAGCAAGTACTACTCTTGCTGAAGTTTGTGCTTAGAGCATCATTGAATGGTGAAATATAGGTAGTTATTTTCACATTTATGAGAAGCACCATGGGGAAAATGGTAGCATTTTTATGATGATTACAATGATATATTTGTGGACTTAATAGTACTTCCACAAAAAACAATAGAGTTCGATTTATCGATTGAGCAATCTGATGGATTGTTACATTTTGTAATCAAACTAGATGAATGTGAAGTAATCAAGGAGCACAAATTGGAAAGGTTCAATGTCACCTTGATGAGTAGAGAAATAGATTACTCCATATATGAAACAAAACTAGCATTCTTCAATGTACAATCTGAGAAATACATATGGTGGTAGGAGCATTTGAGGTAAGAACATGATACTCATGAAAGTTTCCTTCAATGTTTAGACGTGATATTAGATTATTACATGCTTATAGGGTAGAGTATTAAAAACATAATTCAAGAGAGATTATTGGGAGATCTTTTACAAATTCATAGGAGAGAAAGTGTTAGTCATTCGGCACTTTCCTAGAGATATTAAGACCTTGAAGTTTTTGTATAATATAAGTGGAGAAAAGTCAAAAAATCCCTATATTTACTATATGAAACCTACTTCTAAGTTGGACATCAAGTGGTGGAAGCGTGCACCAAATAGCGAAACCAAGGATCCAAACTTTCAAGCTCTTCTACTAGTATCATTAGCCAATGTCCACATTTGTTTACGATATGCCCTTTGTCATATTGTGGAGAAGCTTGTGTACTTGTATAGACGTTTTTCATGGAATATATGCCCAAAATTTACTAGACAAAATAGTGATATCTAAACTAGAGAAGAAACCGAGTGAAACTCGTATACATGGGGGAAAATTCAAAATAAATAAAGATAATAAATTATCAAGTAGTGCTAAATAAATTCCTTTCAAACCATCGATTGGTAGTATTAAAACAAAAAAACTCTTCTCACAAATAATAAGTTTGACAAATGTAATGCTTCACATTCAACATATTCATGTTGGAGATGAATTCATACTACAATAAAAGAACATGAGAGTGATGAACTTTCCAAAACATCGGTCACTTCGCAATGTTTTTATATATTGTGACAATCACTCTCAAATCAAGACCTCCTATTGATTGAAGAAGGATGGACATAGTAAAGCATAACACATTACATGGTAACTCAATGTAGAACCTAGTTATTTTGTAGTTTCATTTTTCATTTTAATATTTTCCTAATCCTCCAAATATTTTTACATCACATTTAGAATCATCCACCATATTCTCTATGAATATATGATTGTTCATCCATATGGTCCACTCCAAGTCTAGAGGTCTCAATATTGTGTACATAATGCGTCTTTTATAGATACACAACATTTTGGTGGTGCATTCAAGTCCAATAGTCTACCAGGACTTTTCCAATGGTTTTACAAAAAAAGTGCAAAGTTTTTAGTAAAAAAAAAAAAGACTAAATTTGCAAAGAGAGAGAGAGAGAGAGAGAGATAAACGCTCTTAAACAGAGAAGCATATAGATATTCTCAATAAATCAAGTGGTTTACAACAGCATGCTCGATGGAGAATTACAAGGGTTTTCAAAGATGCAAGATGCGCTGAACATAAAGTAAGTCAAGCGCTTTCACAATAGTTATAAAAACCATAAATTTAGGCTTTTTTGTTACCTTCCCTGATTTCTTCTCCTAGATCTCTTTATTTTCAAAGATGAGGCTTCTGATCAAGATCATTTGCCTTCAATCCCTCTGATTCATGGCATGGTTGCATTAATTCTAACATGTATTTCTTGTTCAAAGGGACACCACAATAGATCAACATCAACTTCCTGTATGGTTATATATATGTTACATTCTCTACACCACTTGACAACAAAAATGCTACATTGTTCAAAGAAATATGCACTACAAGCTAGTTGTAAACCAAGATAATATGTAAGAATATCCAATGCAATGTTTTTTCCACAAGCATGACTCTATCAGATCCTTGAATATTAAAAATGCCCCAAGAACAATGTACATGGATTTGAAGAAAAGCACTATTGTTTTTTCGATATAATTATACTACTTATGTAGAATGTGTATCTCGGAATCTTTGAGACATTTAATGTAGTTAGATAAAGTAGATATTTTTCCTCCTCCAGGTTTACTTGATAATTTGTATCTCTTGAAAAATTTATCCTATTCAATGTATGGTTGTGTAGGTAATAAGAATATATTAAATGCACATTAAAAAACACACACACACACACACATAGAATTGAAATGCTGTTTTTAAAAGAACTTACTAGATTGTCAAGCTTGTTTGCTTCAATAATCTCACTCTTCCATACGAAGGTTCTTTTATTTTCTTCAATATTCTCACTCTTCCATAACAAGGTTATTTTGTTAATTGATGAACTCTTGAGCTTTTTTTGTTTTACATCACAATCACCTTTGAAATCTTTAGTTAATACCATATCGTTTGGGCTATCATCGTCAGGCCTTGACACGTGTGAAATAGAGCTAGTGAGGAACCCATAGTTCATCAGTAAACATATTCCACAAATTCACCCACTGTAAAAACGATCTCATATACTTACCTTTGGATAATCTCTCCATGGAATGGAAGGTTTTGCCGCATTTACCCATAGGATTCTTTTTATCTAACTATAGGGGGCTAACTATAGGGGGTTTACATAGAGCGCTAATTATAGTGATAAAGAACTCCTATGGGAATAAGAATGCGTGCATATTGAATTTGACATCATACCATATCTTTTTGCATTTCTAGTTGCTATCTTTATTACTTTCTTGAACTGAATCATTGGAATGTGTGCCTCTATATCCCATATACCTTTGCCCTTTGTTTTTTAATTTCTCATATCGTGATTCTACTAAAGACTTTGTTCCTTCGTGCAGACCCCATAACAAAATGACACTTTCTTATGCGTTTGGAGATTAATATTGAATTTCAAGTATGTAATGCACTCATATTTTGGCGGAACTCCTCTAAATGTTGTAAGATATAAATTTGTGATTGTAGCATTGTGTAGTTCAAGAAAAAAGATTTAGCCAAGTAGGAACTTTCTTTGGACTGGGGACCATAACAGGAGGGGGGTGCCTATGGTCCATATGCACTAGCCGAAAGGAGAATGGAGCTCTGGGTATGGATGATTAAGGCATGGTGCAACAGAGATTCATCTTGGGCCACATTAATTTTCAGAAACACAAATGCAATTACTTTAGTAGGCCACCCGGGATGGAAAAACCTCGACATCCTCACCCTCATTTTCTCTCCGATTCCGGTCTCACCCAAAGGATCGATCCTAGTTAGATCCTTTTGGTTGAGTTGGAACACATTCAAACCGCACATCAGAATCAATGAAGATTGGAAGTGGGCTGCAGGCATAAGACAAAATGCCTCTATTTGGTTCCCAATCCAAGGCATGAGAAATGTGGAGCCTTGGAACGTCTTGAGTGCCAAGAGACTCTCGAATAAGGGATTTGAACAATGGAAGCACCTCTGGAAACAGGACAGGAATAGATGGGTGGACTTTGAGGACCTTGACCCTACTACTGCGGTCACATACGAGGAATGGAATGTTTTGCTGAGTAGACGCCATGCTTGGGACCGATCTAAAATCCGACTACTTATGGGACAGGACTCTCCGAACCCAATGGGACTTAGATGGTATATCGGTAATCGCCTCTCCAAGCTTCGACATGTCGAAGCTTGCAATGACATTCACATCAGTCTCAACAAGAAATGGTGTCTCAACCGGACGCGACTTCGATGGGATATGAAATTTATGTCCATCTGGCATCCTCTTATTGAAAACAAAAAGTCGGTTCTCCTATGGAAAATCCTACACAGTGGAATATGGACCAATGTAAAAGCTAACAAGATTTGTGGGGTTCCGCCCTGGTGCAAGAGGTGTTGCCATAGTAAAGAGGATACTGGTCACCTGTTCTTTGCTTGCCCTAAATCCCTTCCATTATGGAAGGTCCTTGGTCGTTCTTTGGGACTCCAAGAACAAATCAATTGGAAGCAAGCCCTCATTGGTGAAGCGATCGTTTGCTCTACAGCATTGTGGAACACGATTAGGGGAGAGATCCTTTGGAAGATTTGGTGAGAAAGATGTGCTCAAAACTTAATTGGCAATACCCCCAAGGAGTGGTCGATCGAGAACTCCCTTTTCCTTCTCGGCAAAAGAATTGCTAATTGTAAGAAAACTCCCCCCTTCAGACATCACAAAGAGCTACAATATGTCAACAATAAGCTTAAAACCAAGTGGGCTCCACATGATGGGGATGTGAGTTTTATCAACCTCCTCTATAACTCCATGTAAGCCTTGCAAGGCCTAACCTAAAGGCTATGGTAGATCATCGAAATGAAAATTAGTCATCAGAAATATATTAGTTGGATGCCAACTCTGCTGAGAGAAGCGAGTGGTCGTGCTGTGACTCACCGAAACGCTCAAAACTCTGTTCATTTGAGTATTCACTATTCCTCCTTGGCAAAAGGATCGCTAATTGTAAGAAACCCCCCTTTTCCTTTTAGGAGTCATCAAGTTTTCCTTTTGATCAAGAACACACTTTACCCATGTGGGCCCCGCATGTGGGTGATGAGTGGGCAATTAACCCTATTATTGTAAAGCCACCTACACTCTGCAAAAGCTTCCCCCCCTCTGTGGGATTCGGGAGATCCCGTGGGCACTAGTCCCCTTCTTTTGTATTTTTCCTTTATTTAATTCAAGTCCGGGAGAGTAGGCTAAGGCCGAACTTCCTTTATATTAAAAACAAAAAATTAACTAAAAAATTACTCATGTCTTTAAAATGTCATTTGCATAAATGGATAAGAACAACTATTTCCATAAGGATGTTTATAAATTCATAGAATTCCCCTTTCAACAGGCATTATGGAGCTATAGAAGCTCTATTTGAGAAGAACGTAAAGCTATTAGGACAAGGAAGTAGGGAAAAGTCTCTCAACTTTGTTGAAAATGATAAAAGTGATGGTGGGGAGGTGGAATAGCCCAAAACACTAGGACAAGAGGAGGAGGAGGAACACGATACAAATGATGATCATAAGGAAGAAGGTTCATAGTGGAAAGATGACCATAAGGATAAGGGTTCATATAATGGGTCCAATAATGATGAGGATGGATAAAAAACAATGATACATTTAGGGAAGATGACCATAAAGACAAGGAGGGTTCTGATACTAGTGACAAAAAGGAACAAAGTGCATCAAAAGGAAATCATTCCAATAGGAATAAGAATCCTAAGATTTGTATCATTACTAGAGATGGGACAAAGAAAAAAAACCCTAGATTGGTTCTGTAACTATTTGTAGATCTATTCTTGCATTTGTAATATAACTGACTGTTGATGTATCTGTGAGCATTTTACATTTCCGTCTCTCCTTTGCAATACCTGCATTAATGTTTAAAGACACTTATGTTACTTTAAGAGTATTCAAAATTCAAAGTGAATTTTTAATTACTATGATGTTTACCTTTTATTGTTCATGATGAATACAATTTTTTTATATCTTGCCCAAGTTGACCTGAGGTATAAGTTTTCCTAATTGATATAGTACTGTAAACATCACTTGAGTCTAAGATGGACTTCAATAATATTATAAAAGTTAGTCTCCACATCCATTGGAACTAACTTTTTCCGTATTGGTCTACTTCTCTTGTATGACAATGAGAAGTGAAGTTTTGCGAGCTTATCATGTACTTTATGGCTATTTTCTCGTGCAGTAATTCTCAAAGAACTTGGCCAATGGTAGTTGTATCCCATCCTTCATCAAGAAAATCATGGACTTCTTCTTTACATGTGGACTTGTAGTTACACATGTTTTATTGATATATTTTGATATTGATGTGCGTGAAAACACTAAGAATCATCGCTTGCACAAGGGAGGCACCCCAAAACTTGTGCTAGCCTTTAGGTTGGTCTAGATCCCACGATGAAGAATTTTCCATAGGAGGACAAATTTTTTTATTTCTATGAGAGGGTGTCAGATAGCCATGAACTTCTGTCCCACTGAAGCCGCATCCATGATAGGCACCAGGTTGACCTAATAATCAGTGGTATCTTTGATGTTTGTAATTTTTGTAAGGCAATTACCATTGTGCCATCTGAAACCAAGCAGGGTTGGTGGGTCTTGCCCCATGAGAAGAGGAATTTTAGAGTGGTCCCAGGCAAGACGTCTACTTTGCAAAATATTCGATTCTTCATAGGTAATGTTGAGGATAGGGTCAACATCCTCAAAGTTGATCCACTAGTTGGTGTCTTGTTTCTAGAGATGTTTCCATTTTTTGAAGCCTTTGTTCCAAAGCCTCTTGGCATTTTGAATGTTCCAAGATTCCACATTCCAGATGCCATGGATTAGAAACCAGATAGAGTCATTTTGTCTGATACCGGCTGCCCACTTCCAATCTTCATTGATTCTTGTGCAACTTACTTTATTCCAACTCTTCAATAGGGAGCACACATGTTTCGAGCCTTTCGAGAAAATTGGGATCGGTGAAAATAGCAGGGTTAGAATGTCAAGATTCTTCTAATTCAGGAATCCCAAGAAAGTCAACTTGTTCTTGTTTCTGAAGATTAACTTGGCCCACGAGGGCTCCCCATTGCACCATGCCTTAATCATCCATTTTGCTGCAAGTTTGTTAGCCATGCACCCAATGTCTAGGATGCCAAGGCCCCCACCATCTCTTTGGCTAGTGCAGATGAACCACTTGATTTTAGGCACCCCCTCCTGTTGTGGTTGCCTGTCCAAAGGAAGTTTCTGCAAATGCTTTCCAGTTTAGACAACTCTTGTTCCTTCGGTCTCCAGCAAGAGAGGAAGTAAATGGTCGACAAAATGAGGAATGTGTTGACAACCATTGCATGACCAATGAGATTGATTTGCATACCTCTGCAATAGTTTAGCTTTCTTTTGAGTCTGGCTAGGACCCAATTCCAGTGTTGCTCCAATGAGCTACCAAAACCTAAGGAAATCCCAAGAAGCCAGGAAATTTGGCCTTGAGGGATGTTTTGACATCCATGATCAAAGAGAAGGAGAGGCTGGATCCGAATGATAGCACAGAAGGTGGTCTTTGAGTGGTTGACTTTGGATCTAGAGGCTTCACAAAAAGTATCCCGGCACCTCCAGAATGTCTCTAGGTTGGTACTATCATTGTGGACAAATGCATTCATGTCATCAGCAAAAAGTCTCATGGTGATATGGCCATGGTCCCGAGGAAGACGGAGGCCTTTGATGTTACCAAATTTCACCTGTTGTTCCACCAACTCGCTAAGCCCTTCCGTGGCAATGGCAAAGAGAAGGGGAGCCAACAGGCACCCTTGTATTATCAATCTTTTTAATTTGATCACCTTCGAGAGGTGGCCATTAACATTAATTTGAGTCGATGCGTTACCTAGAAGGGTTGAGATCATCTTGGCGAATTTCTTCATTCAAGATAATTGATGTCTCCTTGGTGCATAAAAATAATGGCTCCATTGAATCTTCCATAAAAAAAAAACATGGCTAACCAAAATCCATTTAGTTTGTAGACGGTACAAATGGTAACCTTTGATTTTTGAACTATACCCAATCAATTCACTGCTTTATCATCCATGTTTTTTAGTTGTTTTTTAGGCACTAATGCATATGCCAAATGGCAAAGGCATGTAGACGAGCAGAATAAGGCTTGCGGACATACCAAGCCTCATATTGACCAATCAATTGTGGTGTTTTGGTGGGACACCTATTAAGTACATATGTCGCACACATAACAACCTCAAGCCAAAATCTGTGTACTAAACCTTGATTTTTTACTATACACCTTGTCATTTCCATGAGAGACATGTTCTTTCTTTTAGCTACTCCATTTATTTGAAGGGCATATGACACTTTACATTGTTTTTTGATCCCATGCTCAACCAAAAATGGATTAAAGTTAGAAAACATGTATCCCGTTGCCAGGATCAAAATAGGGGGTGTCCAATTTACATGATGACATATTTTCAACCATAACCAAGAACTATTGAAAGTACATAAAGACCTATAAATTCTCTTTCAAATGGATATATACCCATTCATGCCTAGAGAAGTCATCAATAAGAATGAAAAAGTATATGTATTTCCCCAATGAAGGTGTCTATATAGGACCAAAGACATCATAGATAACCTTCATAGACATGTTTACAAGGTTCCTCAATTTTCGGTAGATAGGACACCATTTTTAGATTTCTATAGGTGAAGCAAACAAGAAACATTCAAATGAGCAAAGCATGCATGCCAAAGCTTCAGCCAAGGACATAAAATGGGAGAAACAATAATAGCATAAACATTGGATAGATCATGATTATACATCTATCATCAATATACTTTACAACGAAATCGATCTTGATGAATGCTGAAATTGACAATAGATTTTGCTTGATCCCTAGACCATATAAAGCATTTGACAATGTGAAAGAACTGCCATGAGTAGTAGTCAAAATGATCTTACCAACTCTCATTATAAGATAAGGGGATTTGTTAGCAAACGTGACAATATTTTTTGTAGGGGCAAGCTCAAGAAAACTAATGAAATTGTATTGCAAGGTAATATGTTTCATTGCCCCACTATCAAAGTACCAAACATCTTAGTGTACTACAAACATACACTACTCATGAGAAGTTGAGTCGCAGATGCAAATAGTAGTAAATGTATATTCCTCGTTCTAAACAAGATTGAAATACTCTATTTTATGTGTAGAGCCCTCCACAGTAATCATTCCAACCTCTTTATTCTTTGACTCTTTTGTAGCCAATGTAGGACAACTCCTTAATGACATCATCATTTGCCTTAGAGTACTTGCAAAACAGTTTCTACTTTTCTATATTCTTGACATCTTTGTCTTTTTTCTTTGAGTATGCACCATTAGTAGATTTTAGCTTGCTAGTAGATGAGCTCTATTTACCTTGGCCATTTTGACTAGAAAGAAAGTATCATGGAATCAAGGTAGAAGCTCTATCATACTCAATCAAATTCAAATCTCATCAATCACCCACCAAAAAGTGCACATATAGTGATTGGTGGATGGTTAACTAGATTCTAGGAAATGTAAAAGCTCTATATAAGCACCCTATCACTATTTTTTTCTTGAATTCTATGCATCCCATGATTTTCCCACTTAGTTTAGAAAATTCTAAACTCCATCAAGCAAGCCCCTTGTTTACTTCTCTTATTTTCTCATGATTTTGCTCCTCTCTATCTAGAGGTGTAGTTAGGGATTTGCAAATCTAATTGTACCTCATTGAAGAGCATTGTTCGCTCTCTCATTGTATTCATTTTTATCAATTTCAAGCTTCCTTTGGTCCCTAATATAGTTCCCCAAAGTTTTCAAAATTTTCAATTTCGTTTAGTGAGTGAGTTGTGAGAAATTGCCAATTTTGTGCAGTTATTTCTCTGCACATAGGTAGAGAGTGTTGCAAACATATAGCCTACCTTGGAGTGGATGTATTCTAGTTGGAAATTATTTTTTGGCTATATTTAAAGCTTGTTGAATAGACCTAAGAGTGTAGTTTATGTCTACAATGTTTCGTTTCAATTCTCTATACAAGTGTAGATAAAAGTGTAGAATAGTGAGCATTTATCATTGGTGATGCGCATAGTGGAGGGCAGCCATATTTTATTGTTCCATTGGGGTGTTAGCATCATCCCACATAAATCATATTAGAGGATTTTGGAGGCTTGGACATAGAGGAAGTTAGGTGAAGGGCTCCTAAATTATTGCACAATGAACCACCAAAATTTGCCCAACTCACACTAGAGTTAGCAGAACCCTCTAGAAAGAGGATGGTCATAGATGAAAAAGAATCTCCAATAATTCCAAATATAGACATCACCAAAGCCCCATGAAACATTGAACAAAACAAAACAAAAGTCTTAGTGAAGACTGTCTTTGATCGTACAAGAGATCCTTGGGCAAACAAAGAAGCCATTTTTAGGACACTTCAGAATAGTATTCATTCAAATCCCATTAAGAGAATTGTTGTCCATGTGCCCAATCTTTAGTCAGAAAGTATTCTCACACATAGACCAAAATTGTGGGAGTTGTTGAAAAACATCCTACTACACCTATGTTGGATTGCTTGAGATGCAAACGCCATGCAACCTTTAAGGAGTTACTCTTTTTGTTATAGGATGATATTTAAGGGAAATGTTCATGTCATAAAGGGATGTCCTAAACTAATTGCAAAGGAGACAAAGAAGAAAAACGCTAGAATGGTTGTCACAGATAGCGTCTGCACCTAAAATAGAGTTTTCTAATCTTGTTCAGAATGAAAAATGGGCATTTACTATTGTTTGCAACTAGGACCCATCTTCACATGAGCAATTTATGTTTGTAGTAAAATGTATGTTTTGTAATTGAAACTATTGCAACTAAACATTCTACCTCACATTGTAGTTTCTTCACTTCACTTGAGCCTACCCCTACAACGAATAATTTTACATGTGCTAAAAACTCCTCTTATTTTGTAATGAAGATAATTTTAAATATTGCTAATGGTAATATGTTCACATTGTGATGTCCTTTCTAGCAGATTGTTATGCAATGACTTCCTATAGACTTTGTGATGAGAGAGGAGCTTTTTTCTTTTGAAAAAGAGTTAAAGTCCAAAAAAAAAGGATGGTTTCTATGCAATCAAAATATTACGAAGAATGGTACTTGATGTTTATGTGATTTTCCTCTTTTACCATCTTAGATTGATTAGAAAAGACATCACTACTTTCTTGCTCATTGATTGTGAAGATACCATAAGTGATATCGAAATTTCCCATTAGTTCCACATCCAAGAACAAATGCATTTTCTAGAATCTAGATCAATGTTTTTTCTAAGATCCTTGGAGATATGAATGTATGCCTGAGATCCACACACTACAAGGTGAAAATAATGTGGTGCCTTTCCAATCCATATCACTTGTGGGACTTGAAAATCTTTGTAGTGTTAGGTGATAAATAGATAGATTTTTCACATGAATAATAGTTAGGATTGCTTTTACCCAAAAGGATATTGTCGAAACTCCTATACTTATTTTGACTGCATTGGATTTCTTCTCCATAGTGGGTTTAGGAGGTTAAGAGCTTTGTAAGAAAGTGGGCACTCACACTGGAGTTGACATATTACCTTCTTACTCTTAGGCTGAAATTCATGATTCTAGATGAACAAAAAATCAAGAAAAACTTAACAAAAAAGAAATATGTGATGCTAAAGTGAGTTGAATCCATAATCGTGGTTATAACTTGCGCTTCCACATAATAACCATTCTTCTTCATTCAAAATCATACCTAAATCCTAATACAAATCATCCTAGAATTAATGAAAGGAAACACATACTCTTCAAACATTCTTATAGTAGTTCAACCCTCAATTTATTTGTATTCAAGAAACTAAAATTGATGGAGTAGACCTCCAGCAGTGTCTTAGACATGTCTCTTGGACCCATGTCTCGATTTTGATGTCGCACCCCTAGGGGTTTGATGGGACAGTAATTGGTATAAATCAATTCTAGTGTGAAAAGCTTGAGAACTCCAAAGAAGATTAGAGCCATGAGTGGATTGCCATTTCCTTTGGTGCCCCCTTTCCATTCACATTAGTTTCTATGTAGAAATGGGAAGTCAAAGAGATTGGACATTTCGGCCTCCTTGGACTCGCTCCCCTACAACCTACTAATTTGCGGTAACTTCAATATGGTGGAGGACCCTATGGACAGATGGAACAACAAGGGCCGCATGATCAATGATCGTGAGAAGGAAACTTGGGACAAAACCAAGCTGCACTTGGACTTGGTTGAACTCAACGATTCAAGTGGCTTTTTGTGGTCAAATCTCCAAGTGGGTGAGGACTTAAGGAAAGCTAGACTAGATAGAAGCTAAATTGCTCAGAGCAGTATTCATCAATGAGGCTATCCCTCCCTCTTGCAATGCACTCACCTCACCATCTCTAATCACTACCCGATCATTATCTCATTCCAACCTCTCACCAAAACCCATAAGGATCCTTGGTTTCATCCCTACTCGACTTCTTTCTCTCTACCCTCTGTCTATCAAGAAATTGTTGAAGTGTGGAAGGGGGCAATCGCCACTTCTTTGTCCTTAGCCAAGAGCTCGAGATCAAAACGTCACGGTAGATCATGACAAGAAATAGTAAGATGCTCCAAACTCTTCAGTGTGGTTGTAGAGAAGCTCTATATCATAGTCTCTAGAGACTTGAGGAGGGAGTGAACAAAGAACAAGCTCAATCTGAGAAGGGTCTACAAAGAATCAGATTGTTGTTGAGATACAAGGAAGAAATACAAAGGAAAAATTTGCAAATATTCTTCAAGGAGTGGTGGGCTCAAAAAGCTGGCAAGCCCACCAAAGAGATGTGCAACATTTTTAAAAGGAAACCAAACAGAGAATCGATTCCCTTATTGCTAGACTCAAATGGTGATGTATGCAATATGGAAGAAGAAAATATGAGATCATTGAAGAACATTTTATGAGACTCTTGGGGATCTGGACTACCCTCTTCCCTCATAGACGGGACTACATGGCGGCCATCTCTAGGGTATCCTCTCATAGGATCCCACACAGCCTTCAATCCCTACTTGATGCCCCTACCTCAAAAAACGAAATCATTGGTCATTGATGACCTTCCTAGTGGGAAAAGCCCAAGGCTAGACGGGCTCACTAATGAGTTCTTTAAGTCCTTCAAGTTGGTGATGGCCACCCTTCTTCGTTTGCTTTGGCAAGAGATGCTCAAGTTTGGTGCATTTCCAACCTTTCTCAACAATGGCATCATCAAGCTTATCCACAAAAAGGGGAAAAGAAGAGAATTGAGAACTGGCATTCAATTATGATGCTTCAAATGGGATACAAGATTATTGCTAAACTCATTGCCAATAGAATTTTGCGTCCTACTTACCCAAGAAAATTTTCTTGAACCAAGTGAGAAACCATATCCACAAACTGATTTTCTTGAATCACAATCTCCAACCCAATCTGAATCATAATATCCTTGAAGTGTATCACCTATGGTATAAAATTTACCAAAATCCAAGGTTCTTGCAATGTACCTTAGAATTTGCATTCCAACATTCCAGTGACTCTCCTTAGGTTTGTTGGAAAACCTGCTTAACACTCCAACAGCATAGCAAATGTCTGTTCTAGAGTTGCACAGAAAAATAAGACTTCCAACGAGCTTTCTATACTTCTTAGCATCTACTTCAGGCATGCTGTCATCCATAAATAGCTTATGATTTACCTCCATAGGTGTGCTAGTTGGATTGCAGTCCATCATTCCAAATGCCTTGAGAATTTATTTGGCATATTTTTGTTACACTTATGTGATCCTCCAGTAGCTTTGATGTGAACCTTTTCCCTATACATGCACACTTTTTACTCTAGTGCTCGCTAGCGGTTTTTTCCCCATGTTACCACATACTTGACACTCTCATATGTGGTGGTACTTTGTACTTAGGAATATTATTCAGCTCTTACTTCAGTTCAATTCATCATCAATAGAGAGAGCTATTACAACCATCGTCTTCTCCGTGTGTCTTGCTACATTTGTGCTCCTTGTGTGTGCTTTTTGTGTGTCTCTCGCACTTCTTCACACACCAAACAATGGTATCAAAGCATGTTTAGCCCCTTCTCAAGTTTTGGTTGTTCGCGTTGTGGTGCACGCACACTTTTAACAGTGCAAATCGACTTCGGAGCATAGAAGAGTGAATTTCAGCAGCCAAGAAACATTTTCAGCAGGCCAGCTAGGGTTTTATCCCCATTTTGAAGAAATTCGTGCAGTCAAGATCACCATCAGAGTGATGGTTTGTGAGCTGAAATTTTAGCATTCATTTCAGCTTTCGTCGAAGTGAACATTTTCCCACATTCTTGTTCTTTTGTAAAATGGCGGGCAGCAATGACTTGTTTGGCATGCTTCAAGCTGAAGATAAGCTTGATGGGACCAACTATCTGATGTGTTCTTACATGATGAAGCATGTTCTTGTTGCTAAACAACTTTGGAAGAGAGTGGCAGATGTAGATTGAAGACCCGCATGTTCTCCTACTTCACAGTCTACTATCACAGATGGAGCTTATGAAGCATCATATAGTTCCACACATTCGGTCATGTTCTACATCACGACAGGCATGGGACACTCTTGCTTCTTTGTATGCCGTGCATAATGAAGCACGTGTTGCATACTTGAGGAAGCAACTTGAGGATGTATGTATGGCTGAAAATGAGTCGGTAAATGTGTATGTGACACGCATCAAGGACTTGAAAGAGCAATTGGAAAACATACTGAGATCATTCCGGATGCATCAATCATTTCTATATTGTTGAAAGGATTACCAGAATCTTTTCAAAGCTTTGCTACTACACTCCGTTTGGTTACAAAAGGAAATCCTAATATGTATGCATTTGATGAGGTTGTGTCTCTTCTTTTGCAAGAAGAGCAATCTAGAGTGAATAGGAGTGGTTTGATTGAGGGAACACAAGCACTTGCTATCTCACAAAAGGGGAAAAGCAACTATGGTTCAGCTTTGGGTTCATCAAAACCAAAGCCTGAATCTTCCTCTTCCACTCATTCCTCTAATGATGACCGTGATTTGCAAAAGAAGAAGAGATGCAAATATTGCCGGAAGGCTGGTCATACTATTGATGAGTGTAGAAAGCTTGCTAAACACAATGAAAAGAAGAAGGAATCCGACATGTCTATTGTTGAAAATTTAGCAAATGTAAAGAATGATGAAGCTAACATGGCTCAAGATTTTTGGGCATGTGTTTTTACATGGCATTATGATGCTTCTTTGCATTCTAAATGTATGGTTGTGAGTGAGGCTGATTCGAATTGGTTCTTTGATAGTGGTGCTTCAAAGCATATAATATCATGCAAAAATTCTTTTGCCTCTTTGAAAGATTCACCCGAAGGAGGACATGTGGTGTGTGCAAACAATGCCTCTTATCCTATCATTGGAGTAGGAGAAATTAACCTTACGGCTGCAAATGGAGATGTGATTCTCTTGAAAAATGCATTGTATGTGCTCGGTATCAAGAAGAACTTAATTTCAGTTCCGTTGATTGCCAAAGGTGGACTTCATGTATGCTTTGTTGATGATAAGTGTATGGTTCATGATTTCAGCAATGGTGATGTTATCGTGATGTCCGGGACATCATGTAATGGTTTGTATTGCATGGATACATACAAGGTGGCTGGCTCGAATGCCTTGGTTGCTCATACTTCTTCCATGGCTGAAACGGAGCTTTGGCATGCTCGTTTTGGTCACTTGAACTTCAATCGTTTGCTTTACTTGGAAAAGGACATGGTTATTGGTTTGCCTACGCTTAAATCCATTGAAAAGCATGCATGTGAATGTTGCATTCTTGGAAAAATGCATCGTGCTTCTTTTCCAAAAGATAGTCATACACAGACTACAAGAAAATTGCAGCTTGTTCATAGTGATGTATGTGGTCCCGTCAAGACTCCATCTTTTGGGAAGCTTGTATAATTTGTTACCTTCATTGATGATGCTACTCGCCATACATGGGTGTATCCTATGAAAGCAAACAAAGAGGTATTTTCTTGCTTCAAAGCATTTTTAGCTATGGCTGAAAATTTTTGTTCACAAAAGCTTTTGACTCTATGCACAGCTTGTGATGGTGAATAAATGTCACATGAATTTAATGCTTTTCTTTGTGAAAGAGGTATTTCACACCAATGTATGATGCCATATACACCTCAAAAAAATGTTGTTGGCGAGCGTAAAAATAGAACTCTACTTGAAATGGCATGATGTATGGTTAAAGGAAAGCATCTTCTTGATAAGTTTTAGATGGAAGCAGTCATGTGTGCAAACTATGTGTTGAATCAGTGCCCTAGAAAAGCATTGAGAGTCATCACTCCTTATGAGGCTTGGAATGGTCATAAGCCTATGGTTAGTCATATGTGTGTGTTTGGTTGTTTGGCATATGCTCTTGTGCCATCACAACAACATCAAAAACTTGATGACAAGGCAAAGAAATGTATATTTGTTGGTTATAGTGCTGAAAGTAAGGGATATCGTTTGTATCATCCATTGATGAACACAATTATTGCGAGTCGAGATGTGTTATTTCCTAAAAATTCACTTTTCCCTCTACTTGAATGCAAAAAACAGCCAACAGTTAACTCACAAGATGTGTTCGATACACTCATGCCTTTGTTCCAAAATGGTGTGCTTGACTATGGCCATGTAGACCAGCCAACTGAGGCTCAAAGGGCTGAAAAATTTCCAGCAAAATAGTGCTAAAAATGCAGATAATTTCCAACCAAACATGGCTGAAATTTTTTAGCCAAAAATTGTTAAAACTACTGGAAATTTTCGAGCCACATATGGCTGAACATTTGCCATCAAAGTATGGCTGAAAATGAGCATGAAATTCAGCCCATGCATGATGTACATATTGAAGATGTTTTACATAATGAATGCATGTCTATCAAGAGTGCACAAGCTATGCCAAAGTGGCTGAAACAAACTTTGCAGAACAACAAATTGAGTGCACCTTTACTTGGTAGAACAAGATCAAGCTCTCACCATGCATCAAGTAATTTTGTGGATTATTCTCTTATTGCTACAGCATGTAATGAAGAGCCACTTTCTTTTGAAGATGCATGTGACGATCCACAATGGATGAGTGCTATGCAATCATAAATGGATTCCATACATAGGAACGGTACTTGGGAGTTATGTGAGTTGCCAAAGGGAAAGAATGCAATCGGTACAAAGTGGGTTTACAAGATTAAGAGAAAATCTTATGGTAGCATTGATCACTACAAAGCTATATTGGTTGCCAAAGGATATGTGCAACAATATGACATTGATTATGAGGAAAGATTTGCACCTACTTCACACATGAATACCATTCATACCATGGTTGCATTGGCTACCCATAGAGGTTGGAAAGTGCATTAGTTGGACATAAAAATAGCCTTCTTGAATCGTGATTTGCAAGAAGAGGTTTATGTGAAGCAACCTCCTAGATGCTATGAAAGGGAAAGAGCATATGGTTTGTTGCTTGCATAAAGCCTTGTATGGTCTCAAGCAAGCTCCACATGCATGGTCTGAGAAAATCCATAAGCGCTTGATTGCTCTTGGCTTCACCTGTAGTCCAATTGAAAGCACACTCTATGTACGCAAAAATGGGGTTGATCTTACAGTGCTTGTTCTTTATGTTGATGAGATACTCTTGATTGGGTCATATGATAGAAAACTTGATATTCTTATGGCTGATTTGCAGCATACTTTTGATGTCACTTATCTTGGTTTTTTGAGCTACTATCTTGGCATCCAATTTTTGTCTGTTGAGGGGGGAATTGTTATGCATCAAGCAAAGTATGTTGAAAAACTACTTCAGCATTTTGACTTTGAGGATTACAAGCCAGTTTCCACACCAGTTGAGACATGATTCAGGTTCTTAGTTGAGGATTCTAGTGATGCATTTGACACTTCTCTTTATCAGCAAGCTATGGGATGTCTTATATATGCATGCAACACAAGGCCGGATATACAGTATGCAGTTTCCTAGTTAAGTCAATTCATGCATAGCCTTGGCACTAAGCATTGACAAGTATTGCAATGTGTGTTTAGATATCTCTGAGGCACTTTGAGCTTAGGTCTCTTTTATGGCAGAGATATTCAGCCATGCTTGCATGCTTTTAGAGATCGTGATTGGGATGGTTGTTATGATACTTGCTTGTCCACTAGTGGTAATTGCTTTTTCCTTGGAGACTCATGCATATCTTGGTTGAGTAAGAAGCAACCTACAGTGGCGACATCTAGTTGTGAAGCTGAGTATAGGGCAGTTTTCACAGCTATAGTGGAGTGTATATGGCGGAGATGCCTATTGATGGATCTTTGCATGGAGATTAAAGTTGTTATGCATATTCTAACTGATAGTCAGAGTGTTTTGGCTGTTGCATGAAACCCACTATTTCATGCACGGACCGAACATATTGAGGTGCATTACCACTATGTGAGAGAGCGCCATCATGTAGGAGATATTGATTTGGTATATGTGCCTACACAAGATAATGTGGCAGACATATTCACCAAAGCTCTTCCACGGGAAAAGTTTGAAGCTTTTCGCAAAGCTTTAGGCTTATTACCTTGTGGGGGCTGATCTGTCACTCCTTGTATGTGTTCACATCATTTGCTCTAGAAGGGTTTGTTACACTTATGTGATCCTTGAGTAGCTTTGATGTGAACCTTTTTCGTATACATGAGCACTTTTTACTCTTGTGTTGGCTAGTGGTTTTTTCCCCATGTTACCACATACTTGACACTCTCATATGTGGTGGTACTTTGTACCTAGGGATATTATTCAGCTCTTACTTCAGTTCAGTTGATCGTCAATAGAGAGAGCTATTCCAGCTATCGTCTTCTGCGTGTGTCTTGCTGCATTTGTGCTCCTTGTGTGTGCTTCTTGTGTGTCTCTTGCACTTCTTCACACACCCAACATTTTTGTTGTGAGATGAAAATGCCATCCTTTCTTTGGCATACTTCAATTCCCAGACAAAAATGGAGTAGACCTAAGTCTGTCATTTCAAACTCAATTCCCAAGCTCATCCGAGGTTGATTGATGAGTTCCTGATGATCTTTTGTAATGATCAGATCATCTACATATACAATTACAACAACTAGCTTGCTATCCCTTTTCATTACATACAACTTACCATTAGAAGTACTTCTTTCAAAGCCCATATCTTTGAAAAAATTATATATCCATTAGTACCAAGGGCGTGGTGCTTGCTTAAGGACATGCAAAGCTTTCTTCAACCTACAAACTTTATTTTTTGAATTAGGCACCTCAAAACCTAGTCATTGAGATACATATACGTCCTCATTGAGGTGACCATTCAAAAGTGCAAATTTAACATCCGTCTAAAAAGTAGCCTAGGCCTTTTGTGTAGCTACTACAAGTACCGTCCGAACAGTTTTCATGTGTGTTATTGGTGCAAAAGTTTCTTGAACATCAAATCCTGCAATTTGTGAAAAACCATGTGTAAATAATCTTGCCTTATACTTTTCTAATGTGCCATCTACTTTATACTTAGCTTTCCAAATCCATTTAGTACCTATTACCTTCTTCTTTGTTGGCAAGTCCATTAGATCCCATGTATCATTTTTTAGTATACTATACTCAAACTACATTTCCGCTCTCCAACCTGGCAAGGGCATCTTCAATGGTGGTAGGTTCCTTTATTGAGCCCATGATATCTTCCATTAGAGCCATGTTAACAATATGTCAAGAGGATCTTATTTGCTGCTCTATTCTCTTCGAACTTTGTAATCAATCCAAGGATGATTCTGGTACATCTACATGTGGATTGTGATCATCAAAGAGTTGTTGTGCCCACTTTGGTAGTGGCTTATGTTGTGCAGCTACAACTGATTGGCTTTTTTTTGAGGAAATTTCACCATCAGATGTTTCCTCCTCCTCAACTTTAACCTGTCTTTTGATAGGCACAACGTGAGATATTTCTCCATATCATGAGATAGTAGATTTACCTCTATCTTCTACTAAGCGTGGTCGTTCATCAAACACCACATCTCGACTGACAAAAATCTCCTTGCGTTAGGATCCCACAACCTGTATGCTTTAGACTCTTCACTATATCCTAGGAAGACACCCTTTTTGCTTTTTGAATCCAACTTTGACCTTGTTGAATCAGTAATATGTGCATAATAGAAACAACCAAAAATTTTGAAATGCAAAATTGAACGCTTTCTACCAAAATATGCTCCTTGACGAGTCATCCCCTTTAGTTCTTTTCTGTAGCTTCGATTGAGGATGTAGACTGTTGTATTGACTGCTTCTGCCCAAAATGAATCACGCATGTCTTGAGCCTTTAACATACAATGGGCCATTTCAACTATTGTCTTGTTTCTACACTCAACAATGCCATTTTGTTGCCTTCTCACGAATGAAATAAACCCACATCTTTCTACTATAATCGTCGACTAACAACAAAAAGTAGAAAGATCCTCCTAAAGCACGTGTAGACATTTTGATGCAAATATCAGCATGTACCAACTCTAGAGGAGCTTGAGATCGATTGTTGGTCTCTCGTGGAAATGCCTTTCGTTGTTGCTTTCCCATCATGCAAGCTTCACAAAGGTTCTTGCAACTCTGAAAATGCAAGCAAATAAGCAACCATTCATGTTCTTTGCATCTCCTTCGAAACTGCAAATATGAGATGCCCAAATCTATGGTGTCAGAATCTGCTTACATCTTTATCTTCTGTAGCAGTTAAGGCACTTAACTCATACAAGTTATCACGTCTTATGCCTTTACCTACTACATTACCTGATGAATCCATGATTTTTGCAATACTCTTATTAAAGTGAACTTCAAGTCCATGATCAATTATTGCAAAAAGTGACAAAACATTTCTTTTAAGTGTAGGTACATAGACAACATCGGATAACATTTTCTCAACACATGGAGAAGTGATAAAAGAGATGCTGCCAAGTCCTTCTATTGGACACTTGGAATCATTTCCCACCACTACATTGATGGATTCCCGTAGACGCACTAGGGAACTATACCAATCCTTTTTACTAGTCATATGGCGAGAAGCTCCACTATCTAGAATCCATGGTTCATCAACACGAGCTTGAGCATATGAACATACCTCTTCAATAGCTACCCACAGTTCCAACTTTGTGTTGTTTGCAGACTCTTTGTTCTGTTGGAAGTGAGGTAGGCCCTTAGGCTCATGTCACAGGTCCATGGTTCCATAATTCCATTCATGTACAACATTAATTCTAGCAATCTTCCATATTGACAAAACATGAACATACCACAACTTAATCATACAGATGATGAGACAAAGATAGAGAAAGAATAGACATCATGTGTAAGGTGTTACGTAAGCCATCGCTTACTCATAGTATCATATATACCAATGTTCAATGTACAATGTGGGAGTAAAATTCTCAACCACTCTATGTGATGAGAAATAGATGAATGAGTGAATGTACAATGTAACAAACATATTCAGATGTATGGGCAGTAATCTGCATATACATGAGATGTGTGACCTTATAGGTTATAGAAGAGTGAATATGAGTGACTGAATGAGGAAGGATCAGTGTGAAACTGATGGTCAACAAACCTACATCTAAACTTAGGCTATGGAAGACCCTAAGTTAGATACGTGTGTGAAAAGATCACATACTTATAAAGTAGCATAGAATGCTAACAAGATTGTTGCCGGAAATCCTCAAACTCATGTGAACACAGCTTCTCAAACACCTCATAAAAATATGCATAAAGCATATAAGTACTGATTCTCTTGTACCTATGCCGAATAGGACTCCTCCTGATATGAACGCCACAACCTCCATAAACTTCAAGTAGTACCTGTGTGCATAAAGAGAATATGTACCTGAATACTTAACATAAGATGTGAATCTTATGTTAATCACCATCTAATGTCTTTGAAGTAGCCCGACATCTTCTTGTAGAAGACAATCTTCAACCTAATATCTTCCTGTAGAAGATAATCTTCAAAATCATGTAGATGGTCCCATCCAATGTCTTTGAAGTAGCCAGACATCTTCTTGTAGAAGATAATCTTCAACCTAACATCTTCTTGTAGAAGATGATCTTCAAATACATCATGTAGATGGGTGATCCTCACCATCAAGCTGGTAATAATCAAGTCTTCTTGCCATGAGCAAGAGATAACCTCCTCTCCATGAGGTAGAGTGTGAGCACACCCTTCATCTTCTCCAAGAAGAATCATTAAGAGGAACTCCATAGCACGTCAAGTTAGCTGTTCCTCAACATGCATCAAGTTAGCACCATGGCTGCCCCATGTGCTAGAAGAAACACCACCTCTACTGAGGTCCAAGCTCTAGAAAGCTTGTGTTGATCCTAGGTGAAGGATGAATCAACAATGATACAAGCTCTTGTTATATAGTATTTCCTCCATGATAATAAAGCACTTGAAAAGCATACGATTGCAATGTGAATAAAGCACTCCGCCGTCTGTTGCGTTTTATTTGAAAAATATCCGCGTTCGCTATCGCTTGTGCTTTAATCTAAAAGCGTGATTGAAAACAACTTCGCACGTCGCTGCAACCTGGGGGATTTGAACCCTAGCGGGTACATTGTGAGGATAGCGACCTATCCACGCCGCCAAGGCTCTAGTGTGTAAAGGATATGAGTTTGACAACTATAGATGCTGGTACGCAGCCGTCAGCTTGAAGGAGTATAGAAGCTTTGTACACATCCTGTAAATTCTAGAAGTAAGATGGACCAATAGACATTGTTTTCCAACAATCCCCCCTGCAATGTCATATTGGTACAATCTGAATTGAATGTGCAAACTTTATAATCTGCAAATTACCACAAGCTTCAAGCTTGTACTTCTGATACTTCAGAATTTGTTCTTTTAAAAGTCTTCTTCAAAACTGAATTTGACTTTCCTTTGTAAATCTGAACTTGCTGAATATGAACCATAATACTTGAGAAAATATGCAAACTAGATATCCAATAGTGTACTTATCAAGCAATCACTGCTTGACAACAAATATAGCATGAACTGTCTCCTGAACCTACTATCTCCTGTCTTCAAAAACCTAAAAACGTACACTAGGATCCATATATTTGCATTTACCTTCCAAAAAGGTTTCTCAACGTACTTCTGTTGCGTCATGTAAATACACTAAACAAAATCAGGAACTGAATCCTGGAACCTGTGACTATCAACTCACAACGTAGTGTATTATGAACACTGCTGGTTCATCTCTCTCTGTACTCAAGTCAGTATGAGTCAAAAAATCTATGATGTCATCATGTCTTCATCCTTTAAATCCTTCATACCTCTTTCCTTCAGAACCTGGTATAAACATATATGTGCGCACGTCTGAAATATACCTTTCTGAAATATCAAGCTTCTCTTTAATAGAATTCTGGAACCTTATATTGAACAGGAACATCCTAACAGGAACTTTCTCCAAACATTCTTCTTCTTCCTTCTTCTTTCAAAGCTGGAACATAAAGAGAACCTGACAAAGGAAATATAGGAATACCTGAAATAGGAATACCTGAAAGTATGAATCTGCGTTCTTTTACATATGGCTTGAAAATAAGTCTTCATGTTTCATCACCCCCCTGGATGATTTAACACTAGTGTCCAGTATTCTTCAAATATATCAGACTTTATGAAATGTGGAACGTCTTCCTTCATAAATCTGATGTTCAGTGATCAATACCTGTATCTGAAACAAAATCTCTGAACCCTTTTTACTAGCATTGTGCACATGCCAATAGCTTTCCATGTCATTCTTCAGCTTTCCAAAATCTAGAATAAGGCTAGCTGAACCTAACATAATAAAACCTTGCTGAAAGCTTTATAGGATTCATAACATTCTACAACATAACAAGTATTTCTATCTCTTTGCAACACAAATCTGATAGAACGTGAATCTTTGACTTACTTCTTCCAATGTTAAGAATCTTCACAAACAAAGGATAGACAATTGAATCATAAATACTCAAGATCATAGAAGATCTATCCAAGATCAATGATCTCTCCTGTGTAGAATCTGCTCTCATCAAACCTTCATGACTGAATGTTTGATTTACTTCCTGAATGTCTCCAAGTGTCCATGCTTCTCAAAAAGTTGTAAAACTTTTCTTCAAACAAATCCTTCAAGGAATTTGCAACTCCTACTTGAAATATAAGTGGACAAACTTCTCACCTTGAGAACTCCAAAAGCTGCAAGTTGATACTTCATAACTTTCATATTTTACCCGGGTGAAATGTGATAGTACCTGCTTGGTTTTCTTTTGGCTAACTCCACTTTTCAATCAAGTTATAGGATCTAATGGAACACCTTTTTGAATACAAGCATGTATCCAAAAAACTCGACAATCATAGAAAGTAGATTCTTCAAATGACCTGTACATCAACAAGATTCTCAATTTTCTGAAGTTTCTGAAAATATTGAATATGAGGTAACCTTTTCCAAACATAAAACCTCAACCCAAGTCTCCAACATCTGCTACAAAAAACTCTTTTACCTCAAGAGTTAGATAAAGAAGAAATATACTTCTCTGCAACTTGTCATATACCAAGTAGCTCTGTATTGACAGTCCAAGAATTCTTTAAGGGAACATATAAGCTGCCTGCTTAAAAGCTTCAACTAAAACATAACTCATACATATATGAGTTAAAACATATATCTGCTGCTTTTCTTTCTCTCAATGCAATTCTTTGTCAAATCTATTAAATCATGACCAAGTGTAATGCAAAACAAGAAACTGCTTCTTCTTTAAACAAGATGTTCTCGTAGACTTGTCTTTGGATGTAGAGAATAATATAGGAAAAGTATATGGAAAATATATGAGAAAAGGAAGCCTTACTTTTCTTTTGGAAATGATGGACTTTCTTCTTCTGCATCTTTCTTCCACTTGATGATGTCAACATCTTCAAACTTCTCTTCCATACCTTTTGTTCTCTTCATCTTGAAGTAGCAAACACTCTTGACTTCTTCGAATGAACTTTTCTCTTCCTCTAATGTAAGAGTAAGAGATAAAACAAATATGGTATATAAATGGAAGTGAATATAGAAACATGTTTTACCATCTCCTCATATCTGTGAATCAAAATTCTGCTTCAAATGTCTGAAATGACTAAATTCACCAATCGTTGTCTGAATGATGAATTACCCTTCTAGAGTTACCTTCTCTAGATACATTTGTACCTTGATATCCAACCAACTTACAATAGAAAATTGGCTGAAAACAAAACTCATCTCATCTCTGCACTTGTCTTCTTAGATGAGCTTTCTTGCCATGAAAGAGATCTCTCAAAACTCTCTAGAAAAAAACTCTAGATACTTGTTTTGATGTAGCCTTTAACTTTCAAATGATGAAAGCATATAAAAGCACTCCTTGAATTTCTTCAAATCTCTTCATAACTGCTCTTCTAAGACATGACCTGCAAATGATAATCTGATAGTAGAAACTGATACCTGTGATTTGATGTTAATCTGATTTCTTCATCTTCTCTAAATCATTGTTCTTCCTTGAATTTGAAGTATTCTTCTCTTCATCAAGTCTCTTCAAACAATACTTTTATAAAGTATTTGCATACTCTTCCAAAAATATTCGGCTGCTAACAGATGATCATCTTCATACTCCGCACTGATGAATACACATATAACTGAAATGTCTAATTCTCAAATCTCTACTCATCTAGATTAAGTGTGTATGTCAAATGTCAAATATTAGAAGATGCTTTCAAATCATATGTTGTAAATCTGGAATTCTGGGAACCTGAGATATGAATGAGCCTTAATGTATTGATGCCAAAGATCTAAAGTTCTGAAACCAAAACCTTAGTGCTCTGATACCAAATGTTGGAAGTGAGGTAGGCCCTTAGGCTCATGTCACAGGTCCATGGTTCCATAATTCCATTCATGTACAACATTAATTCTAGCAATCTTCCATATTGACAAAACATGAACATACCACAACTTAATCATACAGATGATGAGACAAAGATAGAGAAAGAATAGACATCATGTGTAAGGTGTTACGTAAGCCATCGCTTACTCATAGTATCATATATACCAATGTTCAATGTACAATGTGGGAGTAAAATTCTCAACCACTCTATGTGATGAGAAATAGATGAATGAGTGAATGTACAATGTAACAAACATATTCAGATGTATGGGCAGTAATCTGAATATACATGAGATGTGTGACCTTATAGGTTATAGAAGAGTGAATATGAGTGACTGAATGAGGAAGGATCAATGTGAAACTCATGGTCAACAAACCTACATCTAAACTTAGGCTATGGAAGACCCTAAGTTAGATACGTGTGTGAAAAGATCACATACTTATAAAGTAGCATAGAATGCTAACAAGATTGTTGCCGGAAATCCTCAAACTCATGTGAACACACCTTCTCAAACACCTCATAAAAATATGCATAAAGCATATAAGTACTGATTCTCTTGTACCTATGCCGAATAGGACTCCTCCTGATATGAACACCACAGCCTCCATAAACTTCAAGTAGTACCTGTGTGCATAAAGAGAATATGTACCTGAATACTTAACATAAGATGTGAATCTTATGTTAATCACCATCTAATGTCTTTGAAGTAGCCCGACATCTTCTTGTAGAAGACAATCTTCAACCTAATATCTTCCTGTAGAAGATAATCTTCAAAATCATGTAGATGGTCCCATCCAATGTCTTTGAAGTAGCCAGACATCTTCTTGTAGAAGATAATCTTCAACCTAACATCTTCTTGTAGAAGATGATCTTCAAATACATCATGTAGATGGGCGATCCTCACCATCAAGCTGCTAATAATCAAGTCTTCTTGCCATGAACAAGAGATAACCTCCTCTCCCTGAGGTAGAGTGTGAGCACACCCTTCATCTTCTCCAAGAAGAATCATTAAGAAGAACTCCATAGCTGTTCCTCAACATGCTTCAAGTTAGCACCATGGCTGCCCCATGTGCTAGAAGAAACACCACCTCTACTGAGGTCCAAGCTCTAGAAAGCTTGTGTTGATCCTAGGTGAAGGATGAATCAACAATGATACAATCTCTTGTTATATAGTATTTCCTCCATGATAATAAAGCACTTGAAAAGCATACGATCGCAATGTGAATAAAGCACTCCGCCGTCTGTTGCGTTTTATTTGAAAAATATCCGCATTCGCTATCCCTTGTGCTTTAATCTAAAAGCGTGATTGAAAACAACTTCGCACGTCGCTGCAGCCTGGGGGATTTGAACCCTGGCGGGTATATTGGGAGGATAGCGACCTATCCATGCCGCCAAGGCTCTAGTGTGTAAAGGATATGAGTTTGACAACTATAGATGCTGGTACGCGGCCGTCAGCTTGAAGGAGTATAGAAGCTTTGTACACATCCTGTAAATTCTAGAAGTAAGATGGACCAATAGACATTGTTTTCCAACATGTTCTTCTAGGCTTCTTCTTTGATCCATCAAAAGAGCCTTTACCTTTTGCATTTGCTGAGAATGCAGCATCACTTATACTTTGCCGACTCTTCAACCGCATCTCCTCTTCTAAAAGCATAGCACAAAACTCTTCAAATGTAAGGGGAGTTGGTCTTACCTGAGTGTTAAGGGCTATTACTAATCCATCATACTTTGATGGAAGAACACGTACACATCTTTGAGCCAGCTCTTCTGGTGTTATAACAACACCAATTGCAGCCAATTGATCTTGAAGATCTTTTATCTGTTTGATAAAATCTTCAACCTTTTCAGAATCAGAATGCTTTTCATTTGCTAATTGATTTTCTAAATTTTGTATCCTAGTTAGTGTGGTTCTTGATCTCATATTGACAAGCCAATAAACCCAATCCTCATGTGCTTTAGTATTATGTTGAACTAAAGTAAACACAGAATCACTTTCACTAGTGACAATTGCACATAATGCATCAGCGTTCCGCCTCTTCTAAGCTCGTAGAAGATCTCGATCTGGCTGAATCATCAATCTTGAATTTATTGGATCTCCAACTAGTATAGGCTCTAGATCTAATCCCATTGGTCCCATGACAATGTGAGGTAATTCATAGGAGTCCAAAATTGCAGAAATTTTGAACTTCTAGAGTGTATAGTTGGTTCCGTCCAGCTTCCCTTTAGTGAATTAGATGGAAAAATTTGAATAGGTGCAGCATTAACATTAGCTGAAGCACCAAGACTAGTGTTTGATGATGAAGCCATCATGTAATCAGCCAAATAATCTATTGATATTCTAGTCTGCTAGTAGGCTAAAATAGTGATATTCTCAAGCTATTCGAACCTTACCACTCTGATACCATGTAAGATAATAGTTATGCAATATAACACAGGAGCACCAGCAAAGAAGATAATAGATATAGGAGAATCTTAACAATTTTCTACTAATAGCAAGTACAAAGATGATGGCATTGTCCACTCGTGCGCTCTCAAGGTAGATCTTAAATGGTGATCTAGACAACTCTAGATAGGGAGCTACAGGGTAGAGATATGTTGGCTCAATTCGATGTCTCAGGTAGTGGAGAAGTCATGTATATATAGGATAATGGGTGGCCTTTCATGGAGAGCTATACATGGGCGGTAGAGTGTGGGAAGCCACTGCCCGCATAATTGCCATACATGGCTTAGGCCGGTTGAACCGACCCAACAAGTATAAATGATTTCTGACTCCAATGAGGAATATTCCATGGAATATTCTCTTTACCATTGCATCGGGGGTGCTGCCCTTGGACCCCCACCAGGGGGCTCATTGGCCCCTTGAGACCCCCAGCCAGGGGCTCGCTGGCCCCCTTGGGCCCCCGTACCGGGGCTACTCACCGCCACCTTTCCTTACAAAACATTACATGGTCCAATATGACCTTCATCCAACATGCAAGTTGAGATTCCCATCAATTGGGTAATGCACGCTTGGCTTCTCCTCATAATGGGGGCCTTACAAAATGTGCATACAACCGTGAGGAGTAGACATTGATCATATATTAACAGGGAAGGTCTCGACTTCACGGATGAGTCAAGACAAGATGTGGTTTTCCTCAAGATTGAGTTTGACAAAGCTTACAACAGGCTGGAATGGGACTATATTTTTCAATCACTTAAAGATCTTGGTTGCAGCCAGAAATTCACCAAGATGATCTTGAACCTACTAGGAAACACGTCGACTCAAATTCATGTTAATGGCCAACTTTTGAAGGCGATCAAATTGAAATGATCGATTCGACAAGTGTACCCATGTGCTCCCGTTCTCTTTGCCATCCCCACAGAAGGGCTTAGCTGGCTGGTGATACAACAGGTGGAAGTTGGTAATATCAAAGGCCTGTTGTTGTCTTGTAACCATGGCCAAATCATCATGAAACTTTGTGTTGATGATATGAACGCATTTTTCCACAATGACTCTACCAGCCTAGAGATGTTTTGGAGGTGCCTCGATACTTTCTACGAAGCCTCTAGATCCAAAATCAACCACTCAAAGACCGCTTTCAAAGTTGTTGTCGGGATCCAACCCAACCTTCTCTTGGTTGTCAAAACATTCTCGCAGGCCAAATCTTCTCGCTTCTTAGGATTCCCTTGGGCTTTGGTATCTCGTGGGAGCAATGGTGGAACTGGATCCTGGACAGACTCAAAAGCAAGCTAAACTATTGGAGAGGTATGCAAATGAATCTCGTCGGTTGCACAATGTTTATTAACATGTTCCTCATTTCGTCAACCATTTACTTCCTCATGTTGGAGACCAAAAGAGCAAGAGCTATCCAAATTGGAAAGTATTTATAGAAACTTCCTTTGGACGGGAGACCACAGTGGGAGGGGTGCCTAGAATCAAATGGTCCATCTCCACTAGCCAACGAGATTGTGGTGTTGGGAAGGTGTAGATGCTTAGTTGGTGAATCAAGGCAACGGCCAAATCTAATGGCACACATCGGGTGTTGGAGCAAACTCAGTTGGTTTATGCTTACTCGAAGAATATATTAATAGTAGTTCCAAACATCAAGGTTCTTAATAAACTATCGAAGACCAATTTATGTGAAATGATTATCTAGGTGTTAATGACCTACTCTAAATCATGTCCATAAGGTTGTGCAGCAAGAAATCTAGATAAACAATATTCATAAGATGATGGCACTAGGGATTCACTAGTAATACAGTCTTTGATAAATTCTTCTACTTTTACTTCTTTATTAGCCTCATTCTCTTCAGGTTGAGTGATAGTATTTTCAACAGGTGGGTAATAAAGACTCTAAAATAGATGAAGTAGAAATTGTATTTTCGTTCACAGATCCACTATGCACAGACTCAGTCCTAGACTGAGTATTTCTAGACTCATGCAAAGGCTTAGTAGACATCTGAAATTTAGAATAATGAAAATTATCAATTAGCTAATGAAAAGTTATAACTATATTTCTGATAATGCTAAAGCCTTTCTGAGTGATAAATTTGACAACTTTGATGCAAAACTATAATGAACCCTATACAAATATTCTGATGCAAATGGCTAATACAAAACTAAGCTTAAATTTGGATTTGGAAGGGTGGATGAGGTAGCGAATGAGCAGCTCCACTCATTAACACTAAAAATAGACTTCTCAATTTAAAATGTAAGACCAACCTCTTCAAATCTCTTAAAAATCCTTTCAGAATCAGAGATATGGTCTACAATAAATTTTCTACAGCTAGAAGAATCTAGAGTTTCATCTTTTGCATTCTCTTCATATCCTTTTATAGGTATATCATCTATAAATGGCATAGGTACATTAGGAATGAAGTCATGTAAAACCATATTCATGGCATTCATTATGTGTGCTATTGAGTTAGTAGCTCCTTGTGGCAAAGTACACATGCGAAATAAGCCTAAAGGAGTTTTCATAGTCCTGATATCCCTACTCTCAATAGAAAGTTGAAATTGATCATAGCAAGAATATTAATCTCCCATTGAATAGATAGCATGACCAGCAAATGCTTCAGCAAATTCTCCTACAATAGGACTAGTTCCTACATTCCTAATCGTAACTTTATTCATAGGTTGTAAATCTTGTATAAATCTTTATTTTCCATTTTTCTTAGTTACTGTGAACCACCTATTTAAGTAAGGTGCTGATGATGGCTCAAGAATACTCATGTGAATCTTTTCCTTAAGTAGCCTCATTAGCTATGGTAAATGAGCTTTTGGGACTAGTATAGGATGTAGATTCCATGGGATATGAGTTACAGTAAAGATAATCATTGGAGGTACAAGTTGTGGGTCAGCACAATTTATCTCATGAGGATGCAATGAAAAAAGCCTTTCCATGATTTTTAATAACTCTTTGGATTAAGTCACGTTCAGTAGGTAACAAAAATTGATCATCATTCCTATTTTGATTAATTTCAAAGTTTCATCTGCAAATGTATGACCAATATTTGTACGCGCTCATAAACAAGGATCTTTTGAGACCTGTTTGAATTTCTCTTCACTCCCTTTTGGTAAAGGTTGGGCAATAGGTTTAATCTTTTTATCAACAGTTTTATATGTCGTGTCAAATTTGGCTTCATTATTAATGTAATTCATAACAAATTTAGCAATGAGTTCATATTCATCAATTGAATTTAAGAGCACATATCTAAAAGTCTCTTTTTCATACAAAATATTTTGAAGTTCTTCAAGTTATGAAAATATGGATGAAATTTCAATCACATGTTCAATATGTTCATCAGATGAAATGTATCCTTTTTCTTTGTATAATTTTTCATAATTCTTTATAAATTTTTTTAGGGATTTCTTTATAATGAATAAATTGTAAATAAGATGAAGGAAAATAAAGTGCAAAGCTAGTTGAAGTATTTAAAGATGGATGCGAGACATCAATCCAAGGACCACCGTTGTCTCGCTCAACAATGGCATCCAGGGAAAATTTTGATCATAATAGATTTTGAATTCACGAAGAGGCATATGATCATCACATACCTTCTCATGTGAATGGATGGGAGTCTTTCTAATTTGTTCTCGATTTCGTATGTGATTAGGACTTACTATCATTACTTGGAGTGATTGCAAATTATCCTTAGATCTAATTCTCGTGTATGCAGAGCCATCATCCATAATTGTGGTTTCCATTCTGGCTTCACATGTAAAGGGCTGACATAAGATAATCTCATAGGAGCAATTATCCTAAATGAAAAAGTGAAATGTCTCAGAGATTCCACCTATCATTACAGGTATATTTGCACATGCTCCTAAGAGTGAACCATATCCATTATCCATAGTTCTTATAATCCAACCATGATTTTTATCTATTGGCCATTTAAACTTGTCATATAGCTCTTTTGAAATCACATTAATCTCAAACCCAAAATCAATTAGAGCCGAAGCAGAATATGATTTCTTTTGGTAACCTAAATTAATCTTCATCTCAGGTCTGCCTCTTGCCCAAAATCTTTTCCTAAAGTTACTCTCCGAATGTTTGTTTTCATCATCTAGAATAATTGGACCTAAAAAGTTTTTGTTGACTTTACAAGTATTTTCCTCTTCATCATCTGAATCAGAAGAAAGAGACTCTTACATTAAATGAGTTACATCAGCAACATCTTGCATTTCCACCTCTTATGTAAGAGGGAATCTCTTTCTTTCTATTAATTTAATGAAATTTACTTTAAACACAATTTTAGCAATTAAAAATATTTTTTCAAGTGTCATAGTTACTGAGATTTTCAACAAGATATCATATAATATTTCTTTTGCATCAATCTTTTGTTCTAGTTCTGATATGAGAATAGCATTAGGTGTTATTTTTGGTTTCTTTATTTGTTTCTCGTCAGCTTGTTTTTCATCATTTTGTCTTTCGTTTTTAGGAGTTTCCTCCAATTTCTCTGAAGTTTGTTTTGGTTCATTGATCATAGGTTGTTTTCCCTCTCTAATTTCTTTCCTTTTTTGTTCATTTGCCTTAGAACTTTCTCCTTGTTCAAATTGTACTTTCTTTAGTTTCGGTTCCTTTCTCATTTTGCTCCTAGTTACCCTTCTTCCTGAATCATTTATGTTTTGTTCATCATCCCGCTTTCTCTTTTCTTCAAAATTTGCAATATGCGAATATATCGAGAATTGATCTATGCATGAATTCCTGGTAGGTACTATTGAAGGAGTAGGAGTTGAAATAGGTTGAGGATATATAGTAGGTTGAGTTTGTATGGAGGGTTTATCTTGTAAACCCAATGCATACACTATATTTTGTAATGCAGATACCTCCTTGGACATATTTTCATGCATTTGCATCATGTTATCCCACTTATTAAATAAAATCTCAAATTGCAGATCAGTTGGAGCTTTAGATGTAGATGCGATTGGATCAACCTTAGAAGCTATATCTGTATCTCTAGGTTCATGAGTAGGAGAATAACTAGGAGATGGTTAGGTATTGAATCATAAAGAACTGATTGCCGTTGATCCATATGAGCAACCGCTTCAACCACTGTCTTTATAATGGCCCAATCATCTGTAACTTCATAACATTTACCCAGTTCCTGAAGTCTTCATTCAACCTGTTAGTGCAAACATACAAGCGCTCACACTTGTCTTAGCATGGAAAGCAATAAGTGAAATAACTTGATCAAGCATGAGAGCCTTAGCTTGTAATCTTTGATCATTTACCACTTGTAAAAGTTTTTAAACTTGAGAGAATCTTGTAATTTGATAGATCTCGTGGAGTTAAAAGAAACATGAGTTACGAATTTCATTTGATAGAATCACTCCTAATATGGAGGAATGAATTTTAGGTAGAGCCAAGTTTGAAATTCAAATTCAAACTTGAGATGAAAGACACTTATAAAAAGCCTTGTACATCTCGCAGCCTTGTGGCCTCGCTTGTCGAACATCTGTAGAAATTGAGTAGCTTACACCATAGCCTACTCATCCCACTAACATTGGGCATCATCATAATGCCAATGATCTTGTAAAATCATGTGCCATAAAAGATATACTTATTTGATCACTTCTGTTCAATTCTATGTTATGACTACTCAGAACGATGAACTTAGCATGACCATATCTCAGTGATTTCTCAACCATTTATGTTGAAACCAGCTCAAATCCTATTATATGCTTTCGAAATTTCAAGGTATTTGGTTCAGCCATTTGGGAGAAATTGCCTTCGAACTGCTCACTGGTCATTTACTGCTCAGTCCCTAAAAAGTTGGGGGTAAGCCTTGGATTGCTAAATTGATTTCTCAATGCATAGTTTGTTATTTTAGATGATTTCACTTGTAATCAACAGCTATCTAAGCTAATTAAATTCCTTCTAAAGGAATTTAAGCAATTGATACTGTACTGTGAGCACTGAGCAAAAGAACCAAGAGATGTGTGCACCAAAATAGCAAGTTTTGTGACACTAGCTATTTGTGAAGTAGTTTGTTTTGATTCAATTGTTCGAAAGATCAACTCCAGAGTACATAGGTACTTTATTCCTGCCATTTGCAAGGTAAAAGGGCCTACTATCAAACTCTAAATTGAAGTAGGGCAGGTACAAAGCAAGTTTTAATAGCACCACATCACTTCGTTGTGGTATCCATTCATCTCTTCCAACAGTGGTATTAGAGCAAGTTGAGGTAAAATGGGAGATGATTTCCCTTCCTTCATTGAATAATTGGACAGTAATAATTATCCCGCATGGTCGTTGAGGAGGAAGATCTATCTACACGGAAGGATTCTCTATGGATACATATCAGGAGATGAGGAGATGCCCATATTCAGAAGCAAAGGTCAAGCTACAGAGAGGAGCCTGAGAGACTCAACTCATGGTGTGCCAAAGATGCTTTAGCAAGGTAATATCTACTTAACTCTATCTTTAACATTCTTCTTCCTCACATTAGGAATTGTAAAAATTCCCAACAAACTTGGGATACATTATCTTCGTATTTTTCTTCCAATACAAGAGCTAGAGAAAATCAATTGTGGATTGAGTTTACTACTCAAAGGAAGCGATCCAAGCAGAACGTTTCAAAATATGTGACCAAAGTAAAAGATGTGGTTGATCAATTGGCAAGCATAGGAGAGGAGATTGAAGAGGAGCAAATAGTGAGACAAATAATCAATGGCATGAAGGCAGATGATAAGTGGGAAGCTTTCACAACTGCTACCAAGCTTTACATGGACATGCAAATTCCAAACCATGGGACAACTCTTTACCCATGAAGCCAAGCTCAACAAAAATGGAGAACCATCAAGAGGTAACAATTCTTCTACCCAGAAAAGTCTAAAGATAAAGGGAAGAGCAAGAAAGTTGAAGATGAAGCTACTACTTCTCAAGCTATCTATGCAGGAAAAGGTAGGAACTCAAGAGGAAGGGGCAGAGGAGGTAAGCAAGGTAGGGGGAGACCTTTCAACTCTTCCCCATGCAATATATGTGTATTATATAATCACACAACAGATGCGTGCTATAGGAACTTCAAGAATCAGAGAGGAAGAGGATTTCAAAGAGGTGGCTACTCACAATCAATAGGAAGACTCAACCATAACCAAGGATACAACGATGGCTAGAACAACAACTACAACAACAATGATCAAGGAGGATACAAATCAAGAAAAGGCTTCAACAATTATATAGAGGATCAAGAGGATTCTCTTCTCATTATGAACATGAGTTCAAAACAAGGTATGAATGATGAACACCTCTTCTATATTGACTTAGGTTGTTCAAACCATGTAGCAAGTAATGAGGCTCTCCTCTCTGATCTTGAGGAGCCCAAGGGAAAGCACCAAGTATGGATAGGTGATGACACCAAGCATTAAGTGGTCAAGGTAGGAAATGTTAAAACTTCTAATAGGAATACGAATCTATTGAGTAGAGTTCTTTATGTACCTACTATCACAAACAACTTGATGAGTGTTGGAAAGATAGTGGAAAAGGGTTTGCAGGTTAGGTTAAATAAATATGGATCCTTTGTGGAGGAACCCCAACATGGACTCAAGAGAATGTCCAAGGGAGAGAAAATAGGTAGATTATTTACATTTGAGCTTGAGAACACTAGAAACATTGCACTATATAATTACAAGGATCAAACTTTGTCTGAGTTAGAGATTTGGCACAAAAGATTAGGGCACATTGGTCAGAGAACTTTGAAGCAAATATGTAGAGATCAATGTGTGCTTGGGATACCTAATGTATCCAAGCAACAAATGATCTATAAATGTAGTGCTTGTTAGTTTGGTAAATCACACAGGTTACACTTTACAAAGAAAGGGTATATGCATGAGGATTATTTGGAACGTGTCCACATAGATGTGTTGGGACCAAGCAAGGACCCTTCAATTTCAGGCTCAAAGTACTATGTGTCATTCATTGATGATTTTAATAGGTGGACTATCTTGTATTTCATGAAACCTAAAGGTGAAGTGTTCAGTTGCTTTAAGAAGTATCTTGCACTTGTGGAAAATCAAACAAGAAAAAGCCTAAAGAGGACAAGGTCAAATGGAGGAGGTGAGTACTTCTCCAATGAGTTTGATGCATTTTAGAGGTATCAAAAAGGGAGATTACTACTAGGTATACTCCTTAGCAAAATGGAGTAGCAGAGAGGAGGAACAAATTGATTTTGGAAGCAGCTAGATCAATGCTTAATGAAAAGAAATTGCCAAATTATTTGTGGGCAGAGAGTGTTTCTACTGCCACTTATCTTATTAATAGGTTACCCTCTAAGTCACTTGATGGAATGACCCCATATGAACCATGGCATGGTAGGAGACCATCACTTGATCATTGTCAAATATTTTGATGTGTTGCTTATGTGCATGTTCCATCTCAAATCAGAGGTAAGTTAGACCCTAAGGCAGAGAAATGCATCTTCATAAGATATGATTTAAATAAGAAAGGATACAGGTTTTATAATCCATCTAGTAAAGGATTTATGGTCAGTAGAGATGTTGTGTTTGATGAGAATGATTCTTGGTTTGAAAGTGAATGCAGGAAGGTCACATTGCCATATGACTTGGAAGAAGACTTTCCAAGCTTCACCAAGGAGGAGCCAAGGCCAATTGAAGACATCAAATCAGATGAGGACACCATCAACTTGGAAGAATTCAAAGCATGGAAGTCAAAAGGCAAGGCCAAGATGAAGAGGTTGGAAGACATACCTGAATCATCCAACCAAGCCTTGAGGAGATCACAAAGAGAGTAAGAAGCCAATCAGATATGGGTATGATACTTCATTAGTTACTAAGCATTCTATTTATCTTGCTAACGATTCATCACTTGAAGAACCTTCTTCATATGAAGAAGTAAGTAAACAAACATAATGGAAGGAATCCATGGATGAAGAAATAGAAGCACTTCAAGAGAATGACACTTGGGAGCTAGTACCCAGGAAGGCATCTATGAAGGTAATTGGTTCAAGATGGATTTAGAAAATCAAGAGGAACTTAGATGGACCCATAAATAGGTATAAAGCAAGACTTGTGGCTAAGGGTTTTGCACAAACCCAAGGAGTAGATTATGACACAATTTACTCACATATGGGGAAGATGCCAACCATCACAGTATTGGTAAGTGTAGCTGCATCTAGAAATTGGAGTATGTATCAACTAGATATGAGAAATGCCTTTCTCAATGGATGGATTTCAAAGGAGGTTTACATGGCTCAACCTCTTGGCTATGAACACACAATCAAGGTAAATTATGTGTGCAAATTGAACAAAGCTCTTTATGGGTTGAAGCAGGCATCTAGGGCATGGAACCATAGGTTAATAACTTACCTTCAGGATCAAGGATTCATGATGATCAAGGTAGATTCTTCTCTATTTGTCAAGAGAAGTAACTCAAAAATGATATACTTATGTGTATATGTTGATTACATCATTCTCATAGGTAGTGATGCCAATGGCATCAAACAAACCAAGAACCAAATGATGCAGGAGTTCAAAATTAGTGACCTAGGGTTTCTAAAGTATTTTCTTGGACTTGAGTTAGTCTACACAAATTTTGGAATTTACATCACTCAAAAGAAAATATGTGCAAGACATGTTGAAGAAGTTCCACTTCGAGAATGCAAAGGTAGCTATCACCCCTATGGAGGTAAATCATAAATTAAGTGCTCATGAAGGTGACTTGCTTGAAGACATTGTAGGATACCAAAGCATAGTTGGAAGTCTTAACTATGCAACATTAAGCAGGATTGATATATGCTATGGAGTAAGTGTTTTAAGTCAATTCATGCATAAATCTAGAGAACCTCACTTGGAAGCTGCTAAAAGGATTTTGAAGTCTCTCAAGTTACTCAAAACCCAGGACTTTACTTCCCATACACATCATATTTGGACATTAAGCTATATCCAAATGCAGATTGGGTAGGTTTGTAAGGATGGCAGAAGAAACACTTGTGGATATCTTTCTTTTGTAGGTGATAAGCCCATCTCATGGTCTTCCAAGAAGAAACCTATTGTTGCTCTATCTTTAATAGAGGCTGAATATAGGGGATAAGCAAATGCTACACAAGAAGCCATTTGGATTAGAATGCTATGTTCAGATTTGGGAACTTCACATTCATTCACCTATGATCTTTGGTGACAACACAAGTTCTTTGCATCTTGCAGTCAACCCTATTTATCATGCAAGAACCAAGCATATAGACGTGCACTATCACTATGTTAGAGAGAAGCTATTAAGCAAGGAGATTCAACTTGCATATGTATCCACAAATATGCAATGTGTGGATTTATTAACCAAAGCACTTGATGGTACTAAACTTTGCAGGTTTAAAACCATGATTGGATTGTAGGACATTCAAGAAGATTCATGAAGAAGTACAAGCTAAGTTGTTTGGCTGGAGGGGCAGCTGTTGGTGCAAACATAGAAGCCCTCACACTTGTCTTAGCATGGAAACCAATAAGTGGAAGGACTTGATGAAGCATGATAACCTTAGCTTCTAATCTTTGATAACCTTGATGAAGCATGATAACCTTTGATCATTTACCACTTGTAAAAGATTTTAAACTTCAGAGAATCTTATAATTCCATATATCTCGTGGAGTTAGTAGAAACATGAGTTACGAATTTCATTTGATAGAATCAATCCTAATTTGGAGGAATGACTTTTAGGTGGATTCAAGTTTGAAATTCAAATTCGAACTTGAGATGAAAGACACTTATAAAAAGGTTAGTAAATCTTATGGCCTTGTGGCCTCTTCTTTGAGCTCGATTGTCTAAGATATGTAGAAGTTGAGTAGCTTACACCATAGGCTACTCATCTAACTATCATTGAGCATCATCATCATAATGCCAATGATCTTGTAAAATCATGTGCCATAATAGATATACTTCATTGATCCTTTCTATTCAATTCTCTGCTATGACTACTCAGAAGGGTGAACCTTGCATGACCCTATCTCAACGATTTTGCAACTATTTTGCATGATCTATAGCTTGTTGGAACCAACTCATAGCCTATTATGTGGTATCAAAATTTCAAGGTATTTTTTTCACCGATTTGGTAGAAATATTCTTTGAGCTGCTCACTGGTCATTTATGTTGAAAGTTTTTCAAGCTCAAGAGTGTGGGAACATGCCCCAAATTGAACCTTCCACATCATCCACAATCAAAGGATGCTGATTTCCACGAGTTGGAGGCATCAAATTATGCCAATAATGGAAAGAAGTTGATTAGAGAAGATTTAGCTCACCTCTTGATGTGATTGGGCCTCACTTTTGACATGTATATGCTTTTGATTGGTTAAAGAGGTTAGTATGTGGTCTTTAAAACGTCTAATGAGTTGTATTATGACTCAGACTCATGGAAATATGTGCCCAAGCTGCCCCTTGCTTAAGCACGCCTCCTACTAGTTGTTCTTTGCATATTTTGCAAAGATTTCACTTTTTCATACTCTTTCTCCCTAGATGATCTTGGCAGACCCCCCGATCTTGTAATTGTTGTTTCTCCTTCATCTTGATTTTGCAATGATTTTTGTCTTGTTGGAAAGATTATAAGTTCTACTTTGTTTGGTATAAGTCTCCGGTTGAGCGCCTGCACATGTGCAAAGAAATGTCCAGAATAGTGTCTATCTAGTTAGCTCATACTCTGTGAAGAGATCAAGTTATCTGTTTTGTTGCAGCTGGTTGAGGCATCATGCAGTATCCAAATGGAGTGCATTTACTCTGATTTGAAAGCTCTTAAAGTCTAGTTTAAGCCTACAAAATTTCATTTTCAGTCTCTTCATATAATGAGAGAAACTCAGAAAGGACAGACCTATGTTTGAAAAATTTTAGGATCCTAGGAGGGTTCATTTGCTTTTGTTGTGCACATAGGAGTGTTTATCCTCCAATAGTGGTATGAAAGATATAAGTGGAGTCTCAAAGAGAGAAGAAGGAGCTACTGAAGTGAAGTAAAGACTTCTTCAAAGTTTGAAGGAAGGAAGCAAAGAACAGGCACGTCAACAAGGGGAAGCAAATACATCATCAAATCAAAGACGAAGCTTCATCAAGAGGAGTAGCTCTATTTTTTGAGGTAAAAGCCATCTTTTTCAACTTCATTATATCAAGGGGGAGGTTCAAAAGAGCTAGAAGGCACCATGGAAGATCTCAATGCGCAGATTGAGAAGCTGGAAAAAGGAAACTACTGACCGTGGTGATTTAGAATAATCAATTTTTTGATGGGGAAAGGTTTGGGGGGACTTGTGAGTGGTGGAGAGCCAAAACCCTATATAGATGAGGTAAATCCAACCAATGACCTGAGAAGAGCAGTACAAGAGTGGGATGAAAGGGACAAAAGGGTCATTTTCATTTTGTCTCAGCATATTAGCAACTCTATGGTAGGGCATATTCAAGACTTGGATACATCCAAGAAGGTGTGGGAGTGCTTGGAGAGATTGTACTCAACCTCCACAAAAGCTAGAAAAATTCAGCTCAAGAATGAGCTAAATAATCTTAGGAAAATCCCCTCTCAAGGTGCTACTGATTACATATTAAAGGTTAAAGAGCTTGCAGATGCACTAGTGTCAATCGGTTGTGCCCTAGATGATGAGGATCTTGTCGCCCACACCCTAAATGGACTTAGGGATGATGAAAAATGGAGGGCTTTCACAACTTCAATGTATGTAAGGGACTCTCTTTCTAATTTTGATTAACTAATCACTCTCATGGTGAAAGAGGAGATGAACCTTCATGGTCATAATGCCAAGGATAGCCAAGGGCAATTGTTGTATGCAGGTAGAGGAAGAGGAAGACACAACCGAGGTGCTAGAAGAGGAAGAGGAAGATATCAAAGCAACCAAGGAGGTCAAGGACAATGAGAAGAGCCATATTTGAAGATGTTAGCCCTCCTACTAGTCTGAAAAAAAATGTAATGGATATGGTTGTTCATGAAAATACTCAGTAATAATCAACAAGTATTGAGACAATCTTCATGTTCCTCACACCCATGTGGTATGTGTTGGATTATCAAGTTTGAATTCTGCTTGAAGTGGATTATCTCTACATCAAATGCATTCTTTAAAAGGTATCAAAAATATTCATTGAAGAAGTCTTTATTTATGATCATGCTTTGGTATTTCATAATAATTTTTTATGGATCTCTTAGTTATGTAAAAGCCTAGAGTTTTTACACTTGTAAAATAATAAAGAAAAGACTCAATTTCCATGAATTTGAGATTGATGAGATTTCCAACAATCAATCAATCAATCAAATCACATAAATTCAAGTAGTTAGATTTGATTTCAGCTTTTCGTAGATTATAGGAAAAATAGTTTGTTCATCACAACAAAGTCCAACCCACTTGAATTCAAATTCTTCTGAAAATAGTCGTGGGACACTCCAAAGGTCTATACAAAGACTCCCAAATACTTTTTCATTACATTGAAGCAATAGGCATACATTTTTGGTTATCATTATGTTGATCCTTCATTTCTTGACACCATCATCTTCAACAATAATTCTCTTGAAGAAGCTTGTTCTCTCTCTAGAGAGCTGCAAATTCGATGATTGAGCATTCTTAAGTGTCTAATTCAAATACAAAAAAAATTATTTCATTTGGTTGATTAGAATTTGAGAGATCTCTAATTTAAGGTATCAAGATCTATCTCTATAGAGCCTTGAAAAATTAAGGATACCTCTGTTGAGTCTTACTTTTATTCTTGGAGCATACCTTCCTTATTATTTGTATTGTTATGCCTTTTAGCTACTCAAACCTATATATAAAGTTCCTCTAAAAAGAAGTTTTTTTTGGAATTCTTTCTCATGTTGTCTACTTTGAGTAGTTGAGGTTGAATTTTTCATTCCAAAATAGAAAGTTTTTGAGCTATTCATTATGGAAAATCATATGTTTTGGATCAATTATTTCTCATAGATATTCCAAATTATATATTGAGTGGTATTGCATTAACTTCAAGTACATACGGTATATTCAACTCTCCAAAAGTTCAAGGATTGTTCCTATGCTGGTTGGTTCTACCCATCTTCATCACCTTGAACCTCATTTTCAATCTCCCTCAAACTTCTCCAAGTTCTCTCAGTGGTATCAGAGCTACATCAAGATGGGTGATGGATTTCCCTCATTGATTCAAAAGCTTGTTACAAGCAACTATGCTACTTGGAAATTAATAATGGAAGCCTATTTGCAAGGTAGAAATCTCTATGGGATTGCATCAGGTGATAAAACTATGCCTATCCAAAGATCCAAAAGAGGATCTACACAAGAGGAGACAAATAGACTCACACTTTCGTGTGCAAGGGATGCTCAAAGAGGGTCATACATACTAAAATCTAGCTCTCATTTTTTGTCACCACATATGAGAGGATGCAAAAAATCTAAAGGAATGCATTTGAGACCTTCTTTTCTACTAGTACCAAAGCAAGAAAGAACAATCTATCGAATGAGAGCAACCAAATGAAGAGGACATCAAAACAAACCATCATAGATTCTGTTACCAAGGTCAAGAATGTTGTAGGTTAGTTAGCATTCATTGTTGATTGAAGAAGAGGCCATCACGAGGAACATTCTAAATGGAACTACAAGACTTGATAAGAAATGGCTATACATCACCATAGCTTATGATCTCATCATAAATGTACAAAACCTAGGTTTCAACATATTCCTTAGAGAAATCATCAACCACAAGGCCAAAAATAATATAATGTAAGGTAACTCTTATTTGGGAAATTTAACAAGTATTCTTTATTCAAATAAGAGAGACAAAAATCACAAAGGCAAGAAGAAGGAAGATGATCAAGAAGAGATTTCCAAGCCACTTCTTCAAGCAAAAGCAATTGGAAAGGGAAGAGAAGGGAGCTAAGCATGGAAAATCAAAATATCAATATGTTCAACCTTGTGCCATCTGTAACAAGACCAACCACGCCACTCAAAATGATTGGTTGAATGGAAGGACACAAAAAGAAGGTTGAAGAGGTGGATTTGGCAACACTAGAGGCAGATGTCGAAACAACTTCAACAACAACAATAGAAGCCATAATACATGGGACTTCAAAAACTATTACAAATATCGATCACATGAGGGTTCATTGCTTCTAATGAATGTAAGCCACAAAGAAGGTAAAGAAGATGATAGTTTCTTCTACATAGATTTAGGATGTACAAACCATGTTGCATGCAACATTGCCCTTCTATCTGACTTACCTTTTGTGGAAGCTCCATGTCAAGGCTTCAAGAAGATAACCATAGGTGAGAAGCATGCTAGGATATTTACTTTTGAAGTAGGAGAAACTAGGAACACAATTCTCATATATTTTTGGTCGCAAACCCTAACTAAGCTTGAAGTGTGGCATAAGAGACTTGCTCATGTAAATGGATGAACCTTGAAAGATATTTGCATGGATCAAAGTGTTATGGGGCTGCCAAACATATGAAAGCAACACATGATGAATAGATGTGATGCTTGTCATATTGGGAAGGCACAAAGAGAACCACTATCACAAAGGCTACATCCACAACAACCTATTGCACTTAGTACACATTTATGTGTGGGGAAAAAGTCAAGAACCTTCATTGGTAGGCTTAAGCGATTATGTTTCCTTTGTTTATGATCAAATTAGATGGACCATTTCGTAAAAGAACAAAAATGAAGTGTTTGAATGCTTAAGAAGTACCTAGCACATGTGGAAAATCATATAGGTAGATCACTGAAGAAACTCATATCTAGTGGAGGGGTTGAATACTATCCAAAGATTTTGATGAGTTCTTGTATGATAAAGGCATCAAAAGTGAAGTGAGCACCAGATATTTCTTTTCAAATGAATGGAATTACCATAGAGAAGAAACAAGACCCTAGTTGGATGAGCTAGAAAAATGCTTGAAGGAAAGAAGTCTCCACACTATATACGGGTAGATGCAACCTCAATAGCTGTATATCTTTTGAACACACTTCCATCCAAATATCTTCAAGGTATGACCCGTTATGAAGCTTGGAATGGTAGAAAACAAAGTCTAGATCATCACAAGGTATTTGGTTGTTTAGCTTTTGTACATGTACCTTCAAAAATAACAGGTAAACTAGATAAAAGGGCAGCCAAAGTAGTATTCATTGGATATGATCCAAGTCAGATGGGCTATAGGTTATGAAATCCTTCCACCAAGAAATTCACCACAAGAAGGGATGTTTTGTTTGAAGAACACATGCCATGGTATGACCAAGACAAATAGAAGTTAAACTTATCTTATGATCTTGATTATGATTTCCATCCATTAGGTAGCAAGCATGAAACATAGGTCCAGGATCCAAAAATCAAATATGATGATGATCAAGATGAGAAGGAAAGAAACTCTAAGCTCAAGAAGTCAAGAGGAAAGGATAAAATGCAAGAATGTGGAGAATGCTCCAAGCATGCTCCTAGAAGTTCAACAAGGGAGAAAATGCAACCTGAAAGGTATGGATATGACTCTACATTTTTTACAAAGCACTCTATTTATTTGGCCAAAGACTTCAATTCAAAGGAACCTTCAACATATGAAGATGCTAAAGGTAAACCTAATTGGGAGAAAGCTATGAAAGAGGGGATATAAGCATTGTATTGAGAACGTAATAGGTTGCAGATGGTTCTATAAGTTTAAAAGAAATTCAAATGGATCAATTTGTAGGGAAAAAGCTAGATTAGTTGTTAAATCATGTGCTCAAACTCATGGCATAGACTATGAGGAGACCTCACCACTTGTCAAGATAACTACAATAAAGAAATTGCAAAGTTTAGTAGCTTAAAGAAATTGGAAGCTACTTCAACTTGATGTGAATAATTTTTTTTGGAATTTTTGGATCAAGGAAGAGGTATACATGTCACAACCTCCAAGATTTGAAACCCTAATCATACATCTTGTGTACCCAGACTCAAAAAGGCAATGTATGGATTGAAACAAGCTCTTAGAGCTTGAAATTTCAGATTGGTTGCATATCTACAAGATTAAGCTTTCATGTCAAGCAATATAGACCCTTTCTTGTTCATCTAGAAGGATCACAATGAAGTTATCTATTCATGTGTATATGTACATGACATAATTGTGACAGATGATTACTTGAATGGTATACAACAAATCAAAAGACATATGCAAGAAGAGGTCAAAATAAGCGATTTAGGTGACCTCATATTCTTCCTAGGTATGCAGGTCATATACACAGATGAAGTAATGTATTTAAATCAAAGGAGATACATTCAAGATCTACTCCTTAAGTTCAAGATGGAGAATGCTAAAAGTGCAGGTTCACCTTTGGAAATGAATCATAAACTTAGTCTTTATGAGTGTAAGAAAATTGAAGACATTAAACAATATCAAAGCTTGGTAGGTAGCTTGATATATTCTACTCATACAAGGGTAGATATATCATATAGTGTATGAGTGCTAAGCCAATTCATGCACTCTCCAAGAAGAACACACATGCATGCAGTTAAGAGAGTATTGATGTACCTCAAGGGAACACCCGATGAAGGTATATTCTATCTTTACTCATCACATTTGGATCTCAAGGTATATTCAGATGTAGATTGGGTGGAATCTAAGGATGATAGAAGAAGTACCTCTCATTACTTAACATTTGTAGGCTCAAACCTAGTGTCATGGACTTCCAAGAAGCAAACAATAGCTGCATTATCCTCAACTGAAGTAGAGAATATAGGTTTGACCATAACCACTCAAAAGGCAATATGGTTAATTGTACTCAGATTTGGGACTTGTGTTTTCCAAGCCTCACATATTTGGAGATAATGTAAGTTTTATGTACTTAGCATCAAACCCTATTTTCAATGCAAGAATCAAACACATAGATGCTTATCACCACTTCATTAGAGAGAAGCTCATGGCAAAAGTGATTGACAAATCTTTTGTTCCAACTAAAAAGAAAATAGCAACTGTAATGAAGAAGGCACTTGATGGGATGAAGCTTTGCAAATCTAGATCAATGGGCAGTATTCAACCTATTGGAGAATGAATACTCAAGCATACTTTAGCTTGAAGGGGAGCTCTTGGATCTTTGAACTTGCAGTATGCTTAAGGTTGATTAGAAACTGTGTAAAAGCTATCCATTGAAAAAGTGTTGTTTTATGTTCATGTTTTTTCAGTTCAAAATAATCTTTTATGGATCTCTTAATTATCTAGAAGCCAAGATTTTTTACAATTATAAAAGGATAAAGAGAAGACCCATTTTCCATAACTTTGAGATTCGTCAAATTTCCAATCAATCAATGAATCAATCAAACCACCAAAATTCAAGTAGTTAAATTTGATTTCACCTTATCTTAGATTATAGGAAAAGTAGTTTGTTCATCATAGGAAACTCAAGCCCACTTGAATTCAAATTCAAATCCTTGTGAAAGAAGTCACAAAAAACTCTAAGATTCTATATAAAGATTCTCAAATTATACATTTCATTGAAGCAATATACATATACTTTTGGCCATCATTGTGTTGCTCCATTTCTTTGCACCATCATCTTCAACAATAGTTATTTCGGAAAAGCTTGTTCTCTCTCTACAAATCTTCAAATTGGATGAGTGAGCATTCATGAAAAATCTAATATTTACTAACTGAAGTGTAAAAGTTTTTGTGTTATTTGGTTGAGTAGAGTCTGAGAAATCTCCAAATTAAGTTCTCGGCATCTTTCTCTACACAACCTTGAAAATTTGGGGATACGTTTATTGAGTGTTAAGCTCATTCCTAGAGCACACCTTTCTTATTATTTGTACTCTTATGCATTTAAGCTACTCAACCATATATAAATAGAATTCCTCAAAAAGAAACTTTTTCCAATTGTAATCATGTTGGCTACTCTGAGCATTTGAAGTTGAATGTTTAATTCCAAAATAGGAAGTGTTAGAGCTAGTCATGGTGCAAAGTCATCTATTTTGGATCAACTATTTCTCATAGATGTTCCAAAGTAAACATTGAGATTTATTACATTAATTGCAAGTCCATAAGGTATATCAGACTCTCCAAAAGCTCAAGGGTTGGTCTTCTACTAGTTGGCTCAACCAATCTTCATCACTTTGAACCTCACTTTTCTACCTTCCTCAAGCTTCTCCGTGTTCTCTCAATATAGCTGTTTGAGTTTAAGATTTTGTCATGTTTTCATATGCTAGTGAAACGTCTTGTTACAAATAAGATATGATTAAGATTTTTTCATGTTGTCATATGTGTGCCATGAAGAGTAAACTTGATTCTATTCATAAGAATGGTACATTGGAATTAATAACTTTTCCAAAGGACATGAAATGTTTACCCTAGAAATGGGTTTATGCGCTCAAAATTCACACCAAATAGCACTTTTCTAAAGTATAATGACGCACAATAGTTTTCAAAGGGATTCAATCAATTATGAGTTAATTTTGAGGAAATATTATTACTAGTGGTCAAGATGACTACATTATGTCTGTTGTTTGGATTAGTTGCAAAAGAGGATTTTTTTTAGTTTTCCTCCATCTACAGTTTTTGAACACTTTGAGGTAATCTTTGGAGCTCTTTAGAGTCGTTCTAAGATCTTTCTTGACCAAATTAAACATTTTGATTTTTATGTTTTGGGCCTAGTGAGGGCCTCAAATTAGAGCCTTAATAGTTCATGTGTGTGTGTGTGCGTTGTTGCAGAGTGGCTTGCACCTCTCTATGAGAGAGAGAGAGAGAGACCTATGTCGCCATAGCTATGAACATAATAGGCATAAGAAAACAACAACATGCATTCCTAAGTGTATAAAAAGAAGAAAATCAAGAAGCCATGAAACTAAAAATAAATGCACGTCACAAGCCATCAAGTGGTGATGAAAAAAAAGAGAGGATTTGTTCATTAGTGGCAAGACATATTTATACAAAAAGGTGGCTATAAAGGCTCTGCACACTCAGCCTTCTTCCAACCCTCCAAATGAACCTTATCTTAAGAGTTTTCTCATAAAAAAATATGCTTCAATGTGCCATATCGGAGTGTGCCCCTAACACTAACATGCATGATGGACTTGAACTACCACTGTCCCTTGATAAGTAATAACCCCTCAACAAGATGAAAACTACATGTAAACCATTTATAGGCTAGGAACCTTTATACAACATGCTATATAAGAAAAGCCTTCTCCAAAAGTTCTTCAATCCGCGAGCCTCCGCATCTCTTGTGCGCTAGGACACCGGTTCCATCACGCTCATTAAACTAAAATAAAGTTTCCAAAAATAAGAACTCAATCCATAGAAAATCTCCATGTAGATCTCCATAGTGCGAAAATGATAGCACCACCCTGGGGATAGCATAGTCCACTCCAAAGAACATAGGCAATGCTAGTAGCAACCTGTCAAAGCAAGAAAGATATATTCACATATTATCATAATCTACCCTTATGAACAAGGCTTGCAAACCAACGTGCATGGTTAGACCATGGTATGGAGCGCAAAATATTCCCATAATATATCGAAGACTAAGAGCCATGTAAGATGCAAAGCAAAGTGCTTGGAACTTAATCCAAGCCTGCATAACTCATAGCTTGCACTCCTATATGCATCATCATGAATTATAAGGATAGTATCAATACATCATCCATATGTATATACAACATAAGGTTCAATGGATTACAAATATGTATCATGGGCTCCAATCTCCATGCTTTTTCATTTGTACTTCTTCTTCCATGTAGTTCCAATGCTCCAAGTAACTTTGAGCTTGTCCAAGTAATACCATGTTGCAGGAAAGGATCTGTACACATCATACATACTTCCAAAGGATCTTTGAGCTTGTCCAAGTAATACCATGTTGCAGGAAAGGATCTGTACACATCATACATACTTCAAAAGGATCTTTAAACATCCTGATACTCACGTTAATAGGTTGCTTCACATAGATACATGCTAGGTAATCACAAAAGGGAAACATGTGTGCCATAAAATATTCATATCAAGACAAAACTATGAGTGCATTTTCCTAAAATATAAAGCAACACACAAATGCTCTTACCAACAAAAACAATTATCACTAAAAGCATCACGCTAGAGTAATTAACAATGAAAGATTGAATTAACAACATTCAGAACCATCATGATATCTGCACTCCGAGTAGTAAGGATAGAAATAGAATAGTGAAGCCCATAGAATCGTAACCTTAGAGCAATCAACGGTGAAGCATGCACCAGGAATGGCTATAAACGCCAGAACATGTCAGATGCAGAATATACAATGCATGAGCATATGTCGTAGAAATAATGAATTGTATATGGAGATCACAAAGTTAATAGCTATGTCATGAGATGAGAGCATGACTGATATCTTTCATTCGTCAGAGAAGCCATAGCAATTCTTGCAATAGAATTCATATCAACCCAACAAGACCAGCCACTTCCATCATCAGAGTGGACAAGCA
>CM035430.1:40629673-40637173 GCA_020310875.1 Ceratopteris richardii | reverse complement strand
ATATATTGATTGGGCTACATCCAAACAAGCTACTGATGCTAGGGAAGAACGTCATCTCATGAATGGCAAAGAAACAACCTAGAGTTACCCTATCCTCAATAAAAGCTGATATAGAGAATTAGTACAAGTTACATGTTACACTATGTGGCTCAAGAAGGCTATTGAAATTTCTTTAATACATTGTGTGGAAAATGCTTAGAATGGATACATAGGTTATTTTTTTCATATTGAAAACATTCTGGGATGAAAAATTTTATATTCTGTCTATTAATCTTGTCTCCATCATGTTCTATAGTTTGAAATTGAGCATGAAGATGGAAAAATCATCAATAGTGTTGTTTGAGAGAAAGCTAGAGCACACATAGAACAATAAAAGTGTCTTTGTGATAATTTTATGAACCATATTTTAAATATCTTATTTTGGGCTCTATATTTAGTTCAATGTAAGATAATGCCTTGATTTAGTTCTCTATCTAGAATTCCTAAACTTGTAGGGTGAAACATTGATATCTAGAGGCCGACTTGGAACTAGCATGTCTCAAAGACTATTGTGCATATCAAAGAGCTGAATGTTTTTGCCGCTCACAAGTATCTTGTAAGTCTGACCTATTTTTGAGTTAAAGAGCTCAGAAAGGTGTCCATTTTCCAACATGTAAAAGAAAGTCTACTTCTCTATTGTTATTCAAATCTGTGATTTTGATGCAGATGTGTTCTCGTGTTGTGGATGTCTTGGGACATGTCTTTGAGTTGCTTCTTTTCCACATTTGAGAGGTGCAACTAAAGAAGAGAGTTGAATACTACCAACGTATTCTTTTGTGAAACTTTGGCATATAAAATAGGGGGAAGAGACTTTTGTTAAATTTAGTGGACCACTCACTTGTTTTTTGAGGGAGACTTGTTGCATCATAGCGGAGAAGGCCGAAGATCAAACTAAGGGACTTACATTGTGATTGATATTTAGAGTAAAATTGTGAGTGCGAGTGAGATTGAGAGTTTCTGTAAATGAGATTATGATACCTCGAGGTAGTCTAGAGCTAGAGGCTTCATCAAGAAGCTATTTTGCAAGAGCTATTATATATCTTATAATCTATAGTACGAGTTCTTTTCTTTCATTAGGTCACATCTTGTCTACTCTATCACATCATATATTGCCTTATCATGTGCAAGTTGTGATTCTTTCGCTTCTACCATTCTAGATTGATTGGAAGCTTGGGATTGGAGAAAGCTTGTGATTGTGGAAGTGCTACATCACATGAGTAGTGTACCTATTTGTCAATCCTATGTTCCATGCCAATAACAAACATATCGAGGTACATTATCACTACATTAGAGAGAAAATTCTTGGTAAGGCTAAGATGAAGAATTGAAGGTTGATGCTTGAGGGGTGGTTTTGAAAGTCAAGCTCCGACCTTATAAGCATATGAACCACCTTAATTGGAGCATTATGATGTTTTTGTTGCATGTTCTTCTACTTCTGACAAGTTCCGCCAAAGAGAGAGACTGACCACTAAAACACATGCTTCTTATGAAATCTTTGTGTGCAACATGAAGATGTGTGAATTTCACTAAATATGCTGGATCATGCACTTTGTTGAGTTGGGGATAATCAACTTTGTTCAAAGGATATTTGTGCATCATGTAGATGAGGCAAAAAATCAAAGAATTACCTTGTAATTGAGATTTAGAGTGAGATTGTGAGCAAGAAAGAGATTGTGAGTGTGAATGTGAATACGATTGAAATAGCTACGGGTGGTTGGGAGGTGAAGGATTCATGAATAGGCTATTTTGCAAGAACTATTGTATATAGTTCAAATCTATAATACCAAATCTTCTCTTTCTATGCGGCACATCTTTTCTACTCTGTCACATCATCTTTTCGTTTATCATGTGCAAGTTTTTAATTCTCTCCTCTACTCTTCTTGAGTATTAGGAAGCTTGTGATTGGGCTTGTGATCATGAAAATGCTACAATGTGTGTGTATACGTGTGAATGTGGTTATCAAGGAGGGGTTGATGAACCGTTGATTCATCACTTGTATGCTTGGTTTCTTCATGCTACATCCAACAACGTTTTTATCATGAAAAATGTAGTTTGAGAGATTTATTTATGGTCTACCCGCAATAGGATGACTTCCATAAGCGCTCAGCATGCACAAACTTTACCTTGCAACATAACTATGGGGGAGACTAGAGAGAGAGAGGTATATATATATAGAGAGAGAGAAATCAACTCTTTCCTCTTGCCCCATAGACGTCCATGAGGGAGAGAGATTTGAGAGGTGACTTTTCTTTCTATACCACCCCTTTCTGATGGGAGGAGAATGATGCAATGCCTTATGTATAAGTAGCCAATTTTAGAAGAATAGGGTCTGTGCCATGCACTACATTCTTTTGCACCATTAATTCTAGATGGATTCAAATTCAATTTCCTTTATCCCTCTCATGCATGCTCAGAGAGAAATCCATCTCCATGCATATGTGCCAAAACTGGTTTTTCTATTAGTGCCCATCTCTTCTAGTTTGTCTACATATGCTTCTATCAAAGACAATGGAAGAGAGAGAAGAAAGTCAAGGTGGCTTCTATCAAAGGCATATCCCTGGTTTTTGGTCTTACAATTCAAAGAGAAGAAGAAGTTAAGACGTACATCAATGTCCTGTATTAGGAGAAAAATTGAGTAAAAAGAGGGAGAAAATGAAGCGATTAGTAGGGATTTTGTCTTTTACGAGAAGACACAAAGCTCAAGATCAAAGCACACAAATTCATCTCCATCTCAGGCTTCTCTACTTGTTTTCCAGTATTGTTCCCAAGCTTCTTCATTTGTATACCCGTGACAACTTAACTTTGTGCCCAAAGTTCTCAATGTTTGTGCTAGAAGTTCCAATACCTTTTCATCGACACTCTTTCCTTTGTACCCATGTGTCTATGGATTGTCCTCTTATGTGAGAGAGAGAGAGAGCTAGAGAGACATCACAAAGAAGGTTTGAGGAGATGTACTAAGGAATAAAACATGATGGGATTTTTGACACATGAAAAAGAGAAAGGAAAGGCATCGCAAAAGTGACATAGAGAAGTAGCATGGAAGGAATAGTTAAATGAGGCTGAATCTCAAATCAGATAAATTTCTTTTATTTCCAAAGAATCAAACTATCTAAGGTACGCGTTCTTGTCCAAATTCTTTTAATTTTTCTTATCATGTGTTCTATTGAGCTTAAACTGCAGGTACATAGCATTAAAGTTGATAAATTATCTGCGAGAACATCCGATGGAGTTGCAAAGTGGCACTTGCAAACATATTTTCTAGTTGATGACTCTTTAACAACCCAGGAGACAACTTTAAAGCCTTTAGCAACTTACTCGAAATAGGAGTATTGAAAATTTTCAAGCTGTATTGAAAATGATCTACACAAGACAACTTGAAAACCTTTAGCAACTTACTCACAATCAGAAGGTTTAGCTACTAGCCTACTACGAAGAATAATATCATATTTTAAACATAGCAACCACAGAGAATAATAAAGAACTCCTCAACATCTCTGCGTAATGCCGAACCGAAAAGCGCACAATTTGGTCATCTTTTCAGCTCTTCGCACGCGAGTCGTGAACCTTCCCGCAAAATCTGGTTGAAAATAGAAAAGCCTGATAAATTTTTCTTTTAAGCGAATCGAACAAGACCATAGTTAGGACGTGCCCTCGTTCATCTCTGCGTGAGAATCAGAGACTATAGGAGAAGCTATGTTCTCAGGTACTGTAAAGTCTCTATACTTGAAGGGATTATCACGAGATTAGAGTATATCTCACTCAAAATATTCGACACCCAATTTCCATACAGATCGAAAGCTCACGGACAAAGAAGTACCATCCCTAGCAAGAGAGGTTTTTATCACATGTACAGATGATGGGGTCCGCCATCTTAACAGTTTAGTTTCGCGTGCTCTACTTTTCAGCATGTTGTACACATGATATTTTACTAGCAGTTTGTATGTCTCGTCCTGCTTAAGATTAGACGCTGCATACATGAAATTCATGTTCGTGTGCCTCAATTATTGACGCTGCATACATGAATTTCCGACCACGTGAAGGAGATCAAAGCTTTTGAAATTCGTCCTTTGTTTTCTAATAAAAGGAAGTTCGGCCTTGGCGTATTCTCCTAGACTTTGATTAAAATATCTAGACTTTGATTAAAATAAAGAAAAGTTACAAGTGAATGGAACTAGTGCCATGGGACCCCCCAAATCCCACAATGCAGGGGAGGAGAACGGCAAGCTAAAGGGCATTACAAATGAGGCACACAAATCTATCATCTCTCTCATGTGGGACCCATTTGGGTTTTAGCTTGTTATTTTCGAGGAGATAAATACAATGATGTTTAAACGGTGGCTATCTCTTATCTTGGGATATTCTTTTACCTAGAAGAAACAAGGATTTTTCAATCGACCATTCCTTTGGACTCTGGCCAAAATTGACAGCACATCGCTTCCTCCAAATCTTCCAAAGATTCTCGCCCCTTATGGCATTCCACAGCCTGGATGAGCAGCCAACCACCTCGCCCAACAACGCCTGTTGCCAATTGATTTGGTTCATGAGTCGCAATATGAGCATCACGTGATGCCAGGTAACACGGGACTTGAGGCAATCGAAGAAAAGGTTAGCTAAATCTTCGATGCATCGATGGCAACGCTTGCACCATGGAGACACACTACAGATTTTGTTAGCCCTTGCATTGGACCAGATACTCTTATGCAAGATCTGCCACATGAGAACGGACTTTTTTATGTCAATTAGGGGGTGCCAAATAAACATGAACTTTAGTTCCCATCGAAGCTTGGTTGATAAAAGCGCTTGACACTCAGTAAAGCGGGAAGCATCCCTTGTTGTTGCATTAAGTGCTCAACACTCGCACAAGGATCCCGTTAAAGGATAGTCTACGGTATAAAGCTCCCACTTCTCCCAGCAAGATCCTTCAATTCATCGTCTGTTTCGCAAGAGTGAGTGTCTCTCTTCAATGTATCAAGTTTTATCTCTTGAAATCCATGACGGTTACCTGACTACAGCAAAGATTAAATAGAGTGCGTAGTAACTCTGAAAACCTCGCGTTTGCGGGACTCTCTTCTGGTTGCCTAAGCAAGAGGGTGAAGAAGAACAAGTGTAGTCGAACTGATGGACGCTCTAATTTCAGGCTTTAGTTCGACTACGTTCTCCGCCGATAGCACGCGAATTTCAACTACGCGTAAGGAATTTGAAATCATCCATCTTCCAGATCTCACATGGAGGCAACAATTTCTTTCTGCATTCTCCAGCAAATCACCATACAGAAGGAGTTCACTTCTTTCTCTTGCCAGCCAACGGCCGATAGTGGTCAGTACATTCTTCTATAGACTCTACCAAGTCTTCATGCGCTTTCTTGTAGAAAATCAGACTTTTGTTGTCGTATGAAATACATGATGTATCAATGTACTACGTGCGCACGGAATAGATGCTTCTGACGTCTCTCATGTGGAAAATTCATATGGAAGTTCTCACTGCAGGAGTTGGATTGGAATCCTGAGTTTGATCCGCCTTACCATTCACAATTTACCTATTTCTGTTCCTGCTCCGCAGGTGGCAGGATTATTTGGAACGGTCAGTTTCGAAGCCTCAAAGCTACGCGTGGATTTTCTTGGTGATACGAAAGAAAGAAGACCTGATGAGCACCCTCGCGCATACACGCTTACGCACTCAGACATCACATCGAACCTGACATTAGCAGTGGCAAATAACATCAACCATTCGCAGGTACATCTGCGCCTTCTTTAATTAATCAAGGCCAGTTCAAATAAGCTCTAAAATTTCTAGTCGAGAAAACCTTCTGACAAACGAAAGCTTTACAATCTTCAAACCCTTCCTTCCACTGAGAACGCAAAATTTTTCACGGTTCTCCAAATCCTACACGCGAACACAATGTACGCCACAAGCACATTAGTCTGAAGGAATGACTAAATGGCGTAACTTTGTCAGTGAATGAGCATTGAAACCAAATGTGCAGATCGAAGATTGGTACAGTCGCTTCCAAAGAGACGAGGTCTTGGCGGAGTGGAGAAAGATCCAAGGCTCTATGTCACTTCATGTCCACTGTCACGTAAGCGGAGGTCACTGGCTACTGGCTGCGATTGCAGGGCTTCGATTTTATATATTCAATAAAGAGCTGCCACTGGTTCGTTGAAACAATAAAGGTTTCAAGCGTATAACTTCTACGATTTCTTCATCCGAATGTCTGAGAATCATATGGATGGATGCAGGTGTTGAAAGCATTCATGCATGGAGATAATGAGTTATTCAAAAATCACCCAGGCAAGAACCATTTCTGTTTCTTTTGTTTAAGTACATTGTATTTTCATGCGCGCGATAGCGTAAGGAAGATTTCACCTGCTGTCTGGCAAAACGCATTCCGATCTGATTGTTCATAATAATTTGCTTCTTTCTAGATCTTTGCATCTGTTTCGGAAACCTCTTTAAGTTGATAAATTGCTTTTCGAGCATAGAATGAGTTACACTCATTTTCTGCAATAATCTTAATTAAATTTCAGAACTCGAAGAGGGTTTATTTTCACTCGAACCTTGATAAATTCAACAAAGCAGAATGTTGGGGAACCATCAAACAAGCAGCTTCGCTCATTGGAGCTGAACGTCGATGTTCTGTCTTCCTTAAAGACGACGGTAATCACAAGAGAAAACCACCTAGTGAGTGTGCAGAGCATTGCGGTTGCTGCTTCCCAAAAGCGAGTATCATAAGATCCCATGGAAACCTTAATCACAAAAGAAAGCCGCACTTATCAGCTACAGATATCAGTTGGTGGTTCCCGGGGGATAGTATTATATAATATGTGATTGAATATGAGCTTTAATAAAAGCTTCGTTGTAAATCAAATCATTTCGGAAAACAGTAAACTTCCATCGAGCAATTTAACGAATGATTATTCATCTTGCTATGGCTAACCTTACCTATGATTAATCTTCCAGAGAAAAAATCTCGGACTGTTCTTTCACATATCGCGCACGTTTCTCTGTGAGGATGCGTGCCCATATGTGTATGGATATGTATATGTGTGTATGCATACGTAAATGTGTTATTATATAAAACACATTATTAATTATGTATGTATGCACATACCTACGCATGCTTGTATGTACCTATGTACGTAAGTATGTATGTATCTATGCATGTATCTATGTTAGTATGTACATATGTATGAATGTATGTACAGATGCATTCATATATACATTCAGATGGATCCATACAGAAAGTCTTGATAAGACCGAGTGTTTCACCTTGGGGTGCACCTATTTTATTTCATAAGAAGAAAGACGGCTCTTATAGATTATGCATTGACTATAGGGGGTCGAATATAAGAACAATTAAAAATAAGTATCCACTCCCTCACATAGATGACTTATTAGGTCAATTAAGTGGAGCGATTGTATTCACTAAGATTGACTTAAGATCTGGATATTAGCAACTTAGGA
>CM035430.1:40602173-40624673 GCA_020310875.1 Ceratopteris richardii | reverse complement strand
ATTGATGTTCATCTCTTTATAGCTATCTGCCTCATAAATACCATGCAACTTTTTATCAATGTAATTAAACAAAAATAGTGGCATCCTTGGTCGGACATTCTTTACACAGATGATATGAGAAGCTCGAAGGCTTGGACATGCACAAACGCTAATGATCAAGCTATTGTTCATGCATATGGTTTAAAGGGAGAGACGTATATCTGTGATAGAAAGTAAGAGGATAGATAAAGTATACCAAATAGAAGCTGTGTGACACATTCATTGTAAGTCGCATGGTCACAGCCAAAAATCACAGCAGCAAGCTCCTCTGCCAGAAGGTTCAAGAACGGGAGCGGTAATGAAGGAAAATGGCTAGCCCGATAGGAAGGAGAATGAAGGCCTTTGTATGTTTCGGTCTTACGTCCAGCTCCCATGACAGAAGCACTCTGCTGGCGATGAGACTTGTAAGAGTAATTTTAGAGTTTGTTGGAAAACGTTAATTACAAATTTATGTAATGAGATCATATGCTACGTGTGTATTAATTACAATAATACTTTCATAATAATATTTTTTTATGAATGAAGGCATTCTATGGGTAGAATATTGACACCAATGGATGAAGATATGAAAGATATGAAAGATATTGACACCAGCATTCACGAGTTCACTGTCAAGGATGTAGTTGACAATGATGTGGATAGCATTCTGTGGAGCATGCGCAAGAGCAAGGCTAAGTGGTTCAGGATCTTGGGTGTTCTGTCGGGTATGATCGTCGTTGGGAGGTGGTTTTCTGATATTTTCAGATGGAAGAACCCTATCACCACAGTTCTCGTCCATTTCCTCTTCCTCTACATGTTCCAAATCGGAGCTTGGCATTACAAATTTTGCCCATGCCTACCACCTAAATGCTGCACTTGTCTATCTGGTACGACAACAGCATTAGGTGGTCGATTAGCGTGTTGGGTTCTACTTTTACAAGAATTTGATTTTGAAGTAATCCATCGGCCCGGCAACTGACAAGCCTTAGCAGATTTTCTTTCTCGCTTAGATTCCGGTGAAGCTCCGGTCAGTGTGGATGACACCACACCAGCGATTTATAGTACTGAACTGACTAATGATGAAGAAGCAAATCCTCTTGCAACAACTAATTACTATGATCAGTTGTTAACTTTTTTGACTGATGGATGTCTTCCTTCTACAACATCTCTTGCAATACATAAGAAGATTGCAGTGTATAGTGGCAAATTTCGGCTAATTGCTGGAGAATTATACTACATGGATCACACTGGAGTTTTACTTCGTTGTATTCCTCCACACGAAGTTAACTCAGTCATTACTCTGGCTCACTCAATTCCTTTCGGTGGACACTTTGCAGCAGATTTAACGCACTGAAAAATTTTGCAAAGTGGACTTTGGTGGCCTACTATGTACAGGGATGTATCGCCGTCTTGCCATTGGAGCCTTTTCAGAAGTGGGGCCTAGATTTTGTTGGACCTATTACACCTCCAGCCATACTCTGTAATAATCGTTATATTCTAACATGTACAGATTATGCTACCAGATGGGCAGAAGCATGGGCTTTAAGGTCCGCCACAGCTATTTCGGTGGCAAAGTGTCTAATGAAAGATGTTTTTCCGCGTTTTGGCTTACCTCTAGAGCTTGTTATAGATCAAGGCACTCATTTTGTCAACAATTTAATGAAAGTACTCACACATTCTTTTCGGATCACGCATAAATTCAGTTCACCATATTATCCTCGTGCAAATGGTTTGGCTGAGAGTACAAACAAGACCCTGTTGAATATGCTTCGAAAACTGATTCTAGAAGCACCGGAAAGATGGGATTAACTGTTACCTACAATATTATGGGCATACCGGACTACATACAAGGTAGCAACAGGATTAACCCCTTTCAAACTAGCTTTTGGAGTGGAAGCCATAGCACCAATGGAGATTGTTGTGCCAAGTTTGCGTGTAGCTCTCACTCAGAAATTGATACCAGAAGATTCTTTATCATTTCGACTAGATACACTCAGAGAACTAGATGAGGATCGATGGACAAGTTTTCTGACTATCCAAGAAGTTCAGTTAAGACAAGCTCAAACCCATGATCGATATCTAAGGACTCCAGTTTTTACGATGGGACAACTTGTACTCTTTTACAATGCAAAGTCAAATCGCTCTGCTAGCAAATTCAAGATATGATGGTTTGGTCCCTATCGGATTTCTGAACAGGTGGGCCCAGCCACTTTTCGGTTGACTACTTTGACCGGAATTCCTCTTCCAAAGGTGATAATCGCAGAAGTGAACAACATTCTCAAACGAAAATTGACAGTAGAAGCTCAATTACAGAAAGTGATAACAGATCTCCGAAGAGAAAGGGATGCATACTCAAGGACCATCCAATTTCAAAATCAGGAAATCAAAAGAAGGGAGAACCAACTGGACGCTCAAAAAGATAGAGTAGTCAGAATGGAGAAGCAAGCAGAGATGAAAGTATCCAGGGATGCAGCTCTAGCAAACGATTTTTATCTCCAAGAAGCTTTTTTGCAGACATAGGCAGAAGTTTTGCTGACCAAAGCCATTTCCTTAAGTTCTGTACGAACAGATGCCCAATTAGTAGAACCAGATACTTTAAAATAGATGTTAGAAGCTGTAAAGAAGAAAATAGCCCGAACTTTTAGATTAGCAAGATCCATGTACTTAGAAGGTATAGTCGATGAACCATGAGTTTTTACATTTTGTATATATGCGGGTTCGAGTCCACCGTGCGTGCCAGTGTTAGTCGGCCGCCAGATTGGCGATTGTAAAAACTGAATCTTGTTCGCACGAACGAAAGGTTGTTACAACGATACTTTGTAATCTTTATATAAAGCAATGAAAAAGAGATGCTGCAGTGACGTTCCGTGATATCACCAGACTGTCTGTCAGCTGGGTGATTAGTATGTGATGTTGTTGTGGTGTTGTTGAATAATCTTGAGTATACTGTTCTTGTTTTGTCTTGTTATCTATCGACACTGGTTTTCTGTTGAGAGTCACATAGACGCCCAGTAGATCGCCAGACTATTTGTCTAAGCGAGTTGTTCTTCGGGGTTTCGGTTGCGATTGTTTTGTTGATTAAGTGGATCATGATGTCGCTCTTTCTTGTAAGGTGCTGTAACTTGTTGGATGAAGTCTGTGTAATTGCAGTAGTGTTCTAAGAACTCTGAGTCGTATTGTGTTGTCTTCGGTGTTGAGGTCTGTCCTCATACAGTAAAGGTTAAGCTACAGTAAGGGTCGTCTTAAGTTGCGTACTAGACCCCCCCAGTACTGTGTGTCTGAGACTGTTGAGTTCTTCTATGTCTTCGGTTTTGTTGGATTGTTTGTACCTATTCGGTGAATGTTGAATTATTGATATTGTCTCTAGTGTTACAGTAATTTGTATTCGGAATAGTCTTGAGTTCATCAAGTAACTCTGTATCACGATACTGCATAGTCTGGTGCAGTGTGTTCGGTCAACTTTGGGAGAGTTTGTTTGAGTACTGTAAGATTGTAAGTGTAACGGAGTCTTGATAGAGTTTTGAGCATCAGTGTATTGCTGTGTGTGAAGTGATTAGTTTGGGAACCAAGTATAGGTCCTCTGTTTAACAGACCCCTTCCACTCCCAAGAACCCAACTAATTGTTTAAACGCGTCTCTGACGGTTAGACCCGCGTTTAACAGGATCCTCATCTCTCACACGTAGAGGCTGCCGAACCTGATGAGCTAGACGAGGAGTTCGACAATAGATCCCAAGGTGAATAAATGAAGAGAGTTCTTATACCTTTCGCTATTGTGCATGTCGATGATTCCAAGGGTGAATTAATGAAGAGAGTTCTTGAATATCAAACATCATATTCATACTAGCTAATGACACCCAATATGTTGTTTCTTTTTTATTTCAATATTTTTAAAAATTCTCTTTGGAGTTCTCCAAATATCATGTCACCTATATCCATGTAAGCAACTACTCATGAATTATGAACCACTCTAGTAAATTGTGGATGATTGAAATCTTAACCAATAATATCGCAATAAATATACCGATGCAAAGTTGCATGTATGTAGTGTTATTTTCTCCTTTCTTTTGTTCATGTTGTATTCTTAAGATGTAGATATATAGATGTTGGCAAACTTGAACTTCTATAACATTTCAAGAACAAGAGTCAACAATTAGGAGAATAAGAGAGAGAGTCAACAAAGAGAGAGAGAGAGACAAAGAGAGAGAGAGAATTCAAAGCGAAAAAGATGTAGAAAGAGAGAAACAGAGACCTGCATATACTTGCTTTAGCTCGTAAGCGCAGCGCAACTGCGATCGTTGGAGAGCTCTTCGATTAGATACGTGAAAATGTCGATCGAAGAGCCTCCAACGTTTTATTATTTTTTCCGTCAACAGATCGTCGTGTAAGCGATGCTACCTGCATCGCATAAACGATGTCAAAACAACATCGCTTATGCGATGTAAAAAGTGTCGCTTAAGCTACACTTTTTGGAACCGTCATGTTAGCGACGCTACAGGCGAGCCTCGCAGGTCTCGTCGTAGTACAAGTCGCAAAATGCATCGTTCACTTCGTCGTTTAATTGACGGTCCACGCGTGACGCTCATTACGATGCATTTTGCAATTTTATAGCGATGAATTTGTGTCGCCTTAACCGTCGCTATACACCCATATTCCTTGTAGTGCAACCTGAAATAATATTAGATAGAAAGGAAAGATCTCTTAGAAATAGATCTATAGTACAAATTTTGGTGAAATGCAACTCAGACCCAGTAGAAGATTCGAGTTGGGTGAACTTAGATGACTTTCTAACACATTATCCTTCTTTCGAAACTCTAAGGATAGAGTTCTTAAAAAAGGGAAGAATTGTAATAGGCCTCTTTTCTAGTGAAACAATTCATTTTGAACTTTTCTAAATCTCATTGTGAGGATAATGCTTAGAATGAATAATTAGGTCATTTTATGCATATAGGAAAAATTTTGGGTTGACAAGTTTCATGTTCTCTCTCTAGACCTTATTTGCATCATGTTTTCTAGTCCAATTTTGAAGGTGAAGATGAAAGAATTAAGAAAAACTATGTATGAATAAAGGTAGAGCAGATATAAGAGAATAAAAGTGCTTGTGTGAAAATTTGTGAATCATGTTTTAAGTACCTCGTTCAAGGTCCTACATTTAGTTCATTGTAAGAAAATGCCTTAATTTTACTCTCTCTCTAGAATTTTGAAACTTGCAAGGCTCAAAAGTGGCCTTTGGAGTTGGATTTGGACCTTCAACGTCTCTAGCACTATTGTGGAGATCACAAAATTGAATAAAAGTGTCTCTCACAAGCTTAAGCTAATTCCTAACCATTTTTGAGTTATAGGGCTTTGAAAAGTGTTGTTTTTCAAAACTTAAGAAAAAAGTGAGGGCTTATCTAATTCTATTCGAATTCTTGATTCTGATGCTCATGTGTCACCATGTCTAATTATGGATATGTCTTTTTGGTGTTTTTCTCCTATTTTGGACAGGTACGCTAAAGAAAGAAGGCACACTATGATTGCATGGCTTTTTGTGAAAGTTTTGGGGAAACTCGCCTTTTTCTAAAATTGGTGGATTGCACACTTCTTTTGGAGGGCAACAATCACACTCTGATATACGGATACCTGTCCATCAACATAGACGACACAGAGAAATCTGAGAATAACCTTGTGATTGAGAGTGAGAGTGAGATTGAGAGTGTGCTTGAGAGTGCGAGTGTCAATGCGATTGTGATAGCTCGAGGGTGGTCAGGTGCTAGAGGCTTCGTCAAGAAGCTATTGTAACCATTGATTCATATACATAATATCAAAATTCCTCCTTCTCTATGTCATATTTGTTTCTATTCTTATGCATTATATTTTCTCTTACCTTGTGCAATCTCTGCGTTCTTCTCTCCTCTGTTATTTTTGAGTGAATGAAAGATTGTGATTGAGGAAATGCTACAAGTGGTATACGAGCAGAATCAATCCTCTTAAATGCGGGAAGGTCTAACACAAAAGATTCGTGAACAAGAGGAGCTTATTCAGAAGCTTCTTGGAGAATTGCACAAAGAATGAGGTGGAAAGCAACAAGAAGGAGCAATAAATTTATTTGTGGAGTTGAATGATGAAGTAGATGGAGGTGCAGGAACATCTAGTGTACCTCACGGAAAATAAAAATGCAATTATGAAGATATGGAACCAAGTGAGTTTTCCCTTACGCAAGTCTTTAAGAAGGAAAAGTTGAATGATTTTGATGGTGAGAAGAAGAGTGGCAAAGATCTTGAGGCATGGATTCAAAAACTCGAGGATTTCTTTGATCTTCGACAATTTAGTGAAGAGTCCAAGGTGAAAGTTGGGATCCTACACCTACGTGGGATCGCAAAGCTACGGTGGAAGTCGTATATGCAGACTCGAACGTGTTCTAGTCCAGTTCTATGGAAGGAATTTAGAGAACAAGCTGAAAAATGCTACTATTCTCCACACTACCATATGGAGAATAAGATGGAGTTTTGCAATTTCTGGCAACTCAAAAGTGATAAGCATAGCTTATCTGTTGATGAGTACAAAGAGAAGTTCCTACCTCTTCATAAATATGCATTAGATGTTAGTGGTGACGCTCTAAAGAGTAAATTTATTGAAGGGCTTTGTGAGGAACTTCGCTATCAAGTCAAGGGATGTGGAGGCATTGATTTTCTTGATGCTTTTGGGATGGCCGAGAACTTTGAGAAGATGGAGAAGTTCAATTTGCAGAAGGCAAATAGAAGCAGATTCATTGCAACGGGACATAGGCCACAAAGACCTCTTGCAATGAACATGAACAATTCAAAGAAGACTCCATCTTCAAATGACCAAGGCAAGAATCCTACTTAGGTGGAAAATCAAAGGATGCATCAACCAATCCATTGGCAACAAGACCCCGATTTGATTGAGAGGGCAAAAAGACTTGGTCTCTGTTTTCGTTGCGGGGAGCAAGGGCATTGGACATATGAGTGCCCGAATAAGGCAGTCTTTTGACGCGCACAATCAATAGGAATAAACATCATCGAGGAGGGTACAATTATTAAGGAAGCAGATGATGGAGGTAAGTGTCGTGACTCTAATTTACGTTGCATGGTGGTTAGTTCTTTCCCAAAGGCTATTGTAATCACCATCTCGGGTATGATTTCTATGCATAAAATCAGATTTTTGATCGATTTAGGTAGTACCCATTGTTTTCTATCTTTCAAATTGATACATAATCTAGGGATAGCCCTAAATATGTAGATAACCAGACCTATAGAGATGGCCAATGAAAGATTACACTACATGAAAGGATATGTTGAAAACCTTGAATTTACTCTTTCTAATAGGTGCTTTTCTGGAATTTTCCATCTAATTGAGATGAAACAGAGTGATGAAATCATAGGCATGGATTGGTTGGTTAAAAATTCTGTGACAATTAATTGTGAACAAAGAATGATCACTTTAAAGATAGATGATGAATCTATTCATATTCTATGTGATGCTTATAATCCTAAACCTATCCTTATTTCAGTTATGTAGATAATTAAAGGTATACATGATGGCTGTGGAACATTTATAGTGTATGTAAACAACATGCATGAAGAAGATAATGAGGAAAGTGTTTGAGATTATGTAGAAAATCTTTTGAAAGAATACGCATATGCATTTCTAGAAGAGTTGCCTGGTATACCTCGACCTAGGTAGATTGACCATGCCATTGAACTATATCCAAGGAGTGAACCATATTCTAGGACACCCTATAGATTTAACATCAATGAATTAAAGGAGCTTAAGATTCAATTAGATGATCCTTTTAACAAAGGCTTGATAAGATCGAGTGTCTCACCTTCAGATGCACCTGTTTTATTTTCAAAGAAGAAAGACGGATCTTATAGATTATGCATTGACTATAGGGGGTTGAATAAAAGAACAATTAAGAATAAGTATCCACTCCCTCACATAGATGACTTATTAGGTCAATTGAGTGGAGCGACTCTATCCACTAAGATTGACTTAAGATCTAGATATAACCAAATTAGGATCAAAACAGAGGATACTCCTAAGACTGACACAATATGGTCACTATGATTTTACTGTTCTACCTTTTGGATAAGCAAATGCTCCTGCCACATTTATGTGCTTGATGAATAATATTTTTCATGATTACCTAGATGAATTCATCTTAGTATTTCTTGATGATATATTTTTATACTCTAAAGATGATTCTGAGCATGTGGTACATCTCAAGAAGACTTTGCAAACTCTTAGAGAACACAAATTGTATGGAAAAGAGAGTAAGTGTTTCTTTGGTAAGCATAAACTTTTGTATCTAGGAAGAGTAATATCAAAAGAAGGAATCCTTATAGATGAAGATAAAGTAAAAACAATACTTGATTGGCCGATTCCTGAGACTGTAAGGGATGTTAGAAGTTTCCTTGGGTTGGCATAATATGAAAGAGCACATATTAAGGATTTCTCTAAGATAGGCATGGTTCACTCCAATCTTGGAGAAGGACATGGTGGTACTTCCTGACTACGAGGGGTTTCTTCAAGAGCTCACCTCCACATCTGGAGGTGTAGACACGAGTTGAGTTGCAGAAACAAAGCTTTGGAAGCTACATCAAGGTAATCGCCATGGCTCTACCTATGCATCAAAATTTAGGCGAGTGATATGCAATCTCACTTGGCATGAAGATTATTTGATAAGATACTTTAGATGGGGTTTAGGAGATGATGTGAAGGACCTTCTACTCATCATGCAAGAGGTTATGACATTGAATGAATACATCACTCTGGCCATTCAATGTGATAACTATCTTTGTGAAAGGAAACAAGAAAACTAAGTAGAAGGAAGACTTTGTGAGTGGAAACCCTTCCAACCCACTCCTACAGAAGAGCCTACTCTTGAACCTATGCTGATAGATGTGACTAGGTTCCTGCCTCTAACCCCACAAGAGAAACAAAGAAGGGGAGATAATAAGTTGTGCCTCTATTGTGGAAACTCTGACCATATTACAGTTAATTCTCTCAACAAGAGAACAAAACTTGAGTCACAGTCACCCTTGTAGAGCATGGAAACGAGGAAGTTCAATTGTAAAAGAGAGCATACAACTGGACCATGATATAAGAAAGGGTCCCATAATTCCAACAAAACCCATAGAAACATGTGTTGCCCCTATCAAGTTAGCCATCTCTAAGAAGAACCTTTCCCTTATAGCCGTTGTAGATTCAAGAGCCTCCTCATGTTTCATCAATGAAAGAACAATTACAAAAATATGATTCTAGCACTTCAAAAGAATAAACAAGTAGTAGGTAAAATAGTAGATGGATGAACTCTATCATCTCGGAATATTACCATGGAGACAACAGTGTTAAGAGTACACCTTGGAGAACATGATTCCCAAATATGTTTCAATGTAATATTGAGTCCAGTAAACCTTGTTACCATTGTAATGCCTTGGCTAAAGAAACATAATCTACAAATCGATTTGGAGAAGAACAAAATCTGTCATTGAGATATCGAAAAGAAATTGATATATGTAGGAGCCAAACCCTTCATGCATGCAGTAAGGAAGGAACCAAAATATATGATCTATGCCATACCAGCTCAAGGGTCCAAGAAAGATGATCCACCAAAGCTACCTAGTCAATATCAAGATTTTCAAGATTTCTTTGAGAAGAAGAATGCATATATCCTCCGCTCGCATAGACCTTATGATTGTGCCATAGAACTTCAAGAGGGAGCCCAACTACCCTTCGGACCAATCTAAAGACTATCCCTAGAGGAACATATAGAATTACGTAAGAATATTGATGATAATCTAGCCAAGGGGTATATCAAACACTCAAAGTCTCCTACAAGAGCTCATATCCTATTTGTAATGAAGAAGGATGGGGCTCTTGGAATGTGTATAGAGTATCATGGGTTGCATAAAGTCTCTATAGAGAATAGATATCCTCTACCACTCATATGAGAGCCCTTGAAATACCTTGAAATCAAAGTTCTTCATGGAGATTGACCTTTTATTAGCTTACAATCTTGTTAGGATTAGAGAAGGAGATGAATGGAAGACAACATTTCGAACAAGATATGGACATTTTGAATATTTATTCATGCCATTGAGTCTCACAAATGATCGAGCCATCTTTTACCATATGATTAATGATATCTCTCCAAAATATTTAGAAGATTTTGTGGTAATATACCTTGATGATATCCTCATATTCCTCAAAAATTTAGGGGATCATGAAACTCATATAAAGATAGTCCTTGAGAGACTAAGAGGAAGAGGTACATATGCAAAATTGGAGAAGTGCTTTTTGCAACAGATAGAAGTGGAGTTTTTAGGGTACATTGTATGAGAGAAAGAAATCTTTATGGACCCTAAGAAGATTGAGACAATCCTTGATTGGAAATCACCTTCATGTGTTCTAGATTTACAATATTTTCTAGAATTTGCTAGTTTTTATAGGATATTCATTAGAAATTACTCCAACACAATGACACCTCTTACAAAGCTTACACGAAACACAATTTTCATGGAATGAAGATGCATAGAAAGCCTTTTACACACTAAAATCATCATTCACCACTACTCCAATTCTAGTTCACCATCATTCTACGAAGTCTTTTCCCTAGAGACATATGCATCACACTTTTGGTTGGGAGCATCTCTATCCCAACATGGAGACGATGGATACCTACATACAGTCGCATCTCATTTAAGGAGATTTCTCTCATCCAAAGATTAATTATGAAATCAATGATAAAGAAATTATTGCCATAGTGGATATTTGATGCCTGGCATCGCCATCTAGAAGGAGCAGCTCATAAAGTTACTGTGTCCATAGATCATAAGTATTTAGAGTACTTTATGACCACCCGCTGTCCTAGAGATTTACATTTCAAACTTATATGAGCTTCAATAAAAACCATGATGGTCATGAGCAAGAGGCGATATTTTCCTTATAGATAAAAAACCTATGGTGGAGTTATCAGTTTTCATTTTTATATCATCTATGTATATATAAATTAATCTAAATGAAAACCTTATCCATGTGAACCCTGAACTTATAACACTGAAGTGTGAAACCATCTGATTCTAACGCAAAAGCGAAAGTAAGAAAACAATCAAATAATAAAAGTGGAAAAGTAAAAAAGAAAGCAAACTAAACGTGATCGAAGCCAATTAGTTTATAAAAAAGCAAGTAAAGTGAATAAAAAGCACCATCCCTATTTTCAAATTAGCGCATGATTTTGAAACTATGAAAAAAAAACTATCGCTTGATTTTTATTCGATTTTCGTAAATTTCTCGATTTCACGTCAGCAACTACGAGGCTATAAAAGATCACAATCAATTCAAGATGAAAATCTTCTCAAGATCTTCTCAATTATGTCAAGAGGAAGCACTTGATCAGTTCAAGTGATCTTATTATCACTCAAGGAGGAGGTGTCTCGCATTGGAGTTTTTGAGGAGATGAAGGATGAGGTGAATATCATTGAAGATTGAAGAACATGAAGGACTTGAGGAGGGACATGGAGATTCAACTTTATGAAGAGGAGACTCTACACATCTATGGTGATGAGGATGGTTCTACACACATGATTTATGGTGAGGGTGACCTCTAAAGAGGGTTGCCCTTTGCACTTGGGCAAGGGTAACCATCGAAGTGGGTTACCCTTCCCGCTTGGGTGAGGGTAACCTCCAAGGTGTTTCCCTTTGCACCTGGGTGAGGGTGACTTGCCAAGGGTTCCCCCTTCAAACTTGGGCAAGAGTGACCACCTAATGGGGTGGCCCTTTCCACTTGGGCTAGGGAGACCACCAAAGGACAAGGTCACCCTCACCAATTTCTTTTCGCCTATTTTTTCTTTGGTCTAAGATGAGAGAAAAGAATGGGTGCAAAAGGAAGGTAATCACCGTGAAAGAAGGACATGATTCAAAGAGGCCCACATCTAGAAGTAGTGGGAGTACCACACCTAGAAGTGCAAAAGTGAAAATTACTAAGAAGAAGATTCACTATATTATGGAAAGAACTTTAGAACAAACGAAACTTAACATAAAATGGTTTCTAACACTAAGAAAAATAATATATGCAACATAGGCTATTCTATTGTATGTAGGACCTAGTTATAGAGTGACCGCACTTCACTCTAGTAAGCATTTCTCAATATTAAACTAGAGAATAAAACTCAAACTTAACATAGCGTTAGCTAAGACAATGTCTACCCAATGACACCAAAACAAATATCTATGGAAGTAGAATCGAGTCTCACAACTTTGAGTTAGATATCTCTCCAAAATCTTTCACATAGAAAGAGACATGAATCACCACACTTCACTATTATGCATGTTTCTCTAAGATTACTTATAGATTGAACCTGAGGCTTGGTGAGGACAAACTACACCATAATTTATATCCAAATACTCAAAGAATACATTAAATAATATCCTAATGAAGGAGAAAACAATTTGACAACTCATGGGTAGAGAGTTCTATCACTGCCTGTACACACAAGAATTTATTCAAACTAAAAACCATGTGGGATACTCATTTGGAAACTAAATGACACACACACACACACACACACATATATATATATATATATATATATATATATATATATATATATATATATATATATATATATATATATATATATATATATATATATATATAGATAAGTTGAAAAGTGTGATTCGCAGCTTAAAAATCAAGAATCACACGTAAGTATGATTGGGAATATAAGGCATGAATGATGGTAGTTTGAACAACTTTTTGGTGAAGGAATTTTGTTGAATTCCTTTTGCTTTAGTGCTTTATTTGTTGGAAATAAGATTCAGCCAAAGCTCTCTACTTGTATCTCATAAATTACTTCAAACTGCCCGTGACGTTGGAGCCTGATTTTCAATATTCCCCCTCAAACTTCAACACTTCATCCAAGCTTTATCATTCAAATGGTTCTTTTGAGCCTGGTAAGCTTTTAAAATCCAATGAGTCAATCAACATATTTGCACATTCAGCTTTGGTACCAATATGATGGACCTTGTACTTCTTTTGCTTTCATCTTCTCTCTCACAAAATGATATTGAAATTCAATGTGTTTGCTCCTATCATAACATATGTGGTCTTCCACCTGGGTATATGCAACTCATATTAATAAAAATGACATATGTGGTCTTCCACCTGGGTATATGCAACTCATATTAATAAAACAATATAACTAACAAAAAAGCCCTATAATTAGCTTTGTTGGACTACCAAGCTTTTGTGGGTTGCTTCTTTGACATCCAAGAGATTAGAATCTTTCCTAGCATGACCTCATAGCTAGATTTGCTTCTTCTATCATCCTTTGAACCAGACCAACCAATATCAGAGAATCCTCTAACCTAGAAATCAATCTCATAAGGATAATTAAACCCTTATTAATAGTGGCTTTGAGATATCTTGGCACTATTTTAGCCACAAGAAGATGTGGAAATCTAGGAGCTTGCATGAATTGAGAGAGGACTTCCACTATATATGACAAGTTTGCTCTTGTAATTTTAGAATATATCAATGAGCCAATGTCGGACATATAAGATGTATGATCCTACACTTCATCTCCTTCTATTCAATTAAGTTTGAAATTCACTTCCATAGGATGCATCAATGGATTGGGACCTATAAGGTCAAGTTTGTGGAACACATGTATGTATTTTCTTCGCAACAACAAAATGCCATTTGATTTGCACACAAGCTCAATACCTAAGAACTATCTTAACTCTCCCAAATCTGATATATTGAATTCTGATCATATCCTCTTCTTTATGTCCTTGATTCCTTATTGATCATCATTTGCTATGACAAGATCTTGAACATATACACATACGTAGGAAGATTTTTCACCTTCTCTTCTTGTGAATAGTGTTGGATGGGCCTTTTTTTGTTGGTAGCCACATTTGATTAATTAATCCACAAGCATTTAATTCCAAGCTATAGGTTCTTTCTTGAGTCCATATAAAGCCTTTTTCAACCTCCAAACATGAGTTCATTTCTTGCAATCCTCAAATTTGAGAGGTTAATGCATATATGCTATCTGTTCTAGTTCTCCATCCAAGAAGGCATTCATAACATCAAATAGATATATTTTCCAGACCTTACTTGCACTCAAATCAGTGAAACTTATAATTTTGGTGTACTTAGCCATTGGACTAAGGGTTTCTCAAAGTTGATTCCATATGTTTGAGCAAGATTTTAGAAAGTAGCCTCACCTTGTACCTTGATTTGCTCCCATCTGAATTCACTTTGAGCTTGAGCACCCAGTTTTTCCCTATTATCTTCATGTACTTGAGTATTGAAACTAAGGTCCATGTGTTTCTGTCCTCAAAGCCTTCGATTTCCTCCTTATAGCTTCTTTTGATTCCATGGCTTTGATGTGGAATCAAAAGAAGCTATAAGGAGGAAATTGAAAGCTTTGCACATGTATGCATAATCCTTTGCAATGAAAGAATCATACATAATCCTCTCTATTGGGTACCTTGGCCTCATAGATTTAATCTACTCTCCTTTGGTTTGGATGAATCATCTTTGCCTTGGATGTTTATGGAAGCCTTTCAAGTTTCCCTTTTTCTGAATGCACAATTTTCATCTACATTATCCATATCCATCCACATGTGAGACTTATCTTCTTCAGAACCCTTTTCTTTATCTTGGAGGTTTCCATTTCAAGATGTTCATATTGATGACCCTTCATCCATAATGGAATCTTGAGGATCTCTCAACTCTATGTATGTATGTGTATCTTCCTCTTCATGGCTAATCCTAGCTTCCATTTCACCTTCAACATGCATATGTTTGAAAGGTACATACCATGGTAATACGTCATCAGGCTTCAGATCTCTTGAAATATTAAGCTCTATAATCTTTGGATTGTATCATCTGTATCCCTTTTGTTCACTTGCATATCCTTTGAACACACATTTTTCTACTATAGAATCCAACATGATTCTTAATTCAATAGATATGGAAACATAATATCCACATACAAATACTTTGAGGTGGGATACATCAAGGCCAGCTTCTTCCATACCATGATTCATAAGGTGTAGATGAGTCTATAACTAGTGTTGCATTGCTATTCATTATTTAAAATGTGTTAGTGGATGCATGATCTGAATACATGTTTGGCATATTCATTTTTTCATCATTGGTCTAACATATTTTATGATATACCTATTTTTTCTTTCTGTAGCCCCATTTTATTGGGTTTGAATCCTCCATGTTCAATGGCTTTTGATGCCATTGCTCTATAAAAATCCAAAAAAATTAATGGGAGAATTACTCTCCCCCTTCATCATATCTAAGTCATATGATATACCTTTGAACTCCTCTTTCAACTAGTGTTTTGAATCTTTTGAAGAGATTAAAAAAAAACATCATACTTATGCTTCATATAATATTACCATACCATCCTTGTAAAGTCACCTATGAATGTCAAAGTATCTTCTAGCTCCAATGGAGTACTCTTGATTTCGTCCCTACACATCTGTGTGAATCAAGTCAAGGGGGTGTTGGCTCACATATTTTCTCTTCTCCAAAGGTAATCTTGTTGACTTTCCTAGATGACATTCTTCACATAAGTATGTTGAAATTGTGAGTTGAATCTTGATAATCCCTACACAATCTTCCTTTTCTCGATATCCTTCATACTTTGGACATTTATTTTTCCCCTCCTCATGTGACAAGGTTGATCTTTGCAATCCTTTGAATTCGAGATGGGAAATAAGCTATACGATTAACGTTTTACTATGCCTCAACTATGAAGACCTTCCCTTCATTTTTTCCTCTTGGAGTCACCTTGTAACCATCCTTGGGATTCTCCACAAAATATTCCTTTTGATTTAACTTGAACCTAGATCCCTTCTACACCATTTATCCCATTGATACTAGGTTCTTTGTAATCATGGGTATATGAAACACATCCTTCAAGAAATTTTCCTTTTGTGATCCATTGAAAATAAAATCACTTATATATGTGATTGTAGGAGTGTAAACAACATCTCCCTTAGTCTTCTTTCGGTAAACAAAATATCACTAGATTTCTTTGCATAAGCTCTAAGAAAGAGGAATTTTGGTTTGTAGAGTGCAAAAAAATCAATTTGTGGAAGTCATTCTGGCTTTGTCCTTGCATAGAGGTTGGGATACATCCCTCATAAATGGTAATAAATCATCAAGACCATTAATAGGGGTCGGAGTGAACAAAGAGGAGCTTTTAGATTTACTCAAGCAATAAGGAAGATGCATCTGAATGTTTCTTAAGTTCAACCATCAACCATTAGGGAAAAAATGAACCCTGAATGGGCCTTTTAGATTAAGGAGTGATTAGTGATGGACCAATCAGATGAGGGTGGTGGCCATAGTCTATGCCCTATAAAATACTAGGTTGAAGGGGGAAGAGGGGACATATTTCTCCCTTATTTAATGAGCTGCCTCTAGAGAGAGAAGGAATCTCGTAACTCAGTTGGGCCCAAAAATTCAAAATTTCTAAAAAGTTAAAAAACTCATCATAACACCTAAAAATGGACCCCCCGTTAGTTTTTAGGGTCAAAAGTACTCTTTTTGACCCCAAATTCAAAATCCGTGCATGTTTTGAGCTCAGAAAAATGGGTTTTATCAAAAATACTCAAAAAAGAGTTATTTCCCTCCTAAACCTCACATTTTCATACCCAGGTCCCAAAAATTCATCTTTTCCCACTACTTTCACTCTGTAGCACACCATTGAAGCTCCTGTTTCTACACTCCAACCTACCTGCATCTCCTATCTCGAATTAATGTTGCAGCTTGAAGACTTTTAGCTTCAATGGCAACAACTAAAGCTTCTAGGCGACCGAAAGATGAAATCCTCACATTAAGATGTCACAATATCAAAGCCACAGATGGACAGTGGCTATCACATGAGTACTCCAAAGGTGCATGGGTGTACATGCAACCCTCTAGAGTTGGGCCTCATCGAGTTAGAGATCGTGGAAACTTAGATCTTCATTGGAAGGGAAAGTTACTTGGCTTCAAGAAGCACAGAGACAATGGAATGGTTGCTATTGTACAACATGTTTTTACAATGGCAACTATGAAACTTGAAAACTCTAGTAGAATGAGATATCCTGTGAATTGTAAGTACTACTCTACAATATTTTATGTTTTCTTGTGTCGGATATATTTCTGAACTATTTAGATATGTTTTTGTTTGTTTCAGATATATTTCCTTCTACTTTGGTGGAAGAGCAACCACTTCATAGTCTTACAGGTACTTTCTAGGCATTGCATGCAGATGTTGGTGCACTAGTCTTTCCAGAAATATCTCCTGCTCAACTTTACCATGATAGAAAGTTTTCTTTTACACACATAGATATGTTGTACCCTCTACAATGAATGGTTTTGGAAGGTTAGAGAGAATTGAAGTACATTCTCTTCTTAGCTTGGAGTGGCCAAAACCTGATATATGGTCCGTATCATCTTTGAAGTAGAAGATGGTAATGGATATACATAACTCTTTGAAATTCACAAAAGTGTCTAGGTCTGTAGGTTTGCACTGGTCTTTTGCCATTCATTGTTTTGTATATTTATTCCAAGGATTCTCATTCCGAGAGACTTCCACCATGTTCATGTGTAAAGATATCACATATGAGCAAGTTCAAAGTCTTCTTGGTGAAGATTGGGGTTTGATAGAATGAATTGCAAAAGGTGATAAATATCTTTGTAAAATAGGTGGAATAGGTATAGGATTTCGATATTTGAAACAATATACTTCATTATACATCACATTCTACTATGATCGTTGGATGTGCAAACTTGGCAAATGGATACCATTTCAAAGTTCAGAGGGATCTTTACATTCATTTGAAATAAAGCTTAGATTATTTCAAAAAATAATCAAAGAGAAACTATTTTAGTGAATAATCATTGGACCTTGGCTAATATGAGAGAACACTTGATGATTATGGGGTTCGAAGGACTAACTCAATCCAAATTCAAAATTCAAGGACATAAGGTGAGAAATGTTTCGTGCTTTTGTTAAAGTAATCTTTTCATTATTGTTTATTTTACTTTAATGACTTCAATTTCTTGCAAATTGATTACAGGTGGGCAGAAGAATGGAATACAAAATGAAAGTCCCTGTAGATTGGAGCAAAGATGGAAGAGAACTCTCATTATCATAGTTCTTTTGCAACCTGATAATGTCACTTCTTGGGCCCTAGTCATTGTATCTCATGGTTTTTGCACTTTCAAGAACCTTGTAAAAAGTAGGACAATCGATTCATGTTAGATATTGTATATACCTTCTTCTCTGATCTCTTCTCTCCTACTAAGATATCTAAAAATCCTCTTGATCTAGAATTGGTCTAGAAATACTTTACATCATGAATGAGCATCGCAAATTTTGTGATGTGTTCTTGCATTTGCAAGCACTTCAAGTTGTACAATCATTGATACCAATAATTTGTAAATTTTGTAAAATTTGATATTTGTAATGAAAACATGTCTACTCTCACATTTTTGTAGTCTACAATTGTGCATTTATAATTTCTCTTGGTGATTGTTCAATTTTCGCTTTTATATAGAGTATGTTCAAGTTCACAATAATTGACATTTTATTGGTTAATTTTCTCAATAGATGATCATTTATGAAGTTTGAAATTACAAAGGATATAACTAAAAAAGGCCATTCATGTTAGATATACTCAATAATTACTCCCCAAGTACCACAAATGATCCATGGTGCTCTAAGTTATAAGGCCCCCATTATGAGGAGAAACCACTTTGAGAGTACAAACATCCATGGAACCTTAACTTCTAAGCTAGATGAGTTTTATATGTGAAAATTTATGGTAATAAATGGTCTTTGTGATTGATGCCATGAGATAAGTGGGGCATAAAAGTTTTGCCAATTTGAATGTCATTCAAGCTGAAAATAAAGGCCCTCTGGTGCCATGGAATTTCCCCATAGAACCTTAATGGGAGGAGTTCAAAGGGGGATTTCTGCCTTATGTGGGTATAGAGGCACAACAAGAATGCTAGACATGAGGATATTATCCTAAACTATATTTTGCGAACTATTTTATCTCATTTGACATGTTTGTTTATACTAGCTCCCATTGTAGAAGTTGTATATGCATGGATCACTGTAGAGTAAGTGACTTATTAGAACTAAGTTCCACGGCTCTAAAATCTAAATAATAAAGTTTCATATCCACTAAAAATAACATTGCATGGCCTCAGAAGTATCAGAAAAGAGGAGCCATAGAAACATGGGATATGTCTTCGCAAAAGTTTTGTAGAGGCCTATTGTGTATTTCTATGGATGAACATTTTTTGTGCTTTTGAGGCCATGCAAGTTTATTTATAGTGGATATGAAACTTTATTATTACAAATTGAAGGTCCATGAAACTCATTATGTGCTCAACTCAATTTACCAATGGAAAAATGAGTTTATAACCATAAATGATTTGCTCTACACACATAGCATGTTGACTTGAGTGCATATCATTGTGAACATATGATATAGATCAATGTGGAGTTGAGCATGTGTAAGAAAGGTTATGAAAAAGTACATTACCAATGAGATAATTTCACATTACAAAACATCTCTTCAAGAAGAATGATCACATAGTCATATATGCTCCTATCTAGTTCTTGGGTTGCATAATTTCCCTAAAATTTGCAAGAAGTAATACTTATTTCCACCATTTGATGACCTTGCATGACCACAAAGCACCAAAAAAGGGTTTATATCTCATGAATGGTTTAGATTCTGGAGAAATGGATGCTACCATCACGTCGAAACACGCAAAAACCCTAAGATTGACTATTTATTTGTCTAATTCTGACATCTAGAGCCTTGGTAACCCCAAAAACCACCAGAAAAGGGGCAGCCATAGAAACGCGGGATAGGCCTCTTTGTGGCTGCCCCTTTTCTAGTGGTTTTTGGGGTTACCAAGGCTCTAGATGTCAGAATTAGACAAATAAATAGTCAATCTTAGGGTTTTTACGTGTTCCGCACGTGACGGTAGCATCCATTTCTCCAAAATCTAAACCATTCATGATATGTAAACATTTTCATAGAATTTATAGTTTTAGAATGGTTTCCTTTGTGTTTATGACATCACCTCCCTCTCGAAGCGATAAGTTCCAAGGGAAGTAGCTATGTAACTGTGAGATTTTTTGGAAATTAAATCTTCATAGTTATTGATCTTTTTAAAGTTCTTTATATGTTGTACTAGAACATGATGATGATGGATATCCATGATGGTAATAGAAAGAGTTTGTAGTATATCTAGCTAAAGAATCAAGGGCATGATTCTCATGATGGATAATACTCCTTTGCTGACTCAGATGATGATCTTTTGATGTGGAATGGTGATCGTGGAAGTCTTAAACCCAGCTTGTATCTTCTTCCTAGGACATTTGAATATGATGTGGTTAGTGACAATATAACTCCTTTCTTTCAAATTTTAGGTTCATGGACCTTATTATATGCACAACCTAGTTGAACAATGCAAATACTAGTTTTGATTCTAAGGGATTTGTTTTGCACACATACCATCTTTATGCAAGTGGATACAATTATGAACATATGATATAGATCAATGTGGACTTGAGCATGTGTAAGAAAGATGATGAAAAGTAGATTATCATAATGAAAATGTGATTTTACAAAATGTATCTCTTCAACAAGAATGATTACATAATCATGTATGGTCCCATCTAGTTTCTTTGGTTGTATGGTCATCATCTTCACATGAGCTACACACAAGTCAATATCTTTCAAAATAGAAGCAAGGAATGCATCTCCTTCCTCTTGGATGGCTTGAAGTGCTATTGATTATATCCAAAGTCTAGTGCATTAACTTTGAATCACTAAGGATCGATAACGTTTGCTCACTTTTTGTTGCTTTTGCATTAGGAGAAACTTTAGGTTGTGCTACATATGATCTATGATGTGGTTGGTAGTTCTTATTCATTTTACATCTATGCCTTGATTGAAATTGTGACACAATTTATGGCATATGTTTCTTTTCTCATATGTGGGTAGTGTTCTTTGACCTTATAGTAGTGACTTTATAGCCTCTACTTGATATGATGTTGGAATATGCATATGTTTCATGATGATTCCTTGAAGCTCTCCTTTTTGGATGACTTGGAATGGTTACTTTGTGCATGTTTCATCAGCCATGTTCCATTTGGAGGTAGATTGAGCTCAAATGGTTCATCACCAATGATTAGTGGATCTATATTCCCCTTTGTGCATGTCCTTATAATTTTTCTATGAATGGTCACATCTGTGGCAGTTGATCTTCATCATGCTCACAAGAATGATCCTATGGATAAGGGTATGAACTAGTTTGATATTCTTAATCGACTTCACTCTGTCATATTGAGCCACTCTATGATTGTATGGTGAGCTTTGTTGCATGTAGACTACTTCATCCTCTGTGATGGAGCTTCATCCAAGGTGGTCATTATGTACCTTGAGCATGGGTAGGATATACCACAAAAACTTGTTAGTATAAAATAATCTATGATGCCTCTTATGTAACTTGAGTTCCAAGTTGAACCCTAAAACACTTTTTGTGCATGACATTGATCATGATACAAAGGACTTGTTGATAACCTCCAATTTCACTTGCAATGTTGTGTTGTAATTTCATGAAAACATTTCTAATAGTCAAACTCTTGCAAAAGTTGTTTGAAGAAAAGCAAGTGAGTATTATTCCAACTAGTCAAAATGCATAGAACCACTAATATGACATGTACTTTTTAACAAATTACTATTAGATCTATAGTGGGACTTTTCCATCACTACTGTACTAGAATCTTCACTGATAAAAATCGATACATCAAAGTTCTCCATATGACAATACAACATGTAATATTTAAACAAACAACATTTGAATATAGAATGTACCTTACCTTTCACTATTCCAAGTCATTGATGATTAGTATCTTTAATATGAATTTGAACCTATCACCACAACATGTAGAAAAAAGATAAACATATATAAAATCAAATTCAAAAGGGATATGAAAAGAAAATTAGTAGAGGTAGATTTTATTCTAGAAGAAGAACATTGATTTTTGAAGCCTTTATAGATAAAAAATTTATTTATTTATTGTTTTGTACAAACAGAAGCATATGTATATGAGTTCTTCATAAACAAAGGATACGATTTCTTCATTGACTCCTTAGTCATGGTTGCATGCTAAACACACCTAGGCATATTTTCATTTATGTGTAAGTACTATGTGGCAATATCAATCATGTCCTCTTTATAATTCATGTTCCTAATGAATAACTTCTATAATCATGGAGAAATGCTTCCACACACATTTTCCTATCCATATTGTGTAGTATTGGTGTCATTCTTTTGAAAAGAAGGAGAAGTAAGAGAAACTATTCACAATTTAAAGTGCTTCTTTGGGGTTGATGATGCACTTATTTCTTAGATGAATTACCTATGCAAA
>CM035430.1:40239673-40592173 GCA_020310875.1 Ceratopteris richardii | reverse complement strand
TTTGCATCCATGTGTATGTGCATGTGTAGCTCAGTGATGAGTAGCACCTCCTTTAATGTCAATCCGGGAAGACGTGAGGATGGTATGAAGACCTCGAGCAAGTGGCGGCACAAGTGCGTGAGTGAGAAGCACACAAGCATGCACACACATACACACACACGCGCACACACGGCAAGACAAAGAGGAAGAATCAATGGAGTTCTTTAGATTACTTTCAAAAGCTCTTACAAGTTCGTTTCAATTACAATCCAACCTCAAAAATGAGCTCTCTAGCTCTTTTTATAGTTTTTGACTAGTTTTGGCCCTGTCCAGACCTAGTGTCCGGCCTAGTTAAAAATTAGGTTCCAGGGCTTATTTGGGGGCTCAAACGAGATCTAAAAAATACGAAAATTGGTACGCAACTACTTCTAAGGCTCCTCAAGCTCAAGGACTCCTTGGCTTGCACAAAATGGAGCTACAAAAATGTGAAATGATATTTACAATGATTGTTAGTGATAAGAATCACTGTTGTTGTAGGGATTTCTTCTAGTGATCTGCCATACATATCTTCGAGCTCTCTACTTGCTCTTCCTCCCTGCATGTCCATCTCTTTGATCTGCATTAGTGCCTTGAAAAAATATTGGCCTACTTGCCAGATCTTCTTTGACTGCTCTGTTTGCTTGTGCTGTTCCTTCGCTCTGACTCCCTTCTTTGACTTTCACGTCTTGTGAGTCCTGGTGTGCCAAGACTACTGCCAACACCCTTAATCGGATGCTCCAGTGCCGTATGGTGGAAATCATATAATTGACGGTGGGAGGTCCTTGAGGGGGTGCTAGATAGACGTAGTTTAACCATTTGGCGCAGCCCTTGATATTCTTGACTGCAAGGGTAAACTCTGGCCATGTGCGTCTGCGGAATACAGGAACATAACAAGGGTTATATTTAATAAAAAGAGGCATATTCGTCCAGGTGCGAACCATCTCCGGGTAGGTTTCGAGGAGTCGGATCCTCCAGGTGGGTTGATGAATGGATCCTTTTTGAGCGCTCTCCGGGATGTCATCTGGCCCAAATTGTGTAGCAAACGTGGGAGGTTTGCCACATCTTTGTTGAATTTCTGCATTGTAGTCCGCCAGGAGTATACAATATGGCACGTATTGATCATCATTGGTTCCGATCCATCTATGGTGGGACATGCTGCGGAAGTATTCTGATTTAATAATAGTGTCCTCTATCTTTGCCATAGATTGGATTTGAACTGCCACTCGATCTTCATGAGTTGATGCTGTTTTCTCTAGTGTTTGGAGCCACTCAGGTACTTCAATTTCTAACGTATCCATTCCTTCTGCGGTTTGCTCACCACCTGGCATTGGCATAAGAACGTAAGGTTCCTCATACGTCTCATCTACCTCGATGGGTACCAAATCCTCGGGTTCTGGTTCGACAACTGGAGAGGGTTGCCTTTCATGTGTGAGTAATCTTGCCTGTAATTCGGCCACCTGCTCTTTCAATGCCTTGACTTCCTCTGAAGTCGTGGTCGTTTCTGTGACTCTGGGTGCTGTCGGTTGCTCTTGGAGTTGATTGCGCAGCGCATCACGTTCCCTTTCCAAGTCATCATGAGCTTCTAATAGATCTGCATAGCTGTCCAAGATGGTCTTCATCGTCTCTGAGGGCACAGCTTTAAACTGCTCTGGATCAATTTCGTGTGGAGAGCCTTCCATTGCTGCTTCTAGATTTGCTTCATTTTGCTGCTGCAGTCTCTTGTTTTCTTCAAGTGCGGCCGCCATGTGTTTTCTGAGAAGTGCCAGGTTACGCCGGACTTTGAGACTATCGGCTTGGTATACTGCGAGCAAAGCTTCTAGTTGTTTGACACCTGATTTTGTCGATGTTTGGGGTGCCTCCAATAATGTTTGGTGAGCCTGCTCAAGCGTCGTGTAGCGTTGATTCAGTTCTACATTTTCTGTTTGTAGAATGTGAAATTGTCTTTGTAAGTTCTGATGGTGCGTTGCCAGTTGTTGATACCGGTTGTCCAGAGCTCTGTACTCTGGAGCTGGTGTACACATTGATTTAATGCTAAAAATATGCTATTTACATTAAATAATGCGGGGAGGGGTGAAGATGCAGGGGGAATGGGGGCGGGAATGGGAGATGTGAATGATGTGGATGCAAGTGGAGAGGTGGGTGGAGGGGGCATGGGCGATGAAGGTGGCATGGGGGGAGGGAGCGGTGCTGTGGCAGGTGATGTCTCCATCGTGTCAACTGTTTGAGTGACGGTGTAGATGGGGATCGTGGGTGGAGTGGATGTGACATCGGTGAACAGGGTGGTGAAGGTGGGCATGGTGACTCCCCCGAATTAGATTCCCGGAGAGAGTGGAATGCCCATGACAATGGTAGTGGTAGTGGACGTGGTAGTGCTAGTGTCCTGTGGTGGTGTAAATTGGGTAGTGCGAGGTGGGGATGGTGGTGACAACGGTGCTTCCTGATATTCTTCTGCTTGCGTTGCCTCGCCTGGTGCTGATGTATTGATGTGAATTTGCTTCCCGGACCTCCTGGGATGAACGGGAACGCTTTTCTCAAACCTGTGAATGTAGGCCATTGCCTCATGAATGGCCTCATCCAGTCCTACGGCGTCGGCATGAAGGTTCATGGACTCAATGAACAACTCGTCCACACCTTCCTCAGCTAGCAAGTCGTTCATGAGTCTCTTGCCCTGTTCTAGAGACATCTTATGCTGTTCCTGAACCAGTCGCATGGTTCGATATAGTCTCTTGATTTGTGCCGAATATTCTGGGGCACTTGCTAACTCGGAGAGTTCGTCATAGTCTTGATGTTGTTCTTCGTCGGCTTCTTCTTCATCTCCTCCTGCCTCTTGTTCATCTACATCGACTTCTACAACTTGTGGTTGGGTGGGGGCCGATGTTGTTTGGGGTTGTGGTTCCTGAGCTCGCTCTGCTTCAGCTTTGAGGTTAGAGTCATAGATTAATCTGGCAATTTCTTCATCCGTGAGGTCCTCAAGAGTAAATCCCTGTGGAAATTCCAAATCTGATGGAATGGGTGGAAACACCAGATTAGGCCCCTCTGTGCTTGGTCTTGGTAGCCGGATTGTGAATGGCCTAACTCGTCGTGTCTGGGGAGGGGTGATTTCTGGTGTAGTGGTAGCTCCCCTTGGTTGAGCACAGGGTAATTGGACTCCCCCCCTCATCTTCTTCGATGGGGGACCTGCTGCTGATAGTCTTCTCTGGAATTCTTGGACTCGGGACCATACGAGTGCCCGCTGAACAGGCACGTCATAAGCCAAGCATCTATAAATTATTCTGGTCAGAGCACAACACCCGTGGAGCACATTCTTCTGTTTCTTGTTCCATCTTTGATGCGCTAGGTGGATCTGATCGATGATCCAGTGGGGCACATTGATGGGAAGGCTTTCTGTTTCTGCTAGATATAAGCTGAACCATATTTTTTTCGGGGGCATTGTGAATCGTTCCTGGGCGGGGAAAGCAAAATGTTGCATGATGGTTCGCAGGTGAAGCGCAATGGTAGGTGTCATCGCTACCATATCCTTCAACTTATTAAGATCCTTGTGCTTCATTCGACCTGGGACCATGGTTTCCTTTTCTGTTGGGATGTGCATGCCATACATACCTAATGCTTCTCTTACCAGATTGAGGTTCAACTTGAACCTTTTAAGCTCATTACCCGGCAGCAGTGATGGCAACACAAAGGTGCTGTCGCCTCCCTTGGCCCTGCTTGGCGTGATTGTACTGATCATATATGAACATCGTAAAAAATCCGGCTTTGGTAAGTGAGCCCGGAAATAACTGTCCACACCCGCTTTGATCCAAACTGATCTCATGACTTCGGCGTTTTGATAGCTTTCAAACTCGCGTGTGAAAAAGTGGTATCGATCCCATTTGCCATTGAATTCCAATTCTGCTTCCCAGAAATAGGTTCCATCGCCTAGTGGTCCAGCAACATCACTGAACCAATGCGCATGCTTACCTACTTGAGAAGTGTGCCCTTGAGGAGGATCCTGAATGGGGAGCACATGTACGGCTTGAAGTTCTTGCGGCCTTGCTGTGAGACGTGGCTCAAGGAGAAGTGTTTCTATGTCCACAATCTGGGCACCAGATCCGGCTTGAGAACTGGTACCTGCTTCTGCCATGGCCCTGTTTGCTGACTGGCTCTGTGAGAATATAGAACCAAGTGTTAACATCATAATGGACAGAATAAATCCGTTGTTGTCCCCGTTACAACATTAACATGAGGTAGATGGTGAGTTAGTGGTTAGTAAGTGCATGAAGATAGTGTGTGTAGTTAGTGCTTGTGTTGTCCTAGGAGACTACTGCAGTTAGTAAGTGGGTATGAATTTACAATTTGGGGTCGGGAGGTTTATTACAGGCCCTAGGCTGCCAAATGCAGTGAATGGGCTTTGCTTTGGGTTTCGGAAAGCCTCTAGAGAGCTTTCTCGGTGTCGTGGTTTGAAAACGAGGCCTTTTTGGGACCCATTTACAATTGATTACATGCACGCTCTTGGGTCTTGGTATGTTCTTGAGCGTTGAGAACGAGTGAGTACTGACAGTATGCGTAGCCGCGTTATGCTGTTTAGGTTGTGGCCTCAGCGTAGCTACTTGTGCCATCAAGCAAGCCTTAGGCACCCAAATTTGTCTTGATTGTGGGCTAGCCTTCATCGACTTCTTGGGCACCCAAATATATTTCACGTTAGTAGAAGAATTTCCGAAAGACTTCTTATTAGTGTCGTGTTGTTGGTCACTAATAAGAGGCTTTGCTCGTGTGGTTGGCTTGAGTGCAACCGGGTGTTCGCCTTTCCGCACCCACACTTGTTTCACTTGCTGGGACATTCTGCTGCGCAGGTACTTTCGATCCCCGACATAGGTAGCACTCTGCTTCTTCGGCCTGTGATCCACCTTGGTTTGTTGCCTTCTTCTGGCCTTTGGAAAAGAAGGGAGTTCCTTTGCATCCCGGACTCCTTTTTTGTAAATATCCTTCCTCTGCAACACATAGTTTTGGACAAGAACAGCATGGTCAACTTCATGTGCACCCCTGGAAGGACCAGGAGTCTGTGCCTTTCCTAGTTCCTTGAGTGCTACATTGTCTAATTCTACTGTAACTCGACTATGATTGACCCATACCTGAAGAAGTCCACTTCTTAGGTTTAAGTTGACTGCTTGGTCATAAATCCAGTCTTGACCCAAGACAAGAGGTTCAGTGAGATCCTCATCCTGACACACTAGTACTTTAACTGTCATTGCCTCCTCATGAAGGTAGAGGGGAAGTTCCACCTCGCCCATGCAAGGGGTTTCCACGCCTCCCAACCCTTATGAGATATGCTTCCACAGGATTGACAGTTAACTGCAGCTCTTGCCAGTAAGACACTCTAACAGCACTAGTGGCTGCACCCGAGTCAATCAAGGCTCTTACGGTCCTTGCACTCTTTCCTTGTCCTATCTCTAAGGTTACGAAAGGACGTCGATCAGTTATCCTATGAGAGCTGGTTCCTGCGACTGCACACATTGCCATATGATATCCTTGATCTGCATAGTCATTTGTCCTAGGCTGCTCTCTACCTTGCCTACGTAATTTCATCCTTCTAATGCGTTCTAAAGCTTCTGCTTGAGCTTCTTCTCTAATTCGCTTCTCTTCCTCTTTGCGTTTCTTAGCAGTGTTGAGTCGGCTGAGCATTTCTTCCGTGAGGGGTTCCTGATACAACTTGACTCTGCATCCGCTAATATAGTTAGGGATAACATCACCCTCTAATGTGGCCAATTGTACTGCTCCACTCGTGGAGATCCTATTGATAACCATAGGTCCGTAGCCTCTTTTTTCTAGCTTCCTCGCGTGTTGTTTCAGTGTATAGACTAGGACTAGATCTCCTGCTTTCAGGCCTTTATCCTTCACATGGGCATCAAAGTATGCCTTCTGTCTCTTCTTGGCTGCATATATTCCTGCTGCGGCTCTCAGTCTCGTTTCTCCTAATCGTTCAAGGTCAAAAATCCTAGAGGAGAGCTCATGACCCGTCCATTCGTGCTCTTGTGCTACTCTCAATGTAGGGATCAAGAAGTCCAAGGGTAGCACAGTGTTTTGGCCGAATACCATCTGAAAGGGGGTGGCTTGGAGTACCGTTTTGTAGGCAACTCGGTATGCCCAAACAGCATGGTGTAGCTGTTTGTCCCAATCAGAGCGTTTAGTGTTCACTAATTTCGTCAGTACATTGCATAAAATCTTATTAGTGCTCTCAGCTTGTCCATTAGCTTGAGGGTGATAAGGGGCAGACTTCTTGTGTATTACCAAGAATTCTTGGAGTAGATTTTCAATCACTTCGTTCAAGAAATGAGTGCCTCTATCACTTACAAGTTCTATAGGTAGTCTGTATCTTGTGAATACATTCTCAAACAAGAATTTGGCAGTTGTTTGAGCATCGTTCTTTGTCGTAGCCTTTACCTCTACCCACTTAGTTAGATAGTCTGTTGCAACAATGATGTATTCCGCATGAGAACCCTTAGCTGGGGGATTAATAGGACCTACGAAGTCTATTCCCCACTTAGAGAATGCACGTCCACCCATCATAGGTTTCAGTGGCATCTCATCTTTGCGTATAGGATACTGAGTCCTTTGACAGACATCACACCGTTTCACATAGGTATGTGCATCCATGTGAAGGGTAGGCCACCAAAATCCCGCAAATAGTACTGCCTTGATCACCCGATCCGGTCCAAAGTGTCCTCCTGCTACACCTTGGTGAGCAGTTTCCAAGATCTTCAGATATTCACTTTCGTGGACACATAGTCTCAGGTAACCATCTTTACCACGCTTATATAGATTATCACGAATGAGTGAATAATCCTGAGCTTCTTGTTCTAAACTCCTTTTCCTAGCTAGAGTCATGTCTGGAGGGAATGTGTTTGTCCTCAGGAATGATACTAGTGGTTCGCTCCAATCTGGCACAATGGATACTTGATAAAGAGTGGCGTGTTCCACTGGTGGTTTAGTGCAACAGATTGAGCATTCCTTGCACAACTTTTGGACATCAGCTTCCATAGTTGGCCAATGTACTCCGAATCTCTTTAGAGTCTGTAAAGTTCTTTGCTTTGAATGGTGTTGCTCTAATGCACCTACATGTGCTAATTGCAACCATTTAGCGTACTCATCCTCTTCTACGCAACAAGCCAAGATCCCTTGATCTGTGTGCTTGTACATGCTTCCTGCCATGATGTGATACTTTTGGGCTTTTACAACCTCTCTATTCCGTGTGTTTACCACTGGATGGTTAGGCCCGTACGTCAATACTGGGACTAATGGCTTAGCCCACTGTGGCACCACTTCCAAATTAAACAAGTAAGCATCAGGAAGGTCATCTGATACTCCTTGTGGGGCTTCTCCCGATATAAGCCTAGAAAGATGATCAGCTCTCAAATGGGTCCTCCCTTTTCTTACCACAACCTCAAAATCATATTCCATTAGTAAGAGAAACCATCTCACTAATCTTCCTGTATTGCATGGCTTGTTTACAAGATATAACAATGCCTGATGATCAGTAAAAAATTTAAACTTATTTGCAAGCAAATAGTGTCTAAATTTCTTAACTGCATATACCATGCCTAATCCTTCTCGCTCTGTAGTGGTGTAATTCCGTTCAGCCGCATTCAATTGTCTACTGGCATAGGCAATTGGAAGATCCATATTACCTTCACCAGTAGGTTGTGCAAGCACACATCCAATAGCATAATTGGATGCATCAACATGAACATGGAATGGTTTATTCCAATCTGGTGTGGTCAAGATTGGTGCTGAACACAATCTTCGTTTAAGCTCCTGGAAGGAATTCTCGCATTCATCCGTCCACTCAAAGTTAGTCAGAAGTCCGTACATGGGTTTTGCAATGACAGCATACATGTGTATAAATCGTCGATAATAACCACAATGCCCCATGAAAGCTTGTACTTCCTTGACATTCTTTGGCCTAGGTAGCTCTGCTATGGCTCTCACTTTCTCTTCGTCAGTAGATATGCCATTCTTTGACACTATGTGTCCTAGAATCTTACCTTGCCTGACCATAAAAACGCACTTTTCTGGGTTCAGGCAGACTTGATAGTCTCTACATTTGTCAAAGATTTGTCTGAGTTCCGGAATATGGGCTTGTCTAACATTGGAATGAGCACAGAGATCATCAACATAGACTTCTAAACTCTTCCTTAGGAACTCCTTAAACACATGGCACATCAGCCTCTGGAAGGTAGCTGGTGCATTGGTAAGCCCAAATGGCATTACTCTAAAAGCAAAAATGCCCCATTCTGTGGCAAAGGTTGTCTTATGCTGATCCTCTGGAGCTATGGCTACTTGATTGTAACCCGAAAATCCATCGAGGAAGCTGTACACTTCCTTGCCTGCCACTCTTTCTAAGAGATGTTCTGTGATGGGAAGCGGATAGTTATCTCGAATTGTGGCGGCATTAACCTTTTTCAAGTTAATACACACACGCAGCTTGCCATTCTTCTTGGGCACCACCACGATGGGGGATACCCATTCGGTGTGCTCAATTTCATAGATAAATCCGGCTTCGACCAGTCTATCTATCTCTTCCTTAATCTTAGCAGCGTAATTATCGTTATATGTATAAGGCTTTTGCTTAGAGGGTTTGGCATCTGAGGTCATGGGGATGGTGTGCGAGCATATGTCCGGGTCAACCCCTTTCAAATCCTTGTAACTCCAAGCGAATACATCTCTGTATTCTCTTAGCAAGGCAATCAATTCATGCTCTTCTTCTTCTGTCAGGTCATGGCCTATATACGTGCATCTCTCCTCTCCTTCTTCTATGGCCACTACTATTTTCTTGGTGGTTTCTTTGTTATCATAGGCCTCTCCTGATTGTGCCTCTCGTTTAGGCATTCTTATCATGACTCTCCTGTCATCTATCTCATACTTCTTAAAATTTTCTGGGACCTCAAACAAAGATTCTTCCTCCTCTGGTGAGACTTCTTTCTTCTTTCGTTTCTTTCCTTCTTCCCTTGGGGTCATATGCGTTGCTAATCTTACATCATTTGTAACCTCTCCATGCCTCTGGGGTTGAAATTCTACTTCATGGAAGTATTCTTCATCTGATGCAAATGGTGGGTCCATAATGATTGACTCTAGATCGGAGTCACTTGCATCCTCAAATGCATCAGGGCTAGGTTCACATTCTTCTAGAACTGCCTCTCCCATGATTGGCTCTATGGAGAAGACTGAAATGTCATAGCCATCCTCATCACAGTGAGGTGTCCATTGTTCTTCATTGATGGCTACGTCCATTGTTGCTAAAATTTCTGCCCAACCGTGAGGTTCAAATTCTTCGTCTGGAAAAACTATAGGTGCATAGGCTGGGTCTTGGATTGATCTATGGGTTTCTTTCGCACCTACCTCTCTGGCTTTCTCTCTCTTCTCTTCCTCTACTGCTACTTTGCACATCCATAAGTGAGTATCTTCATGCATCCATGAGGATCCAGACCCTATGGAATGCACCGATTCTGTATCATCTTTGGCTCTATGGATGGGATTCCACTGGATAGGAGGTACATCCCTATGAGAGTAATCTTTGAGATTGACTTTGGTCGTAACACCTAAGTGCTGCAGGTACAAAGAATTGGTTCCCCAATCCTATACCACTTGCAACTGTCGCATAAATGGTCTTCCTAAAATCATCTCATAGGCATGAGTTTTGCTGAAGTCACAAATAGCAAAACTATGCTCAAACTCGACACCACAAGTGGTGAGAGTTATTCCTTCGAGCAATCCTAGGGGTCTCTCAATATGACCATCGGCCATCTGCAATTTCATTCTCGTTGGCCTGAGTGCTGGCTTGCCCCAACGCTTCCATAAGGAGGTGGTGGCGATTGCAACTCCTGCACCTGAGTCCAAAATTGCCTTAGTGGTGTAGTCCTAGTAGGTAATGGGAAGATAGGTGTTCCCTTCTTCACCTTCACACATATCTCCTATCTTGTCCAAGGGAATTTCTGGCACTGTCCTATGGGATCCTACTCGGGAACGTGGTTTTGCAACTTCAGTTACTTGATTGGCTACATATTTCCGCGCTTTTGGTCTATCCTTAGGTAGTTCTTCCAAAGTGATATCGCGCTGCACCTTGGTGTTCTTTACTATCTCCGTGTTCCTAGGTATGACTGAGTCGTCGTTCCTTACCATGACTGTGGGTGCTCTCATACATGTGGACTTTGCTTCCCATGGGCCTGTGAAGTGGGGTAGCTCTTGTATGGAATTAGACTCAAAGTCCAATCTCTCGTGAGACTGAGTACTCTCATGTTCCCCGTAAATAGATGGGATGTCTTGTGGGAATTGGTCGTGTGCATCGTCCACAAGTTCAAAAGGAGGGGCAACTTCACTTTCGTTATCCCATTTGTCTTCTTGAATCTCTCGTAGGAAGTCTGGTGCAAACCGATTCATAGAAGAAGAAGTGTCTGGCTCCATAGAATTGGGCGCATAAGCAACCTGGGAAGGAGGGCTTGTTCTATCGTTGGCTCTCTCCTTGCTCTCATAAATGGCTGGAGCACAAGCTTCTTGGGGAGGATTGCTTATTCTATTACTCTTCCGAGCAGGCTCATACACTCCCTAAGAAGGAATGTAGGCAGACTGTGGAGGTACGTGAGCTTTCGGGGGAGGCTCCTGTGACTTTTGGGGGGGAAGATAATCTTCTTGGAAAGGCACGTGGGCTTCCTGAAGAGGCTGGCTTTCCCGTTCTCTTGCCCTTTCCTTTCTTTGAGGGGCAGGTTCCTTTTCTGGCTGTGCAATTAGCCTCTCTAATCTTTCTAAGGAGGGGAAGGTGTCTGGTTTAGTGGAATTGGCCACATACACTTCTGATGGGGAATGCTTCATGTTTTTGCTTGCTTTATCTTTTTCTTGATTTTTTTCTTCCTTGGCAGATCTTGCAATTATTTCCTCTAACTTCTCTAGGAATCCATCCAAGTGTAATTGCGTTTTGGCTGAGCCCGAGTAATTGAAAAGGCGACTGGCTTCAAACATAGTCTGAGCCAATGCGACCATTTTCGCACACAGTTTGGTTCTTTCTATCTCTAGGTCAGCTCTAGGATAGCACTTGTCGTGATCCGTGACGTTTGGCCCTTCTTGGATTCTGGCCTGATATGCTTTGAGCATCATGTCTATGTCTTCAGGAGTGGGATCAGCTAATACTGATCCTACTCTAGGGGGTGGTGGGATTTGATGAGGCGGTGGGTAAGGTGGTGGGTTGGATGGAGATGAGAGTGGTGAAGGCGGGGCAATGTGAGAGGGAGTCTGAGCTGTGAGTTCAGTTATCCTCGCTTTGGTTTCTCTTATGCTTTCCTCAAGCTCACTCATCTTTTTAGCCCATTGTCTTTTCATTCTTTCTCGACTATCTTTCCAAGCTCTAGTCCTTTTCTTGGTTATGCTCTCTGTTTCACTAGCCTCTGGGCCCTTTTCCTGGTCTACACCCTGGTTTTGCTGCAGTGCTTGGGCTCTAGTGACTACCTGTACTGGTGCAGTGGAAGTGACACTTCCTGAGGAATCTACCACTAACCCAATAACGTTGATCGGAGTGATTTTTGGCATATTATTAGGATTCTTAGGGCAATCTCGTAAAAGGTGTTCTTTTCCACAATCTTGGCAAAAACCTTGGATCGTCAGTGACTGGGGTTGAGTAGGTGGAGGCAAGGGACAATCACGAACGAGGTGATCTCCTTGACACCTGTAGCATGGACCTCTAGGGAATGGTGGTCGTACTTGCCTAGGTTGAGGCCTGGGGTTGGGGTTTGCATACATGACGTTCGTGTAATCTGACTCCCAACTAGGTTCACTTGGTTCTTCACTATAGTAAGACTCACCATGTTCTGGAGACTGCATGTAGTAAGCCTGGGGACTATCGACATGGGTAGAATCAAAGCTATGGTCACTTGGGTCACTTTCTGAGATCAATGGGGTTACTGGTACTAGGGCCCTATTCAGGTTTTCTTCTGCCACAGCATACTTTACTGGAATCACGTTAGCGGGGTTTGGAGGCTGTTGAGCTAGCACCGGTTGGGGTCTCTGTTGGGCCTGATATGGTTGCTGATAGGTTTGTTGGGGTCTAGCATATTGTGGTGGTGGATTTTGGTTCTGGTGTCTGCCTTGTTGGTAGGGTTGCGGATAGGGTTGCCTAACTGCCTGCTTGTTGTATGGGCAGTCTTGTGCGGTGTGATTGGTGTATCTCCGTTCTATGGTGCAGTACTGGCTACTCGGATTTACTTGGGGCTCAGCCATAATAGGGCAGACATTCGCCATATGGTCACCACCGCATGTATAGCACCTTTTCACAGGAGCAAACCTCGGAATTTGTTTGCTAGAGACGCCTAGTTTTTGTGCCACTTTCTCTGCGAGTTCCTCAATCGATGTGGACTGCGTGGAAGAGTGACTAAAAGTACTATCTGAATCTTTGTAGATTTTGGAAAGCTCTAGCTCTTCTCCTAGGTTATCTTCAATGTCAATGCACATGCGTACACATTCTTCTATGGTCCTAGGGTCCTTTAGATACACATAGGATCTCAATTTCGTACTCAGCAATCCATCAAGGAATAAGGCTACTTGTTTAGCAGGTGTGGGTAGCTCCGAAATAGGGCACCTTTCAAGATATTGTCTAAATCTTCTTCCGGCCAACCTGACAGTCTCTTGTGGGGTCTGTTTGAAGCTGTGAATCAATGAGGAGGTATTGTGTCTTATGCCGCTCTTAGAGAACTCTATAATAAATGCTTCTAGGAGTTGATCTATGCTCCTGAACTGGCGCTCATCCAATGGCTGAAACCATGTAAGTGCGGTGTTCCTAAGGGTTAGACCGAAGGCATTGTACTGTGTGAACAGATCCTCCACTTGTTCCGCTCTCAAGACTTGTTTGAACTCCGCCACATGATCATAAGGATCTCCTGTGCCATCAAAGTAATTCTTCATGGACTTAACTAATTGGGTGGGTCTCAGAGTTCTTGTGTGCTCTCTAGGTCTCGGCAGAGGGAATCCATCCACGTTTCTTTGGTTCCTGTGAGATCTCAGCACCTCAGGTTCTACCCTGTTCGTTTCCGTCCTCGTTCTTTCTCTGCCTACTGTGTTGGCAAAACTTACTTCTGGTCTATCTCTGCTTCTGTCTCTTTGCGTACCATGAGCTTGGGAAGCTCCAGCCCCAGGGTGACCATAGGATGCATTTGATCTTGGTTGGGGGAAAATAAATTCACCCTTCCAAGTGTAAGCATGCCTATCATTTTCTGTCACCACAAAGATCCGTTCCGAAGTGTGATCTAAGTAGGTCACTCTACCTGGGCTATCCGGATCCTTAAACTCATAGATCATGATATTTCCTATATCAGTTGGCTGATTGGATTTATACCTCCAAAAGGCTTCATCAGTTTCTCGATTGAGGAGCAACTCTATGCTCTTGTTGTCTTGGGGGACCCATTCAGGTGTGATAATCCTAGTGAGAACTGATTTACCTCGAGGGGTTCTAGGTTCCACACCCATGTTCCCTTGTTCCAGGTCACCTAAGTCCGCTTCTGAGATTACATTCCCAAAGTCATCTGTTCTATCCGGGTGACTAGTGACTACATATATAGTTCCTTCCTTGTCCAGGTATGCACCGTTTTCAAACTTGACAGCTGGGTGTTCTAGTCCTATGGATTGGTCAGGGTTTTTAATCTGGACCACGGATCTTCCTAGGCCGTCCTCATAGATGCTAGCACCTAGTCGGTTGGTCCTAAGATATTCCAGCTGTGTTTTGTAAGGGCCTTCTACCCTGTACAAATAAGGTACTCCTGAACTTCCCGTAGGTCTGTCCATGCCTTGAGACATTTCTGACTCACTGGTCTCAGAGCTAGGGTAGTATGAGTGGTGGCTCAACTGCTGGGCCCAAGACCTTGCAGTGTGATTGACACTAGCCTCTGAAGATCTAAGGCTTTGTCTTTCCCTTGCTAAATGTCGTCCTGATCTAAGGTTCATATGCCTAACTGATTAGCCCAATTTTTTCCAGTGTACAACCTCGTTGCCGATCAATTGGTACCAGTCACTTGATTCTTTTTAGTTAATTATTGTGTTTATGGTCTTGTCTGATATCACGTCGTCAGGAACACTTGAATGTTCTTCGTACTTTAGGTTGATCGTTCCACGTTAAGTTCTTTTCCTTTAGGTTATCGACAGTACAGAGATTATGTTTTTAACTTGAACTTGAGTTATTAGGTAGTCTTCACTTGATAACTGCCTACCCTCGCCCTGGCTTACTCCTATCACTAGTCGTTCTTAGCTTGAGCTAGGAAATGACAGAGGGAGTTGAGAATATTCCAACCTTACTTGTTGATCCCTTGCTTTATGGTGCTCAAGAACCCGTTTCTCAAGCTTGCAAAGAAACCTTGCTTTGTACGCTCTCAGTTGCTCTCAATGGACCTATAAAAGTCCCAGGGTTAGCTTAATGCTTATGTTCAAAGGACAAAACCAACCACTTCATTCATGTGACACAAACACACATTTGCATTGTGACTTTTAGGAAAATAATTCTAAAGACCCCTGACTTTTGATCCCCCTGGGTATGGTCAACTTCAGAATACCCTCTCTAAAAATCAACGCATTATCTTTATAAAAAACAGTTGAGGGTGTGTAGTATATGCCACGAGCTTTCCAACAAGCCCAAGAGCTCAAGAATTGGATTTCGTATAAAAAAGTTATGACTGTTCAGGGTTTAGGGAGTTAAATCAGGATTCAATACAAGCTAACAGTCAAACAGGGATACTCGAGTAGCTTGTGGCACGGCCTAGCGATGCAATACTACACCCTAGTGTTTGTCCCACACTTAGTCACAATTTAGACCAATAGTTTTGCCTTGAAAATTTGACCTAATTTGCCCTTCTAACGCGTTCGCAAAGTCTGTCGGTCGCGATTGACAGGTCAGTCGCGATCGACGTGTCGATCACGATTGACAGGTCCGTCGTGGCTGTCAGTCGCGATTGACTGGTCAGTCGCGATTGACACGTGGCCGAAAAGTCAATCAGTCATGGTCAAAGGGTCGTTGACTCTGTCGGTCGCGATTGATGAGTCGATCGCGATTGACAGGTCGGTCGCGAGGATCTGTCGATCGTGGTCAAACAGTCGTTGAGTGTGTCGGTCGCGATTGATGAGTCGATCGCGATTGATGACTATATCGCGATTGACACGTGTCACGCGTATGGTCAGTCGGTCGTGGTCAATCGGTCGTTGACTCTGTCGGTCGCGATTGACAGAGCCGTCGTGGGCTGTCGGTCGCGATTGACGTGTCGATCGCGATTGACAGGTCTGTCCGTCGTGGTTTGTCGATCGCGATTCACAGAGCGATCGCGATTGACAGAAATCTGTGGAATTTCAAAAAACTAAACACATTTTTGGGAAGCTCTAGGCCTATAGGTCATGGATATGCACTTTGTTTAGCAATTAGAGCAAGTTTTCAGTCGGTCGCGATTGACAGAGCTCGACGACACACAGACAGTTACACAGATTTCCGTACCTGCGCGGAGTGCTGGGGACGATGATGCGGCCTGTACCTGCAGAATGCTCACAAAACATGCAAAAAACAGCACATGCAAATTCGCTCTCTGGCTCTCTCTCACAAGTGAAATGAGGGAAATGAGGTGGAGATGGGGATATAGTCAAAAAACTGAATTTTTCGCGATGATGGAGATGGAGGTGGGAGATGGTGATGATGATGATGGTGATGAAAGTAAAAGAAAATCGATGAGAGTGAAGAAAATACCTACAACTCCAACGCGTCAACTCTACGTCTTACCATCACACGCTCGTCCTCAAAGCTCGATCCCCGGCAACGGCGCCAAAATTTGGTGTAGCTCAGTGATGAGTAGCACTTCCTTTAATGTCAATCCGGGAAGACGTGACGATGGTATGAAGACCTCGAGCAAGTGGCGGCACAAGTGCGTGAGTGAGAAGCACACAAGCATGCACACACATACACACACACGCGCACACACGGCAAGACAAAGAGGAAGAATCAATGGAGTTCTTTAGATTACTTTCAAAAGCTCTTACAAGTTCGTTTCAATTACAATCCAACCTCAAAAATGAGCTCTCTAGCTCTTTTTATAGTTTTTGACTAGTTTTGGCCCTGTCCAGACCTAGTGTCCGGCCTAGTTAAAAATTAGGTTCCAGGGCTTATTTGGGGGCTCAAACGAGATCTAAAAAATACGAAAATTGGTACGCAACTACTTCTAAGGCTCCTCAAGCTCAAGGACTCCTTGGCTTGCACAAAATGGAGCTACAAAAATGTGAAATGATATTTACAATGATTGTTAGTGATAAGAATCACTGTTGTTGTAGGGATTTCTTCTAGTGATCTGCCATACATATCTTCGAGCTCTCTACTTGCTCTTCCTCCCTGCATGTCCATCTCTTTGATCTGCATTAGTGCCTTGAAAAAATATTGGCCTACTTGCCAGATCTTCTTTGACTGCTCTGTTTGCTTGTGTTGTCCCTTCGCTCTGACTCCCTTCTTTGACTTTCACGTCTTGTGAGTCCTGGTGTGCCAAGACTACTGCCAACAGCATGGATGTGAATATGCATATGCATGTGTATAAGTATGTGCTAATGCATATATGAGTATGTGTATACACAATAATGCATGCATGTATGTTCTTTTATGTGTTTGTAGATATGTTTGTGCATATGCATGTCTATATGTGTGTGTATGTGTATGTGTAAGTGTATGTGTATGTGTATGTGTATGTGTATGTGTAAGTGTATGTGCATGTATAGTGTAAGTGTATGTGTAAGTCTATGTGTATGTATATGTGTGTGTATGTGCACATGTATGCATAAGTGTATGTGTATGTATATGTGTGTGTATGTGCATGTGTATGTGCATGTGTATGTGTGTGTATATGTGTGAGCATGCATGGTCATGTATATGTGTATATGTGTATATGTGTATATGTGTAGATGTGTATATGTGTATATGTGTATATGTGTATATGTGTATATGTGTATATGTGTATATGTGTATATGTGTATATGTGTATATGTGTATATGTGTATATGTGTATATGAATAAGTAGTTGTGAGTATTTTAACATATGAAAATAGAACAATTTAAATTATATACAACCAATGGAAATTACAATTACAATAATTAGCCATATTTTATGCTTGGTGAACTTTTTGAATAGCCTCTAATAAAGAGAGAGAGAGAGAGAGAAGGTAGAGGGATCAAAAGAGATGAACGAAAATGAAAAAGAGAGAAAGATAGAAATTAAAAGAGAAACAAGTAAAAGGAATGAGAGAGATAGAGAAAGAAAGAGAGAGAGAGAGAGAGATGATAAGAGAGGGATTAGAAAAGAGAGAGATACAAAAAGAGCTTATAACCACACTTCAGATATGAATGTTGGAGATCTCTTCGATCAGATCCATGTAAATTACGATCAAAGAGTGCTTTAATGTTTTTTATTTTCTATAAATGTCACATACAAAATGAAAAACCACCGTGCCCAAATAATCCGTTGCATCATATAAGCAATGGCTTAGCATCATATAAGCAACATTAAAGAGCATCACATAAGCGATGCTAATGGACATATCGTATAAGCGACTTAGGGCCAAGTCGTATAAGCAACACGAAATCAGCGACGCCAATGTTTATGTCGCTCTTAACATTGGTAAAAACGTCAAAAATAACATCAAGATTAATGTTATTCAGGCAAAGGTACATGCTCTATGGCCATTCTAATGAAATGCTCGATAACAACGCAATGAAAATGTGTCATGTTAGCCATGGCTACACCCTCTTTATTCTTCTAGTGCATGTAGCTTAGCTATTTTTTCAAATGTATCTAGATAGTTTATAACATTTACCCTATAAATTTTCCTTTATCACTTAATAAATTTTCCACAATCTTTTATCCTTGAGTTTCATTCGTCAAATTTTTAAATAATTCATCCATTTCTCTTTGATCTTCTTGATGTGATTTAAATTGAACAATTTTAATAATGTCTTGAACTTCTTGTTTATTCCTCTCTTTATGTTGGACTACCAAATCCACAAGCCCTTTGGTGTCTAGTTTCATTGATTTATAGTTTCCTCATGATTTGCAATTAAACCAAAAAGTTTCAAAATATGAAGAGACCTTACCGATGAGGGGTCGAAGAAGTGGTTCAATAAATGTGCACATGTGAATTTTTGATACATTGTTTTTCAATTTATAGAATCCTAAATACAATAATTGTTAAGAATATGATGTATGTGCTATCATGGTGCTTCAATAGTAGATGAATTGGGTGGCATGAAGAGGATTTCCCACTTGCCAATCTCTATGGACGTGCTCAGTTCAAGATGAACAACCCTCAACACCCAGAACATTCCAAGGTTTGGGATTAAGCTACCACTCCCAAGGATGATGAAGTACCTATGATAATCAATTCACATATATGCATATTTAGAAGAATAGAAATCATGTATACCTAAGTTGTAGTGTCGGATCTTCATGTCCGATTCACAAATGTTGAAAGGATGGAAAAACTCTGTTGGTGGATCAAGTCAACTCCCAAATTCAGTAGATCACACATGGTGACCTCAGCAAACTGAGGTACTTCTTTAACACTTGAAAATTTTTTCATAAAGTTTTTATGTTCACATGGTAGAAAGATAGCCACATCTGTTTGCATTTCATTGTGACACATGAATTCATATGTACCTTCACCCTTTTCTATACTTTAATCAATGATGTTAAACAAATTTTGTTTACTGAGTCATACATGTTGTGTATCAGTAGGCATCTGATTCCACTTTTCAAACATTGTTCTAGCTCATGACTTTTTTACAATTCCGTAGGTGGCTAGTGAGGGAAAAAGATTATGAAGCTAATATGAAGACTAGTTGTAGAAAACACTTCTAGTATTAAAACGTGTTCAAAAAAGGTGGATGTTTGTATGAGTAGAATTAGTTGAATTTCTTTAATATGAAAGATTGTATATATGTGAGTATTTATATAAGAGGAAATCTAATTTTGAATGAGTGGATGATGGGATTTGTTTCTTGACTATCTCAAACTAAATTTATGAATGTTTTTGAACCTAAAAGCAAGTATTGTTGACCAAAATGGTTATTTGTAGAGCTTTTCATATGATATTATCATGAACGAGATTTTGATATGAAAGAAATCATTTGCATCTTGCATAATAAATGAATAAAATTTTGAAAATTATTTGATTTCCTTAAAAGAAATTTGATATTATGTAATGATGGATTTTCATGTAGGCCCATCAAGATGTTGTGCAAGTTTGGTGGGGTGGATGTTGGAGATATTTACTCTCCCCACTTAGAAAGACAAACTAAAGTAGAGACTTGAAAAGATGTTGGCCTAAGGGTTTAGTGGAAGCATCACGATCGCTCAAGATGTCTTTGACAAAGGAAAACACTAGAATGATCATGCATTATCAAAATTTTCAGGTAGTTTGGAGGACATTGACCATCAAAGCTATTCTCTTCCCACTATTGACTGCTTTAGGTGGCTCAAGTCACTCAATGTATCCAATTAGAGGTAGCAATCAGTCAACATGGGACTGGAAGTGGGATCTTTGAAGGTGCACAGAACCAAATCTGGCTTGCTCCGAGAACAATGGGATCCGACCATGGTATTATCTTACATGCTTTATATTGGTGAACAACACAAGTTTTGCTTATGCTACTTTGCTTGGTCTGCCACTCCACTAATCTAAATGAATCAAATACAATAAATCCATTTTTGAGGATCAACTAGAACATTATAACACTACGATATTTGAATTCTCATTTCTATTGTATTAATTTCTAGTAGCTAATGGTTGTGATTGTAGATGCATTATATGCTTTAATTTTCAAATGGTTTTCTCTTAGTAGCACTAAGACTATAGAAGCAGAACACATTATGATGACATCTTGAACAAGTAATCACTACAAGAATTAAGGGCGTGTAGTGACGGTTAATGTGACACATTTTCATCTCTTCTTAGTCATGATACAAGCACATACACACACATGCATATGCATACATACATAGAAACATGCATACACACATGCACACACATACACACATATGCATACACACATATATACACATATACACGCACATACACACATACACACATGTATGCATACACACACATATGCATATGCATATATGTGAGGAGATGGTTGGATACACTCCAAAGATGAGGTGGTGATGCACAAATCCTGCTCGACACTTGCGAATATAGCTTCAAAGTACCTTAATAGACACTCGCTTCCCAAATCTAGATTTTTATTAACTATGTACCTTGGAGCATCACTCTCAAAGATTTATATCAAAATATATAATTTTCATAGTTGAAGGGCTCCAAAAACTTGCTATTTATGGAATAGGTTCTTCTCAAAAACTCACTGAGAGCTCACTCACTAATTATAGTTGACCTCGAGAGATTTTCGACATAGCTAAATGAAGAACGTAGCTTGCTATTAGAAGTTATTTCACTAATTTAGGATGAGTATGTGATGACAATGATATTATGATGTTGGGGGTGTAATCCCAACTTTTTAGGAAGATGAGAGTGAGGAGACATAGGTGACTTGGAGAAAACTTATCTTAGAATCTAATGAACCAAATGATAAGAAAATTGATATATGGCAACTACATAGTTCAAGCTACATATACAAATTTGAATCACATCAAATGGATGACTATAGGCAGAGAACTCGACTGAGCAAAATCACTGAAATAAAGACTTACTAGCAAATAATAGTACATATAAAATGACTTGCACTAACTAAATCAAATGTTTATAATTATGGAAGTATGATACAAGAGAGATGTAGGCTTACTCATACATTTGTGGGCTTAGTTTAGCCATCAACGTGAAGCTCAATGAGTCCTTCTTCTCGGTATCCTTCCATGACTAAACGTCATGTACTTTTATAGTTATAAGGTGACTTTTGAATTTTGAATTTTTCACCTAAAAATTATCCTACCTTTTAGGATAGTGATTGATTTGATTCCAACTACTAGGTGGGTATGACTTGCATCTTGTAATGCCATGAGATTCCTTAAATCATCCTTTTTTAATTTTATCTCAAGTTTTAAATCTCATTCCTTTTACAAGAGGTGTTCATATGTGCCTCATGACTAATTTCTCAAAACTTTATGAGATAAACCTTGATATTTGGTCAAGCATAAAGGCTTGTTAAATGTACCAACAGCTCCCCCCCAAGTCGTAGATGCTTGAGTCTTCAATCTTTAGGTATTTCTTGTAATCCAATCATGGAATTAAATAGGTTGAGCTTGCTTCCATCCAATGGTTTTGTCATCATGTTTGCACATTGCATATGTGTAGATACATAGGACAATTGTATCTCCTCGTTGGAAATCTTTTTCCTAACAAAATGGTAATGTATTTCTATATGCTTAGTCCTAGCATGAAAGATATGATTAGCACCTAAATGAAGTGAACTCACGTTATCTCCAAATATACATGGAGTGCCAAAATTCAACCCTAAAACTGTGTATAGGGTTTTGATCCACATTGCATCCATGTGAGGTTTCCTGGGAGTGTGCCTAAACTGGCTAACCCCACTTACTCCATAGCAAACCCCATGAATTGGCTAACCCCACTGCATGAATTGGTATTTTGTAATATGTTCAATTTGTTCTCCTTCATGAGCACTTAATTTGTGATTAACCTCCATGGGGGTACCTGCAACCTTAGTGTCCTGAATTTTGAACTGTGCAAACATATCCTTAATGTACTTCCTTGAGTAAGGAGAATTCCTTGATCCTTGTACACAACTTCCAAGCCAAGAAAATAAGTGAGCAATCCAAGGTCACTTATCTTGAATTCTTCCTTCATTTGGGCTTTGATCTTTCTGATTCCATTTGCATCATCCCCTATAAGAATGATGTCATCTACACACACATACACATGTATATATCTTCAAAGTTATTCTTCTTAATGAAAAGTGAAGAACCAACCTTGCTCAATTTAAAACATTTATCATGCAAGAATGTAATAAGCCTATGTTTCCAAGCTCTAAGAACTTTCTTGAGTCCATAGAGAGCTTTCCTGAGTTTGCATACACACTCAAGGTGTGATTCATCTACAAACCCAAGAGATTGTGCAATGTACAGTTCCCCTGAAATCCAACCATTCAAGAATGCATTTTTGACATCCATCTAATAGATGTTTCAATTTCTTGCAGCTGCTATACTCATGAGAACTATCATTTTTGCCATCTTTGACACAAGAGAGAAACTCTCCTCATAATCAATGCCTAGGGTTTGAGCAAACCCTTTACCCAGAAGCCTTGCTTTATACCTATTTATTGAACCATTTGAATTCTTTTTTACCTTATATTCATCCCATCCAATGCTTTTGATGGGAGTCTATTGATGAGATATGTGGCTATAGACATAGCCTCTGCCCATAGGTAATTAGGTAATCTCTTCTCATTAAGCATTAACCTTGCTGCTTCCACCATGGTCCTATTTCATCTCTCTACCACTCCATTTTGTTCTGGCATATGCATGGTTGTGATTTCTCTCTTGATGCCTCTATATTGGAGATAGCCATCAAACTCATGGGAAAATTATTATCCCTCTCCATCTGACCTTAGCCTTTTTGTTTGTTTTCCCTGTTTGTTTTTCAACAAGAGAAAGATATTTCTTGAAACAATTGAATATTTCATCCTTGTGCTTCATAAAGTATAGAATGGTCCATCTGCTATAATCATCAATAAAGGATACAAAGTACTTGTACCCTCAAATGGATGGCTCTTTGCTAGGTCCCCAAACATCTATGTCAATTAGCTCCAATAGGTCACCATGGATGTAACCTTTCTTCATAAAGGGTTGCCTATGTGACTTCCCAAATTGACATGCACTGCATTTGTATATCGTATGTTGCTTGGATATGTTGGGTAAACCAAGCAGACTTTGATCCCTGCATACTTGCTTCAAACTTCTTTCACCAATATGAGCTAATCTTTTGCACCACATCACTAATTTTGATGGGGTTTGTCCTCCATAATTGAATAGAGCAATATTTCTAGTATCTTGAAATTCAAATGTGAAGAGTCTACCTGACTTTTCACCTTTTGCAATCCTCTTGAGTCGTGGTTGAGGGTCTTTAACAAATGCTCCATTCCTTGTGAGTCTTACTTGCAAACCTTTCTCTATAATTTTTCCAGAACTTATCACGTTTGGTTATGGTAGGTACATACAATACCTTAATGAGTAGATTCATAGTTCCATCTAGGGTCTTCAGATTTCCAATCTTTCAAGTGAGTGCCTTGTGTCATCTCCTATTTGAATCTCATGTCTATTCCTTGGATCTTCCAAGTTAGTAAATAGAGCCACATTCCCTACTACATGATGGGAACAACCAGAACCTATGTAGAACACATGCTCATCTGCTTTACCTTGATTTATGGTCATGTTCATTAATAGAAGTGAGTCTCTTGTGTTTGCTCCTCACTGTAATTGCTATAATCTCTCCTTCCTCTATATCCTCCTTGGTTATTGGTATTGTTGTAGTTGTCGTTGTATCTATTGAAATTGTTTGATCTTCCTCTTCCAGAGATTCCTCAATTGAAGCATCTTCCTCTCTTATTTCTAGAATTCTTGAAACAATTCTCAGGTGTATGGTTAGTCCAGCCACATATGACACATGGAGAAGAGTTTTGGAATCTCCATCTGCCTTGTTTACCTACTCTACATCTTCCTCGCTACCTCTTCCTGCAAAATTAGCTTTGGAGGTTGAAGCTTCATCATCAAATCCTTTGCCTTTGTCTTTTGAAGTCAGGTACCTGCATATCCATGTATAGGTCCATTATTGTGCTGAAAGCTTCCCATTTATCATCTGCCATGATTCCATAGATAACTTGTCTCACAATCTGCTCATCTACAATGAATTCTCCAATGCTTCCATGTTGATCAACTAGGTCCTTCATTTTGGTGACATAATCAGTCACACTTTGCTTGGGCATCTTCTTGAGTGTGGTGAATTCCATCCAAAGTTGATTCTTCCTAGCTCTAGTGCTTGAAGATAAGAATGCTTCAAGAGCATTCCATGTCTCTTGTGATGTCTTACAATTCCTAATGTGTGGAAGAAATTAGAAACTAAGTTGAGGATACTAGACCTGGATAAAGAATCCTTTGAGCACCATGTTGTTAACCTTTCTTGTTCTTCTTGAGTAGGTTGGCCTTTGCCTCTGAGTGTTGGCATCAAATCATCTCCAGATATGTAACCATAGAGATTTCTACCTTCAAGATATTCCTCCATTTTAAGAGACCATGTAGAGTAATTACCTGGATCCAATTTTTCAATAGATGATGAGAATCCATCTCCCATGCTGAGTTGATGATGGCTCTAATGCCACAGTGAGGAGATGATTGGATACACTCTAAAGATGAGGTGGTTGATGCCCAAATTCTACTCTACACATGGAAATATAGCTTCAGAGTACCTTAGTAGAAACCTTTAGCTTCCCAAATGTGCTTTTGTAACCACTATGTACCTTGGAGCATCACTCTCAAATAGTTATATCAAAACAAATAACTTTCAGTACCTTGCTATTTATGGACTAGCTTCTTCTCAGAAATTCACTCAATGCTCACTCATCGATTACAATTGATCCAAGAGCTTTTAGATATAGCTAAATGAAGATGCTAGATTTCTCTCATAAGTTATCTAACTAATTTAGGACAAGTATGTGATGACTGACAAATGATATTAAAAATTTGGTAGTGTCATCACGACTTTTTTAGGAAGATAAGAGTGAGCAGGCATAGATGACTTGAAGAAAACTTATCTCATAGTCTAATGAACCAAATGATAAATTGATATGGATAAGTAGAAAACACAAACCACATATAACAAGTTGAATCACATCAAATGGATGAGAATAAGTAGAGAAGTCGACTAAGAAAAATCACTGAAAGAAAAACTTAACAACAGATAACAATACACATGAAGTGACTTGCACTTACTGAATCAAATGAGTTTAATTATGGAAGTATGATACAAGGGAAATGATGTAGGCTTACTGATACATGTGTGGGCTTAGTGTAGCCACCAGCTTGAAGCTCAACGAGTCCCTTTTTCCTATATCCTTACGTGAATAAAAGTCATGTTCTTTTATAGTTATGAGGTGACTTTTAAATTTTGAATTTGCCACCTAAAAGTGCTCCTACCTTTTAGGGTGGTCATTGATTTGATTCCAACTACTAGGTGGGTATGACTTGCATCTTGCAATGCCACAAGATTCCTTCAATCATCCTTTTTTACTATTATCTCAAGTGTCAATTCTCATTGCTTTTACAAGAGGTGTTCATATGTGCCTTATGAGTAGTCACTCAAGACCTTATGAGATAAACCTTGATATTTGGTCAAGCATGAAGGCTTGTCAAATATACCAACAATATAGATACTTGCACATATACATACAAACATGTAGACACAAAAATATGCACTCACATGCATACATACATAGACGTGCATACATACATAGACATGCATACACATGCATATGCATACATACATAGACACATTCATACATTCATGCACATACACACACATATGCACATATACACACACATATGCACTAAACAAACACATGCATACACACATACACACACATGCACATACATACACAGACACATAAATACACACACATGTGCTTACATACACACATGTGTATACATACTCACATGCATTCATACAGAAACATGCATATGTATACATATGTACACACATGAATATGTATACATAAATAAATGCAAGCACATATACACACAAATGCATAGACACACATACACCCAGATGCGTACATACACTTACATGCATACATACACATACACACATACACATACACATATAGATACTTGCACATACATGCACACACATAGACATACACATACATGTACACATGTAGATACTTACACATACATACACACACATAGACACACATATACATATACACATGCACATACATACACACAAATAGACACACACACACACACATATACTCACATGCATAAATACACTCACATGAATACATACACACACATGCATACACATTCATATGTATACATACATACTCACATGCATATACAAACATGCACATACACACACATATGCACATATACACATATAAATACACACATATAGATACATATACATACATACATACACATAGAAAAGCACACATACCCTCACATGCATACACACACACACATGCATATGCATACAGAAATGCACACATATACATACACACACATACACATATACTCTTACACATACACATATAGATACTTGCACGTATACATATACACACATAGACACACACACATAAACTCACACACACACATGCATGCACATGCATATGCATACATACATAGAAACATGAATACACACACATGCACATACATACACACATATGCATACACACATTCATACATATATATACACATATACACACACAAACATACACACATATACATATGCATACACACACATACGTATGTGTATCTACGTGATGTGTATGTATCTCTATATATATTATGGTCCTCGTTGATTAGAATATATATATATATATATATATATATATATATATATATATATATATATATATATATATATATATATATATATATATATATATATATGTGTGTGTGTGTGTGTGTGTGTGTGTGTTCACATATATATACATATATATATATATATATATATATATATATATATATATATATATATATATATATATATATAAATACATACATATACACACACACATATATATATATATATATATATATATATATATATATATATATATATATATATGTGTGTGTGTGTGTGTGTGTCTATAGGTATGTATATATGTGTATGTATATATACCTTCGAGGACTACCTGCTCGACCTTCAACCTCGACGATGGAGTTCTCTACGTCCACAGCGACAACTTAATAGGCTTTCTGCAGTCAACCGACTTCTCCTGCGATTGAGAGGGCCTCCGTGATTGACGGTTTTGATAGTCACTGGTGTCCGCGATTGATGGATTTCCCCCGAGTTTTCTGTGATTGATGCTTTCCCTCATGACGATTGACGATTTTGCAAATGGGCAGTCTTTTGTTTTCCACTGCGATAGACACCTTGTGAGGGGTGCGCGATAGACACCTTGGAAAAGTGCGCCGTTTGCATTCGAGCTGGGTGTGGCAACAGTCGACTCTTAAATGTTCTGATTCAAAGTCCAGAAAGAGAGTGAAGCAGGCATGTTTGCGTCCTCGCTCTAGAGAAACCATAGCGCCGGCTCACGCTTTTACTGTTGTTTTGAATTCCTCTATTTGTCACTCTCTTTAACTTTCATTAATTGGTGTGTAGTTGCTGATGGAGAACATCATTAGTTGGCACGTAGTAGCTGATGGAGAACTTCTCCAAAAGAATTAAGAAGGTTGTGCGCTATGGAGGTGGGGATCCCTTCCCTCGTTATCAATAATCTACCCCGCGTTATCACTAGTGTGGCGGATGTGGCCCCTAGCCCTTCAGAGACCGTGGTGGCCCCTCGGGTTGCACTTAATTGCGAGGCGATCCTTTCAATGCAAGAAGAACTCAACAAAACTTGCCTCATTGGCCAGCTGTTTGGTCCCATGCCCCCACTAGATTCTATGCGCCAGTGGTTTTGCAAAGAGTGGTTCCCTTGCGGCATAGTTGTGAGTAAGTGCCAATTCCTTCCGGCTAGACACCTCTTGTTAGTTTTTGAGAACGAAGAAATGGCACTCCAGGCCCTCAGTGTCGGCTTTTGGCAATTCGGGCGTGCCACTTTGTGCCTCTTAAGGTGGACCCCCGATTTTGTGCCCCACAACTCTAAACCCCTTCGGTACCCTCTATGGGTCGAGCTCCCCAATCTCCCTTACTTCCTTTACGGATTTTTGTGGGATATCGTTTCTCCGATTGGCAAGCCGCTGGCCTTGCACGGAGATGTTGGGGGTTTCATATATGCGGGCACAAAGCACACGTTTAATGCTCGTTGGCATCCTCAAATCTGTGTGGAAGGTGACCTCTCTAAGCCTCTCCCCTCGAAAATTATTGTCGACTTGGGTGAAGGGGAATCTTGGATTCGAGAGATCACTTTCAAAAATCTACCCAATGCCTGCTTTCATTGTGGTCAACAAGGCCATAGAATTAAAGATTGCCCCCTGAAGCAAAAGTTTAAGCAAGAAACAGCAGCAAAGCCCAAGCTCTCAAGAGGAAGCAAGTCAGCCCATCCATTGAAGAGAAAGACAAGGTTGGCCAAATTCCAGAAATCGACTCAGAAGGGTTTACAGAAGTTAGAAGAAGAAGGAAAGCTAGCCCTAGGAGAAGCTCAAGCCCAAGGAAACTCTTAGAGAAGACCCGCGTGCCAGGAAAGTCACTCAGTAACTTATACTGCAACCTTGAGAAGGAGGTTAACAAGCTTGATTTTCCGGGAAGAATCTAGGACTTTGCGGGCACTTACCCTTGTAGTGGACCCACTCTAATGAGGTCAATCAAGAGGACTACATAACTAGCAAAGAAGATGGATTCACCAGAAGTTAATGAGGAAAATATGGACAGTGAAAGTTCCATCATTGGAACAACAATACCGGAATCGGCCCCTCCATCTCCCCCTCAAGAGGCTGCCGGCAAGGGCAAAGAGTTGGCAGGTATGCCTTGGAAAAGCCCCCTTAAATGGAAGGTGCTTGATCGAGACCATCCCTTCTCAAGAAAGAAAGAAGACTTCAAGAGGAAAAAAGAGAAAACCCACCCTCGGAATGAGGGAGGTGCAAGAAAATGATCATCGTTTCACTAAACACTAGGAGACTAAGTGACCCCGCAAGAGCCACCATTATTGGTCAATGGCACCGTGACATAAGCTTAAACCCATATTTTATTTTTCTTCAAGAGATTAAAATTGAAGGAGTAGACCTTCAAAAAAGACTTAAGAGCGTCTCTCAGTCCCATGTGTGGTGCTCCACAACCCATCAACATGGTTCTAGTGGAACTGCCATTGGTATCAATCACTTTTGGGCTAACAATCTTGACCACACCAGTGAAGACAGAAACCATAGGTGGATGGCACTTACATTTAGCACCCCCTTTCAATTCTCCTTGATCTCTATGTATTCTCCAAACGAGGATGCTACGAGGATCGATTCTTGGTCCTCCTTGGACTCGTTCTCTCATAATGTTCTGATTTGTGGGGACTTCAACATGGTTGAGTTTCCTGAGGACCGATGCAATAACAAGGGGAAAATCATTGAAGGCCAGGAGAAAGAGATATGGGATAAAATCAAGCTCCATCTCGACCTGGTCGAGGTGAAAGACATGAAGGGGTTCTCCTCGTCAAATCTCCAATTGGGGGACTCTTTGAGGAAAGCAAGACTTGATAGATGTTACATCGATCAAAACACCATCCTCTAGTGGGGTATTCCTTTGATTTCCCAACATATGGACCTGACTATCTCGGACCACTACCCGATTACTCTTTCTTTCAAACGGATTCCCGTGCTCCAGAAAGTCCCTTGGTTTCATGCTTTTCAAACATCGTTTTCCCTACCCTTTGTCCACGAAGAAATTTCTACAGTGTGGGCGGAAGCCTTTGCCTACTGTAATGAACTGGCTAAGTGCTGGAGAAGTGCAGTGGAAAGGACTCAAAAACTTCTGATCAAGAATGAAAAGGCTATAAGAAATATCCGGAAAAAAAGAAGAGAAACGGTGTACCGAAGGCTCACAGCTTGAAGAAGAGGTGAACAAAGGTAACATACAATGCCAACAAGGTCTTTTGAAAATCAGGGGAAGACTAAGACTAGAGGAGGAGGTTCAAAGGAAAAATCTTCAAATATTCTTCAAAGATTGGTGGGCGGGGAAGGCTGACAAACCTTTGAAAGAGATGTGTAACATCCTCAAAAGGAAACAAGCTAGGGAATCCATCCCCGTATTGGTCGATAACAATGGTACCAAATGTAGCACGGAAGTTGAGAATAGATCTATCATCGTCGAGCACTTTACCCATCTTCTCGGGGTCTCGGCTCCTCTTTCCCCACATGGGTGTGACTCGATGGCAACCATCTCTAGGGTTGTTCAATCTAGTATCCCAAAGAACATGATTTCTCTGTTGGATGCTAACATTTCAGACAATGAAATTATCAAAGTTATTGATGCTCTTCCCAATGGGAAAAGCCCAGGTCCTGATGGCCTCACCAATGAGGTTTTTAAGCCTTCAAACATGAGGTGGCCACCCCTCTACGTATGGTGTGGCAAGAGGCTCTCTCCTTTGGTGCCCTCCCTGAGTGTCTTAATAATGGAGTCATCAAGTTAATCCACAAAAGGGGAGATAAGAACAAAATTGAAAACTGGCGACCGATTACCATGCTCCAAACAGGATACAAGATAATTGCAAAAGTTATTGCCAACAGAATCTCCTGTCATTTAAAGTCATGGCTTTGTGAGGACTAGAAAGGTTTTATCAACGATAGATCTATACTTGAAGCACTTGTCAACATTTGGGAAGGCCTTGCATTTGCTGAGGAATCTGCACAAGATCTGGTATTCATTAAGATTGACTTCGACAAAGCATATGACAGATTGGAATGGGACTTTATTCTTCAATCATTGAAATACCTTGGATGCAGCCAAAAGTTCACGAAGATGGTTTCCACTCTTCTTGGAAACACTTCAACTAGAATAAATATCAACGGTAAGCTCCCTGAGCCCATTCGTTTAGAAAGATCAACCAGGCAAGGCTGCCCTCTAGCTCCATTACTCCTCACTATCGCCTCGAATGGACTCAGTCGCCTATTAAAGCATCACATGGATGGTGGCAATCTTAAGGGTCTTTCCCTACCTCCAAATCACGTCCAAATGATTGCGAGACTCTTTGCCGATGACATGAATGCCTTTGTGCATAACGATATAAACAGCATTGAGGTGTTTCGGTGGTGCCTCGACACCTTTTGTGTGGCGTCAGGTTCAAAAATCAACCATGCTAAAACCGCTTTTAGAGCAATCAGCGGACCTACACCCCAATTGTTGTTAGATCAGGGGTGTCAAGTTATCCCTAGAGGTCAAGTCTTTCGTCTCCTTGGCATTCCGATGGGATTCGACATCTCAATGGATCAACGATGGAACTAGATGCTATGCAAGTTGGATAGAAAACTAAATCATTGGAAAGGTATGCAAATCAACTTGGCAAGACGTGCTATGGTTGTTAACACATTTATGCTTTCTACAACTATTTACGTTATCTCGTGTTGGAGACCTAAGGAAAAAGACTTGGCCAAAGTGGAAAAAATCTGCAGAAACTTTCTTTGGAGTGGGGACCCCAATAGGAGGGGGATTCCCAAAATCAAATGGGAAACTTGCATTAGCCCAAAAGACTAAGGGGGCTTGTGAATTACGGATATCGCTGGGTTGGCTGACAAGCTAGCAGCAAAGTGGCTTATCAAGGCTTGGAGTAATAGTGAGTCCTCTTGGGCTAAATTGATCTTCAGAAACATGGAAGACCTTACCTTAGTTGGCCATCCTGGTTGGAAGGACATAGGGATTCTCACGCTTTTGTTCTCCCCTCAGGGGGTGTCCCCTAAAGGCTCTAGCCTTGTGTGTTCTTTATGGAAGAGTTGGAACAAGGCCAAACAATTCATCAAAATCAGTGAGGAGTGGAAGTGGGCGGCTGGGATAAGACAAAATGACTCTATCTGGTTCCTGATTGGCGGCATTAGGGGGGTGGAGTCTTGGACCCTCCAAGCTGCAAAGCCGCTATGGAACAAGGGGTTCAAACAGTGGAAACAACTCTGGAAACAAGAGACCAGCCAGTGGATTAGGTTCGAAGACTTGGACCCAAGACTTGGAGTTACCTGAGAGGAATGGACTCTTCTTCAAGGCAGGTGTTTAGCATGGGACTGCTCAACTACCTGTCTTCTCTGCGGTTAGGATCTTCCTTGCCTAGGGGGCCTCAAATGGGGCAATGGGAAGAAACTATCAAGAATCCCCAACTTCAAAGACAACATAGATGTTCATCACACTCTTAACAAGAGATGGTGCCTTTCTTGGACCAAAGTTCAATGGGAACTAAAGTTCATGTCTATTTGGCACCCCCTGATTGAGATCAAAAAGTCCATTCTCATGTGGCAGATCTTGCACAAAGGCATCTGGTCCAATGCAAGAGCTAACAAAATCTATGGTGTGCCGCCTTGGTGCAAGTGTTTCCATCGATGCATCGAAGATTTAGCTCACCTATTCTTCGACTGCCCCAAGTCCCGTGTCATATGGCATCACGTGACCTGGGTATTGAGACTCACGAATATCTTTATATATGTGTATCTATGTGTAAAAACCCTAAATTCCTAATCCTAAAGACCTAGACCTAAAACATGTGTATGAATTCTCCGTTATGTATTAATCTTGGTTTAAATATTCCTTCGTGTTTGTCTACTTGGCAAGATCATACCTCTCCAACCACTTCTACATAGGCTTAGATTTGCCAAACTTTGTTGCCTTCTCTCCAAGAGCTGCATTCATTTTTCTTCGCATCCCTTTACCCTGAGGTTCATCGCCTACGGGATGAACATCTTCATTATCACTCCATAAGCGAGGCATTTCTGGGTCCAACATGCATAGAAACTTTGTTATGAATATGAGATTGACCATCGCGAGTGATGCACATAGTAGATATGTCTTTGCTCCAATGTATATGGTAAACGAACTAGTCTTCACATGTTCCAATGTTCTTTGTCAGCTTTTGATGGTGGAAATTTTGTCATGTCCATGTAACCTATGACATCTTCTCCACCATCGTGATCTTTATCCATCTCATAAAACACCTCAAGTATTTCTTCCATGTGTTGATTTTGTGTAATGCTATTAGTACCTTGTACTTTTATCTCCCTCTTTGTTCTCTTATGTCCACAAGAGGTAGACGGTGCAATGTTGTTTGGGTCGACCTACTCACCAGGGGAACCATGAAAATGGTAACATAGGTTTTGTAGTCAGTTTCTATCAAAGGATCCATATTCTCTAACATGTACAATACATTGTTTTAGAAAAATTTTGATACTTGCACAAAGTGCAATGACATGCCATGATCTCCTCCAGATCCAAACATGCCATCTGATACCATGTGGAGATGTTAGGCATTTAGTGAATGATACATTTAATTATATATGTATTTCATTATATATACTAATGTTAAACCTAAAATCCTATATATATATATATATATATATATACATAATACTAATATTAAACCTCAAACCCTATTTTTAATCTAAATAAATATATAAATTTAATTTACTTAAAAACCCTAGAATCTTATTTTTATATATTTAATTGTATATATTTTATTTAATTAAAAAACCCTAGCTCTTTTCATATTTATTTATCTATATTAAGGTCCTATTTTTTATAGATATTTGATTATATATTCTACTTTTTTTCTTAATTTTGATGTGTGTGTGTGTGTGTGTGTATATATATATATATATATATATATATATATATATATATATATATATATATATATATATATATATATATATATATATATATATATATATATATATATATATATATATATATATATATATATATATATATATATATATGTGTGTATATATATAATACTAATATTAAATCTAGAATCCTATTTTTAATCTAATTAAATATATAAATTTAATATACTTTAAAACCCTAAAGTCTTATTTTTATATATATAACTGTATATATTTTATTTAATTGAAAAGCCCTAGCTCTTTTCATATTTATTTATCTATATTAAAGTCCTATTTTTTATAGATATCTAATTATATATTCTAATTTGTTTCTTTATATATATATATATATATATATATATATATATATATATATATATATATATATATATATATATATATATATATATATATATATATATATATATATATATATATATATATATATATATATATATATATATATATATATATATATATATATATATATATATATATATATATATATATATATATATATATATATATATATATATATATATATATATATATATATATATATTAAACCTCAAATCCTACTTTTTATATATTCAATTATACATGTATTTAATTTAATTTAATCATACTTAATACATTTTATTGTATATTTCAATTTTTCCCTAATTTTTATTTGTATTATGTGTATGTGTATGTGTATGTGTATTATGTGTGTATACGTGTGTATATGTTTATATTTGTGTATGCATGTGCAAAAACCCTAAAGCCCTAATCCTAAAGACCTAGACCAAAAACATTTGTATGCATGCTCCATTAGGTATTAATCTTGGTTTAAATCATCTTGTTAAGTCTTTTAAATATAGCTGCCCTCATCAATGGGTTTTGCCTCTCTTTAAGAGCCTTATAGTTGCACCATAGTAAGCACTTATGTTGCTTATAGTGCTTCTCTCATATGGGATTGCTAGATTGGGTTGCATTTCCTTGATGGTCCTCTTGTTATGTTGAGGAATGTCCATACGGTTACCCTCCCTCAAGACCATCTTGATAATAAAGGTGATACCATCAACTGTAGAGAAATGTCAGACTAATTTAATCTCATCACTACTCATGATCTTATGTATATATTCCAAAACTCTAGTTTTGTCTTGGAACAATAGGCTTAGAGATTCAGCTCATCAGGTTGCTAGACTCCAAAGATTCTATATTAATATCTCTTACTTGCAAAGTTTTTTTAGTATTGGTTATACCCTTGGCTCTTCCTTTTTGATCTGTGATCACAAGCCTCTTTTGGTTGAGCTTCATAGTGAATGCTTATGTTTTAAGGTTGGATGGACTCACCTTGATGGCTCCCTCCTTTAAATACCTTGTGTGATTGAAGAGAACCAAGATTATTTTTAGTCATCATTATATTTATAGGTTTAGGAGCCCGTCAATTGCTTGGTGCAAAGTTGCCAAGGGGATTATTAGTATTGTTGGAATAATCAAACATGTTCAATCTTCCCTTACTATTGACGATAATAACTTGGAGAAGCTCTTGATTCTTCAAGATGTATTGAATATGAAGAGTACCTTGAGGTTAGTGGCATTCTTAATTTTTTAGGAGAATTTCGGCCTTGAAATTAGGATAAATATAATTGAAGTATGATATCTTTGATGAAATAGAAAAAGAATAATGATGTCATGCATTTGTTGAAGAAAACATCTGATGGATTCGTGATCAATATTGAGGACAATTTCTAGGAGGCTACTAGCTTCTATATCAATGTTTTTTGTAGTAGTTCAAAGTGGGGGAGCACATCTCGAGGGCTAGGGCTAGTATCACACTTAAGAGGATAAAAAAGATTCGTCAAAGTGTGCCTACCTTGTTGCACTGTCCCCTCACTATTGTTGATGTTAAAGAAACCATTAGTACGTTGAAACCTTGAAATATACTAGGCTTGAAGGATTACCAAATGAGTTTTTTTAGAGCTAAAGGAGTTATGGCCTCCCTACGTTCTCTTGGTGTGGAAAGATGCCATTGGTAAAGGTACTCTCCCTATAGAGAGTTATACTAGCATTATTAAGTTCATGCATAATAGAGGGTTGCAAGAAGATCTTAATAATTGGAGACCTATTCTTCCTTGACCACTATACACGAGATTTTGGCTTCTACCTTAGCTAGAAGACTATCCCTATCCTAAAACATTCCATCCTTCTAGAGCTAAAAGGACTTATCGAAAGGATATTTATTCTTGATGCTATTATCTCCCTTTAGGAAGGAATGGGTTCTTTAAGATCGACTTTGAAAAAACTTATGATAGGATTGGGTTGGATTTTGTTCTTCAATCTCTTCATGATGTAAAGTTAGGCAAGAAATTCATCCAGTATGTTAGCACTATTTTTGGAAATGCCTTCTATATGCTTTGTATAGATGGGTGCCGCTCCAAGCCCTTTAGACTTGCTAAATCCCTAAGATAGGGTTGGACTATTGGCCCTTTGCTCTTTGCCATTGCTAGTGATGCGTTGGGCTACATTTTCAAAGATGCTATGTCTTCCAATATGATAAAACGTGTTGATACCCCCAACTCTCACTCTCCTTTGGGTCTCCCAATATTTGCTTATTATATAAATATCTTGATGCTTGTTAATAATTCCTTTGCTGAGTGCTTCTTGAACTATTTGCATACTTTTTCTTAGCTAGTGGTTTTAGGTTAGTCATAAGAAGATTGTTTGTAAGGCCTCCAACAATATTACTCTTCCCTTTCTGAAAGACAAAGCTTTTGAAAGCTTGGCATATCCATGGACCTCCAAATCACATTCAATGAAAGTAGGGATTGGATTATGGGGGATAAAATCTTTAAATGGTATGCTTATCAGAACTCCTTATCTTTTAGGGTGTTTTTCCTCAATCGTTGTGCTTTTTTGGATGACTTATCTTTTGGCCTTGTCGCTCCCACCGAAGAACATTTTACAACAAGCCATTAGTTTGTCTAGAATATTCTTGTAGAATGACAATTAACAAAGTAACAAAATCAAGAGAGTCTCTTAGGAAATTTATTATTTGTCAAAAAATAATAGGCTTGGGAATTATGTTTCCTATTAAAATCGCTAATAATTTGGTTGATAAATGTATTCATGGAGCTCTATATCCTAAATATATTTGGGTTTCTTGGATTAAATGGAATATAGATACATTTTCTATAAAAAGGTTAAAATAAAAATCCATTCTACTTGGGATCTTATTCTTTCACCTCATTCTTTTTCTCTTGTTGGTACTACTTTTAGTTTCATTTTATGGTCCACCTCGATGGAAGTGAAACAATTTTGTTCTCCAAATCCTTATCTTTCCACTAAGTTTAATCTTTTCATGTAGTATTTCATTTGGATAAGTGCAAGATTGATATTCTAGAGCATAAAATACAAGAAGTTTGAGTTCCAGAGTTGGAAAGACTTGATAGATGGTGATGTTGTCCTCATTAAGTTTTTTTATCTCTACTTTATTTCTCTTCTTCCTACAAACAAGTTTTGATGAACCAAAAGATGCTATTGGAAGAACATAAGCTGTTATGAATCAATAACTAGATTGTTGAGAATTTTGTGCTTGCTCAAGAGATTCTAATAGAGCTCAAGAATCACAAGGGTTTTATTCCCAATAACCATGACTAAAGTTGAGCTATAGGGAAATTCTTCTTGGCTCTTGTAGCAGGATGCACTTGAATCTCTAGAATGTCTAGAGATGCCACATTATCTGGTTCATTTGGATAATCAAGCATCAAACTATCTTCGAGAATGAAAAAGAAAAGATTTTTATTTTTCCTTCTATTAGCATTTCAAAAGTATAGGTATCTTATATCTCCTATCTTTTACCCCTACCTTTGTGAGAATTCTTAGTTCTCTTATGCAATAGGAACCACCCCTCCCTTTCATATCAATGGAGATCCACTCTCCTTTCTTTGTATTCTCCCATGAGATTTGGCATGATATATTCATACACTTAAGCGTTAATCTTTTTGTATGGCTTCGGGTGGCCCTAGGAGTCTTGCCCATATATGTATAATTCATCATTAATCCAACAATTTTCGCAGTTTTCCCAGAAAAAAAAGAGTTTTTGCAAATGAAGCCTAGACAATAGACTTCATTAGTGTGTATGTGTGTGTGCCATGTTGTGTGTGTGTGTGTGTGCCATGTGCTGTGTGTGTGTGTGTGTGAAAGAGAGAGAGAGAGAGAGAGAGAGAGAGAGAGAGAGAGAGAATGCACTATTTTTGTTTGAGCGAATTGTTTTGATTGATGCAAGATAGGCCTTAAATTCTTTTGAAAAGTAGCAAAAATGATATACTACTTTAAACCGTTTTAGGTACCAAAAAAGTAGTAAATGTACAAATGCGTGGACAACAAATCTCATACTAGATTATATTTTTTACAATATATCTGTTAGAAAATCATTAAAGCCTGGAGATTCTCTGACACTGCCAATGATGAAATCGGTGATGGGTGTCCTCCGATGACCTTGAGTGTCTCTAAAAAATTTTGGAATTATTTGAAAGCATGGGTGTTAATGATTTAGTTCAAACCCTCATTGTAAGTTTTGAAAATGATGATTAGTAACTACTTCCAAAATGTATCCATGCGTGGGACAAAGAGGAAACTCAGTCTCAGGAAAAAAGAAGCAGTAATCACTCCACGGGCTTGAGATGGAATAATGGTAATATACTATAAGACATTTAGAAAATTGGATCAAGAATTTCTCTATCACTAGCACGCCTAGCACCACCATGAACATCACCTGCAGGGCTAGCGCAAGGAGCTTTTGTTGCTACCTATCTTTTCTGAAACTTTCCTACCTTATTTCCTACCTTATTTTTGTTGCCATCCAAAAATTTCCTACCTTATTTGTATTCATAAAAGGAAGTTCATCCATAGCCTACTCTCCCATGCTAGAATTAATAAAAGAAAAAATATACAAGGAATGGGCTTAGTGCCTTTCAGATCCCCTATATCCCATGAAGCAAGGGTATAATGGTTCGAAAGCTATGATAAACCATAATTGGTAGGATATAAGGATTTGATGGGACAAAAATGTTTTTAAAGAGAGTTTCTAAGAAGTTTAATGATTTTTTACTTGCCTTTGTGAGCAACCCACTTACTCTTGATCTCCATCCGTAGCCTTCCTAAGCCTGAGAAGTTGAATCTTTTTGTCACCTTTCTGAGACTATTTTTAAAGAGAGTTGCTAAGAAGTTTAATCTTTTCATAACCTTTGTAAGCCTACTTTATTTGTTGCTACATTTGATCTCCATCGCTTAATCTTTCTTGTGGATTCAATTCATCTAGCGAACATAAAAGAATGAACTTATTGCAAGTACCGATAGTAGCCTTGACCATCTCAACAATGGTTGATTATGCTTTAGTCTCTAAGAAGCTAGATCTTTTGCCTTCGACCATTACGTGGTTTTGGTCTCATGGGTGTTGGTATCCAACACCTTTAGTCTCTCAAAAACTAGAAATTTTGCATTGGATCATTACCTAGTTTTGATCATACCTGTGTTGGTCTCCAACACCTTTACACTCTCAAATTATTCTTTTGAATTTTATAGGCCGAAGGTGTACATTAGCCACATGTTTGTCCATAGTTCTCTCCAAAAGAGTTGAAATATTCTCCTCTCCACTAAATAGACTTCCACTACAACATATGAGGGGCATATAGGGCTTTATACTAGCACAAATACACGGGTGCATTTTTTCCCCAACATTTGTATAGATGTCGATATGCACATCGGTAAAATAATGCTGGTATAATCATCAATATATGCACTAGTATGTGCATCACTCTGAGTGTTGGTATACATGTTCGTATAGGTGATGGTATAAGCATCAATAGACCCTTGGGCAAAACCATCTGTACACACTTTGGTATGTCGTTGGGCATACTAGTGCTGATATAGTCACCTATATCAACAACCATACATGAAAAACTTTTTTGGGAAGAGTTTGTTCTCTCTTGCTGCAGCAACATTACCACGCCATTGTGTAGCAAAAGACAATACACTCTAACAAAAAAAAACCGAGTACATGTGACATGTACTCTAGTGGTTGGTCATATAGGGTTTAGATGACAGGCAAGCAAAGCAGCATTTGCTAGAGCAAAACACACTATCGAACACAAAAGAGATGCAAAAAATGGACCATGAACCATTTGCAAAATAAATATTCCATAGATGAATCATGTACAAAAGTGTGTCAAACCATTACCATATATGAGCTAAACAAAAAAATTGGCCAACGATTGCCATATAGGAACCAAATACAAAATAATGGTCCTCCATTACCATATACGAGGCAAATACAAAATGTGGCAAACCACTTCCATATAAGAACCACATAAAAAAGTATGGCACACCATTGCCATATATGAGCCAAATAAAATATTATGGCACACCGCTGCCATACACATGCCGAGAAGGATCAAAACATCTATATTTGTACTCCTGGAACAAAATCACATTCATGAAATGAGACAAATTAACTTGATATTTATAAACAACAACTAAAAAACATCAAACCAAGTTTACAAGCTCACCTCATTATAGATGCACCCATGAAATGACCGCAACGCATCCCTCCAAGTCCTTGAATAGTGCAACCCATCCATGACTATATCCATAAGCCTCCTTTACTCGTGTCTGAGGACGACCTACTACCAAATCCTACAACAAATATGCAAAATGTTAGATGACACATACATGACCTGCTTAACACAAGAAAATTCAATAATCAAAATGATACTTACAAACTCATGACGCATAGTCTCCTATCTGCTACTACCCAAATGTGAGGGTTGGATCATCTCTAGAGGTGTGGTCACCACATGTCTCACTAGTGACGATATCGATCAAGGGTCTCCTACTACTCATCACAAATCATATCCCACTCCTTTGCTTCTAACCATACACGATTCAATAAGCCTACTCTAAAAGCATCATGAGCCTCTAATCTTTGATGGGACATTATCTCACATGCCATGTGTTGAATCCACTCTAAGTTGACAATAGGGTGCCTAAGTCTTGGCCGGTACTTCTAATAGATTGACTCTGTGATATAATTTTTGCAATCTTTGTCGTGCTCACTCCATTTCAAAATGGTAGTGTCCAAACTATATGGAGCAAAGCTATTGTACGTGCTCACACATGTCCTTTTCGACTCCATTTATCACTGGAGATCCATCACATATATGATGAAAGAACTTGGAGAAGCTTGTAGGAGGTAGAAAAGTGAGCTGCAAAGCGACAAAGTTTGGTCCAACCAACTGGCACAAGACTAGCCCTTGAGCTTATGGAGACTGAAAAAAGATAGATTTGCACATTGACTAGCTCAAAAAACATACTATCTTTGGATGAAACAATCAAATTCAAATGCTAATACCAATGAGAATGATTACAATTAGAAAAACTCCTTTTACAGGAGAGATACACATAGGTTTGAGTGTATAGAATGCTCAAGAGTATAATAAATAATCAAAATATGTTTTTGGAATGAACGAGACAGTCAACAATGGTACCTCCTATTTTTCAAGAATGTGCAAAGATAGAACCTGAGAAAGAAAAATGAAGATTTCTCCCAATCCATTGAACAAATGGCTTTGGAAATTTATGCACATAAACTAGAGACTTCTCTCTTTCTTATGAGTTTTCAATCATTCAATCTAGAGTTCTTTAGAGAGAGTAGCAACCTCTCCAAGCTTAGTGTTGTTGAAGAAGATGATGCAAAAAAATGAAGGAGCAAGACAATGATGGCCACAAGTGTATGTATATTGCTTCCATGTAATGTACGAGTAATTTGAAGTCTTTATATAGAATTTTGAATTGCTCCATGACTTCTACAAGAGAATTTTGAATTCAAATGAAGATGGTAAAGTTTGTTGGAGGGAATCAATTCACTTTCCTACAATCTAGGAAAAGTGAAGATCTAGTTTGATCTACTTTTAGGTGATTGATTGATTCATTGATTGTTGTTCAACCACCTCAAGTTCGTGGAAGTGTAGCTCTCTTTTTTTATGTTTACATGTTTACGGCTCTAGGCTTTTAGAATGGTAAAAGATCCATACAAAATCTTCTAAAAAGATATAATAAATGCACATAAAAAGAACTCTCCAATGGATATTCTTTCGACATAATCCAAGCGATAGCTTTTGATGTACATCAAATCCAACTCAGGCATAGTGTAAGCTTGATGTTCCAATAGCTCCCCCTCAAGCTAAAGTATGCTTAAGTCTTAATTCTCTCATAGGTTGAGTACCTCCCATAGCTATGAATCTAAAAGCTTTTTCCCATCAAGCACTTTCCTCATCATGTCTCCTATTTGCTTCTCAGTAGGAACAAATGAAATATCAATTTCCTTTGCTACTAGTTTCTCTCGTACAAAGTGGTAATGGACTTGTATGTGGTTTTTCCTAGCATGAAAAATTGGATTTGCAGTCAAATGCATGAAAACTTATATTATCTCCAAGTAAGTGAGGTTTGGAACTTACAAGTCCGAAATCTGAGTAAAACTCCTTCAGCCATAGAGTTGCAATAGTTAGACCTCTATATTCTGCGTCAGTTGAAAATAAAGAAACTATTGGTTGCTTCTTGGAACTCCATGAAACCAATTTTGAACCTACAAATGCTAAGTATCCAGAGGTAGTTCTTCTATCATACTTTGATCCTACCCGATCTACATCTGAATAGATTTTGATATCTAAATATGAAATGTAAGGATAGTAGATACCTTCATTATTTGTACCTTTGAGGTACTTAAGTGCTCTCTTAGCTGCATCCATGTGTGGTCTTCTAGATGGGTGCATGAACTAGCTAAGCACTCCCACACTATATGATATGTCTGGTCTTTTGTGAGTAGCATATATAAAGCTACCAACTAAGCTTTGATAGTTTTTAGGATCATCAAATTGCTCACCTTCCTAAACACTTATTTTATGGTTCAATTCCAAAGATGTACCCACAAGCTTTTTTGTTCTCCATTCTGAACTTGAGAAGTAGGTCTTCAATGTATCTTCTCTAAGTTAGAAACAACCCTTCATCTGTATAAATCAGTTGCATACCTAGGAAATATGTGAGCTCCACCTAAGCACTGATTTTGAACTCCTCTTGCATATGTCTCTTCATCCTTTGAATGCCATTCAAATCATCACCTATCATATCGTCTACATAAACACATACATAAATAACCTCATTGTGATCCCTTTTGATGAATAGGGAAGGATCTGAGTTGCTAGGTTTGAACCCTTCATCTTGAAGGTATGTAACCAACCTCTAATTCAAGGCTCTAGGAGCTTGTTTCAGTCCATACAATGCTCTCTTAAGATTGCAAACATAAGATGTATGATTAGGGTTTTCAAAATCTAGTGGTTGTGACATGTATACCTCTTCACTTATTCAACCATTTAGAAATGCATTTTTCACATCAACTTGGTGGCGTCTCCAATTCCTTGCAACCATTGGAGATAGACGTCTGTGGAAGCATGCAAACAACACAAGGAAGGAGAAGAAGCTTGGAGCACAATACACAATACTGAATTTATTACTAGAGAATGTACAAAGATAAGTAACCCATTAGGGCAATAGGCATATATACAAGCTGGGGAAAAAAAACCTCCTAAAGAGGGAAAAAATTGCCTTGGTGTTCCTAGTGTGTTCACACACATCACTACCTAAATATATCAACAAATCCCCCCTAGGAGTGATGCGATGAACAAGGAGCTGGCACTCATGTATAAGGAAGTGCCAAGCTATGTGGAAATCACTCCACAAAAGGAAGTAAGCCCAAAGCTTTGTGAAAAGCATCAAACTTCTCCCTAGGCAGAGTGATAATGCACCTAAATGTGCTTAGTGTGAGGATGGAACATAGGGTTCCTCAAAACTACGAATGCACTCTAACTATCAGTGAAGATGGTGGTGGCAGAAGACTAACCAACACCCAAATCAGCCATAAGGTGTTTGAGCCTCTCACACTCAACAGTCGTTGTGAAAGCTGCCCTATACTCAGCCTCACAACTGGAAGTGGCCACAGTAGGCTGCTTCTTGCTCAACTAAGATATACATGAGCTACCAAGCATAAAGCAAAAGCCACTAGTGGACACACGAGTGTCATAGCAATCAGCCCAATCAGAGTCAGAAAAAGCATGCAAATTTGGCGGTAGTGATCCCCCCTTGGGATAAAACAACCCAACTATTTGAGTACCACTCAAGTAGTAAAAGATGCACTTAACCGCCTGCCAATGCTTGACTCCTGGGCAATGCATAAATTTGCTCATCTATGAGACATTAAACTGAATATCTGGCCGAGTAATGCATAAGTAAATTAAGCATCCAACAACCTGCTCATAGAGAACAGGATCAAATGCATCTCTAGCAAGACTCAATCGTAAACCTGTCTCCATTGGAGTGGCAATGGCCTTACATTCTTCAAGGCCAAAACACTACAATAATGTGTCAATATATTTCGTTTGAAACAAAGCCATTCCACCATCAAGTTGCATGAATTGAATGCTCAAATAGTGATGCAAATGCCCCAAATCAAACATCCCAAATGAGGCATGAAAATCAGCCCTAAAATCAGAAATATGCCTCTCATGAGGACTAGTGAGCAGCATGTCATCAACATAGACCACAATGATCAGAAGTACATCATTAGCACGCTTAACACATAAGGTGCTTTCAGTTGGACTATTCTCAAAACCATGTGCAATCAAATAGGCATGTATCTTCTCATACCAAGCACGTGGTGCTTGCTTTAAACCATATAATGCTTTCTTTAACCTGCACACTTGGTTTTCATGCCCTTTTTGCACAAAGCCATGGGGCTAAAAAGCATACACTTCTTCATGCAAATCACCATTCAAAAATGCAGTTCTAATGTCCAATTGACGTACATTCCAACCATAACGAGCTGGAAGTGCACAGATGCTCCAAACAGTAGTCATACGGCATGTAGGCACAAAGGTCTCATCAAAATCAATGCCTCTTTCCTATGCATAACCCTTTGCAACAAGCCTAGCCTTATACCTGTCAACTGCACCATCCGGTTTATGTTTTAAGCTTGTATACCCACTTAGTGACAATGGCCTTCTTGCCAAGAGGCAAGTCACATAAAGACCAATTACCATTCTTCATTATAGCATCATATTGAGATTGCATAGGAGCCATCCAATTTTCTGAATTTTGTGCTTCATGAAATGAAACAGGCTTATTCGCATCTCAGAGACTAGATGCATCCATAGCATAGCAATCTGATGCAAAAGAGCCATTATGAGAACCTAGACGAGTATGATATGACAGAGGTGCATCCAATTTGCTATCACGCAAAGTCTACACCAGCCATTTTGGCATAGTTTTTGCTTGCTCATTATCAGCTCTCTTATCAGCTAGTGCATCATGTAAATCTGCATCAGAAATTGAATGATCTGCATCATCACATGAAACCTGCAAAGGTTGAGAAGTTGCCTCATTAGGACCAGGGTTAGATTGTCCACCTGTATAAAGAGGTAGCAAAGTATCATACATGTCTTTGGAGCTAACAGATGTCTCCTTAGTACATGAAAGCAATGGTTGAATAGCATCTTCCACAAAAACAACATCATGGCTAACCAGAATGCATTTAGTCTGTGGATGATACAGACGAGAGTCTTTACTTTCAGAACTGTACCCAACAAAAATACATTTTATTGCTTTATCATCCAATTTTTTACGATGTTGTTCACGCACTAATGCATATGCCAAACAACCAAAAACACGCAGATGTGCAATAGATGGCTTGTGATCATGCCAAGCCTCATATGGAGTGATAGATTGCAGCACTTTAGTGGGACACCTGCTAAGTACTTATGTTGCACACATGACGGCCTCAAGCCAGAAACTATGTGGTAAAGCCTGACTCTTGACCGTACACCTCGCCATCTCCATGATTCACCTGTTCTTTCATTCAGTAACTCCATTCTGATGAGGTGCATACGGCACTGTACATTTTACATGCTGACAGATTTTCAACCAAAACCAAAAACTATTTGAACCACATGAACACTTTAGACTTTGACTTCAATGTATATACCCATGCATGGGAAATCATCAATGAAAGTCACCAAGTAAAGATACTTTCCAAAAGAAGGTGTCTGCATAGGACCACATACATCACTATGTACAAGCTCCAATATTTTAGTAGCCCGATGTCGTCGAGATTTGCTCTCCTCTCTCACTTGTGAAGGCCTACAAAAAACATATTTGGCGAAGGTAGCCAGAATTCCCCGAGAAGTCTAGGATGCATCAAGGATGTCAAAGGAAGGTCACATACAAAGTTTCAAAGAAATCAAGAAAGTCCATGGTAGTGGTCAAAGCTGGTCAAAGCTGGTCAAAGTTGGGAAATTAGGGCAAAAATTTCATTGTCACCAAATTAGATGAAAATACATATACTTGTAAAGATTGTCAAAGGCAGTCTATAGCCCAAATTTCAGCAGAAAATGGATTTTGTAGCACATTGATATGCTATGTTCATTTTGTAAAAATGTAATTTTTCTAGTTTGACCCTACAAATTCTTGTATAGAAATTTATGTTAGCCATATGGTTTGGCATGTATAAAGATCATATGTGGCTACATATTTGTACAAATTTTCAAGGCTATCAGAGCTTCCTAGACACCTTAATGCCACCTTGCAAGCTTCCAAATGTAGTCAAACTTGTACAAGTTAGATTCAGATGGGAGTCTTTTCTGCATATTCCTGAAGGAGATCTTTGGAAACATAGTCCTACAATGTTTCATCTTCATCAAAGACTTTTTGGAGGGTCAAAGAGCACAAAGTCCAGTTTTCAAGGTCACCGCAGTTTTCTAGAATAAGAAAATTGAAGGCTTGAATGTCTGCCACATGTCAAAATATGATTGAACCATGTTGTACGGTCAAGATGAGCTCATATTCAAGGGTGGAGATGCACTAAAGCATAAAGGAAGGAGGATCCAGGAATTTTTTCCATAAAAGAAGACCTTTTTTACAATCAAAGATCAATAATGCAGCATTTCTCCAAAAATAGTGGCTTATCTTATCCGAATTGATGTCAGCACTCATCCGACGGTCCAGATCATCCCCAGATCCAATGGTGGAGAATGAGGGCGCCTAAATTTCACTCCTTTACACTAGATTTGATAGAAAGAACAATTCCAAGCCATTGATTTGATTAATCAAATGGTTGTAATCAAAAGTAGTGATCCTAGAGTTGAGAGTTGATTTCTCTAGATCCAAGGGCCCAAATTCATTCAAAAAACTATATAAACCCCCCTCCAAACTCCTAGAGCATCATTGTTAGGCATCCATAGGGCTCATGCTAGCTTACGGTTTCCTTGAGACGATCACCCTCGGTTGAGCGAGTGAGGATCCAAGGTGAGCTAGTATGAGTATAGAACCTAGTTTCAAATTTAAGTTAGAACTCCAATTTAGGATAGGCTCTTGAAACCAGCATCTCTATCTTGACTCACCCTCGGTGGAGCGTGTGAGTGAGTTAGAGCTGATTTTAATGAGTCTTAGACTTCTTTAGTTAGACGTTACGAGCCTAGATAGACATAGGGTCACTGGAGTGGAACTCACCTTCTTACGTGTGACATTCGCTTGAACTGTCATGGTTTGAGGGTCGGAACCACCTTTGATCAGTAGACTGCTTAGCATGACGTACCACGGCGATCTTTTACATGTAACTTAATTCAAATTCTTTTAATTCATGTCACTTGTCACTTGTCTCTTGTCACCTCTCTCAGTCTCTTAAGTATTTTTACATGTCTTCTATTTCTTCTATGTGTGAGAAGGCTCCGCAGTATTGCGTTGAACCAGAGAGGATGTTTCTTTGAGCTTGTGAGTAAAATCTATCATCATAATTCACTTGCATGCATATAATCCATACATACCCATACATATTGATTAGTTTCTGAAAGTGTATAAGAAGCTCCAATATTGGACCATTCTTCCTTTTGAAACTGGTTTATGTGTAAGGGTTCCATCTATTCTCATCATGCATACATATCATCCAAAGAAGACTATGCATATGGATTGGAATTAGGAAGTGTTTAAGAAGCTCCTTCAATGGACCATTCTTCCTTCCAAATTTCATTCGTATGTATGGTTCTCTTTCATTCTTATCATTCATGTTCATAAATCTAACTTGCACTCCTACATTCCTATTCCCATAATCATTTCAACATCTCTCTCTTCTCCATACTCAACATTAATTTCACTTTCATGTCCTTAAAGCTTCCAACATTCATTAGCTTCATACACCCTGTGTGTGCCACGACCGGACCCGATCCACCCGGATTGCGATCACCTCCACACCGAACTGAACCATCTTTTGGAAAGGAGGAACGTTGCATTTTTCCCAAAATAGAGCCTTCACAAACATGTTTTCGTGGTGCCTCAAGTTTGGGCAAAGAGGACACCATTTCAGATTTCTACAAGCATAGAAAACTAGCAAAATTTAGATGACCAAAGCGTGCATGCCAAAGCTTTGCATCTGGCATAGCCTCAGAATCATGTACTACACATGCCAAATCATTTACATTTCTTTCATAGTCTATGAGCTTATACAACTCACAACATAGAATGCTAGAAGCAATAATCACATCACCATTTGACAGATCATGAACTGTACATCTGTCATCAACAAATTTCACAACCAAGCTAATCTTCGCTAATGCAGAAAGTGATAACAAATTTTTCTTGATCCCTGGCACAAACAAATCATCTGATAAAGTGAAAGAAATACCATCACTAGTAGTCAAAATGATCTTACCAACTCTCATAATAGGATAAGAGGAGTTATTGGTACATGTAACAGTATTCCCTATAGGGGCAGGCTCAAGTGAAGAGAAGAAACTATGTTGTGAGGTAATATGTTTGGTCGCCCCACTGTCAAAGTACCAAACATCTGAGTCTACTACACACATGCACTACTCATGAGAAGATGGGTCAAAACTGCATTTAGTAGTAAACACCCATTCTTCTTCCTACGCAAGATTAGCAGACTCCGTTTTTGGTGTAGAGGCTTCTACAACAACCGTTCCAGCCTCTTCATTAGGGGAAAAAGTGGACCTTGCATGGGCCTTGTAAGGATCCCTAAGTTTTAGGGATTAAAATTAATCTTGTGAGAGTTAAAGGGGACATGATAAACCACTAGTGGTATTCCTAAATAAAAAAATATTTTATACATTTAACTTTCTGAATGGACAACAAAGGGAAATTCTAACCATTGGATCTTTTAGATCTATGGCAAGAGTGCATTTTCATGGGAGTGGGGACAAAATTTGGAATTCGGGTCCCTGTCACATCTCTGCAGAAATCTCCACCGTCGGATCGAAGGGAGTAGCGCGAAAGGGGCTGATCTTAGCTGTGCAGAAAGTTGATCCCTTGGATTTCACCTCCATCCAACGGAGGATATGGAAAGGCGCCCTCACCTTTTGGGGGAGCTCTTTGAGCCATTGGATGTTGAAAAAGTGCGTTGGTGGTCTTAGTGTGTTCACACACATCACTAGCTTATTATATCAACAACAACTATATTTATCAATGTTGTGATTGTAGTCATCTTTGCAAATGGTGAGAATGTTTTCACATAGTCTATACCATGAGTTTGTGAGCATCCTTTAGCAACTAATCTTGTATTTTACGTGCACACTAATCCATCTCACTTTGTTTTCACTTTATATACCCATCTACAACCAGTTACCTTTTGATTATATGACATTTGAACCAAATCCCGATTGTTCATCTCCTTCAATGCTTCTATTTATTATTTCATGGCCTTCTCCCAATTAGGGTTTCCCTTTACCTTCTGATATTTTGAGATTTCTTCTAAAATTGAGTCCTTTGCCAAGTAGATTTAATGCTTCGTAACAAATATGGAATCATATCCATACCTTTCTAGTTGTCTTATCTCTCTTGTTGACCTTCTTGGTGCTTGCTTGGACCATTCTCCACACTCTTGCATCTTTGCTTTGCCGCTTGACTTCCATGGCTTTTAATACTTTTCCTTTCATCTTGGTCATCATCTCTATCACTTCTTGGATCTTATACCTATGTATCACTCTTGCTTCCTAATTAATGAGAATCAGAATCACGATCATATGGTAGAGTTACCTATTTTTTGTGTTCATCATACCAAGATGTGTGTCCTTCAAACACAACTCTACTTGTAGTACATTGATTGATTGAAGGATTATAAAACATGTAACCCATTTGAGTTGAGTCATACCCGATAGACACTACCTTTTTTTCCCTTTGATCCAGCTTACCTCTTATTTGTGATGGTACATGAATACAAGCTAAACAATCAAACACCTTGCAATGTCCAAGAGTAGGTTTTCTTCCATACCATGCCTCATAAGAGTCATACCTTTGAGTGATTTGTATGGTAGTCTATTGACAAGGTACACGGCAATTGAAATGACCTTTTCCCATAGATAGTGTGGCAACTTCTTCTCTTCAAGCATTGTTCTAGTTGATCCAACCAATGTCTTGTTTCTTCTCTCTACAATTCCATTGAGTCGGGGAGAGTACCTAGTAGTCACTTGCCTTTTGATACCTTTATCTTGCAAGAACTCATCAAACTCTTTGGAGAAGTATTCTGCCCCTTCATCACATTTGAGCTTCTTGAGTGATCTACCTATATGATTCTCAACATGTGCTAGATACTTTTTGAAGCAATCAAACACTTCATTCTTACTCTTGATACAGTACTGAATAGTCCATCTATTATGGTCATCAATAAATGAGACATAATACTTTGATCCGACCAATGAAGGGTCTGACTTGGTCCCCATACATCTATATGTACTAGGTCAAATAAGTTTTTGTGGATGTAACCTTTGTGGTTGAGTGGTTGTCTTTGTGCCTTCTCCATCTGACATGCATCATATCTATTGATCATGTGTTGCTTTGATATGTTTGATAATCCAAGAACACTTTGATCCTTTCATATATCTTTCAAGGTTATTTCATTCACATGAGCTAGTCTCTTATGCCACACTTTTAGCTCACTTAAAGTTTGAGACCCAAAGTTGAATAAAGCTATGTTTTTTGTCTCTCCTACTTCAAAAGTAAAGAGCCTACCATGCTTCTCACCTTTGGCTATCTTCTTCAAGCCTTGACATCGATCTTCCATAAAGGCTCCATGTCGGGTGAACCTAACTTGCAAGCCTTTCTCAACTATTGGGCCTACAGTTATGAGGTTCTTTTTAATCATGGGAACATAGAGTACCTTGCTCATAATATTTGTCCTTTGATTGGAAGCTTTCACATTACCAATCTTCTCCCCATTGTGCTTTGTATCATCCCTTGTTTGTACTTCATGTCTATGCTTTGGACTTTCTAGATCAGATAAGAGAGCAATGTTGCGTGCAGCATGATTTGAACATCCACAATCTATGTAGAGCAAATGATCATCTTATTTACCTTCTCTGTGGCTTAGATTCATTAAGAGCAATGAGTCTTCATGTTGTTGATCTTCAAAACAATTTTTGTAGTCCCTTTTGTTATGGCCTCTATTGTTATTGTTGAAGTTGTATCCACCTCTCGCTCTATTGCTAGCATATCCACCTCTTTCACTTCCTTTATAGGTCTTCCCATTGAACTAGCAATTATGAGTGGTGTAGTTGGTCTTATCACAAATGGCAGAATGTTGAACATTCTGGCCTTTGGTCTTGTCATGCTTTGTTCCATTATTCTTCCCTTTGCACTTGCTCTTGCTTGCAAATTTGGCTTGGGAAGTCTCCTCTTAATCTTCTTCCCTCTTCTTGCCTTTTAGTTTCTCGTCCTTTTTATCTGCATATAGAGCGCTAGTTGAATTAGCATGATAGGAGTTACCTTCTTTTATGCTATTGTTGGCCTCTTGATTGAGGCATTGTCCAAGAAAAAAGTTGAAGTTTGGAGTATTCACATCCATGATGAGATCATAGACTGTGGTGAAAGATTACCATTGGTTATCACCTCTAATCCCATTGATAATTTGCCTAGTGATGGCTTCTTCTTCAATCAACTTTCCAATGGAGATCAACAACCTCCTTGACCTTTGTAGCAAACATGGTGATGTTTGTTTTGGATTCTTCTTCATTTGGTGGAACTCATTCCAAAGATGGTTCTTCCTTGCTTTAATACTAGCTAAAAAGAAAGTCTCTAGGTCATCCCAAGTCTCTTGAGATGTCTTGCATCCTCTAATGTGGTAGTAGAAAACAGGAGATGGAGTTGAGTATGTATTACCTTGCTTGAGCATCCCTTACACACCAAAATGTGAGCTTATCCATCTGCTCTTGTGTAGGTCCTCCTTTGGATCTTAGAAGATGCATAACTTCATCACCTACTACAATTACATAAAGATTTCTAAGTTGCAAATAGTCGTCCATTTTGATTTTCCACGCCGCATATTTGTATTGATCTAGCTTCTCAATCATTGAGGGAAATCCATCATCCATCTTGATCTAGCTTTGATACCACTAAAAGAACTTTGAGAAGATTTTAGGAGGTAGAAAAATGAGTTGTGAAGCGACAAAGTTGGGTCCAACAAACTGGCACAAGACCAGCCTTTGAGCAGACCTTATAGGCATGCGATAAGTACAATAAAATGCACTATGTACTTTGGAGCATCAAGGAGACGTAGTTGATACAAAGAAGATAGGTTTATGCATTGACTAACTCAAAAAACTTACTATCTTTAAATGAAACAATCAACTTCAAATGCTCATACCAACTAGCATGATTCAATTAGAAAACATCATTTTGAATGAGCAATACACATAGGGCCAAGTATATACAATGCACAAGAGTACAAGAATAAGCAAAATATGCTTTTGGAATGAACTAGACACTCAATAGTGGTACCTCCTATTTTTTAAGAATGTGCAAAGATAGACCCTGAGACACAGAGACTCAAATTTCTCCCAATCATCTAAACTGAATGCTTTGAAATGTTATGCACATAAACTAGACACTAATATCTTTCTAATGAGTGCTCAAGCATGTTGGATGAGATGGTGGAAACCTTCTAGAGATGAGATGTTGCTGCAAAGTCTTGCTTCATACCAGCCAAAACTAAGTTGAGGAGTGTAAAGTAGATCTCTTGAGCTTTCCAAGAAGCACAATATAATCACCCAAGTACTTTGGAAGATGATCCTCAAATCATTGGATCAAAACAAATAAGTTGGAGTTTCACTATGAACCAAAAACTTGGTATTTTGATCACTACACTTGCTCAAAGAAATGAATAGTACTCCTTCCCGAGTAACAATTGAGTAAAATCCTTTGGAGAATATCTACTTGACATGAGTAGCTAGTGTTTGCAATTTATTTCACTAGAAATAATCAATTATGCATAGAGAATGATGCTTAGCAAAACTGAGATGAATCCCGACATTTTAGGGAGTTAGACATGTAGAACAGAGAGCAATGTTTTGTACATATCTCAAGAATGGCTAAGGAAATGAACATGAAACTTTGTAACATGAAAATGATCAAGTACCCACTAAGAAATAGATCAAACAAGCTCACTATTTTGAGTAGTATATGACCGAGTAGAAGAAATGAGACATGAGAAAACTATATGTATTATTCCACATAAGTTACATTGACATTGGCAATGAATGATTGCATAATGTAAGGGCAATAGAAGAGCTATAATGTGAGCTCAATATTCCACATAATTGGTCTGAAATCTCTACTATATCTGGCTATCTCATGCTCCTTACCACGTGAATATATAGTCCACTTTTTATAGCCTTTTGTTGGAGCCAAGGTTCAAATTTGAATTTGAATCTTTATCTAAAAGTGATCCAAAGTTTTAGGACTTGATTTGCTATAACTCCTCACCAAATAATTTGAGGAAATATTCTCCTATGAATTCGTAATTGGATGTGATTCCACATATGCACTTTTACAAGGAGTAAAAATCAATCTTTTACAAGAGATCATTCATGTGCTAATGAATGAACATATGAACTTTTAGGATAAGTGATCAAGCATTTAGGCTTGGAGCAATTTCACCAAGAGCTCCCCCTTGCGCCTAACATACTTGGGCCTCAACTCTCTTTGATCTCCTACAATCCAATCATCATTTTGAACTAGTTCCACTTAGTTCCATCCAAGGATTTAGTTAGAATATCTGCACATTGCAAGGTTGTTGATACATAGGACAATTGTATGTCATTGCTAAGTAGATTCTCTCTCACATAATGATAATGCCCTTCAATGTGCTTAATCCTTGAATGATATACAAGATTAGCAACCAAATGTAGTGAGCTAGTATTATCTCCAAAGATCATTCATTTGGAGTGTATGTATGTAGTCCCAAGCCTGCATAGAGTAGCTTTAAACACATTGCCTCTTGTGTTGCATTTGCGAGACCCCTATATTCATCTTGAGTTGATGACAATGCCATAGTTGGTTTTTTCTTTGATGGGCATGAAATCAACTTAGATCCTGCAAAAGATAAGTAGCCAAAGGTGCTCCACCTAACATCTTCTGATCTAGCCCAATCTGCATCCAAGTATAGCTTGATATCCAAGTCATATGTAAATGGATAAAATAGTCTTTCATTTATGGTACCCTTTAAGTACTTTAATATCCTTTTGGTAGCTTCCATGTGAGGTTTTCTTGGTGTATGCATGAATTGACTCAATGTACTCAGCCCATAGCATATATCCACTCTTGTTAGGGTTGCATAATTGAGACTCCAAACAAGAAATTGATAACCTATAATGTCTTCAAGCATCTCTCCTTCATGAGCACTGATTTTGTGATTAAATTCCATGGGTGTACCTACAATTTTTTACATTTTCCATTTTGAACTTGACTAGTATATCATGGATATCCTTTCTCTGACTAATGAAAACTTCAGAATCTATATAGATAATATCTAAACCAAGAAAATATGTAAGCAATCCAAGATCATTGATCTTGAAATCCTCCTTCATCTAGGTTTTAATTTTCTTGATCTCATTAACATCATTTCCTGTAATGATAACTTGCCATCCACATAAACACATAGATAAATAACCTGAATTAGTCTTCTTAATAAACAATGAGGAATCTGCTTGCTTGCAACAAATCCTTGGTCCTCCAGGTATGTGACCACCCTATGGTTCCAAGGTCTAGGATCTTCTTTTAAATCATACAATGCCTTCCGTGATTTAGATAAATAATTAGGTTTTCATTGTCTTGATATCCTGGTGGTTGATCCATTTACACCTCTTTAGAGATCCACCCATTATGGAATGCATTTTAAACATCTAATTGGTACAAGTTCCAATTCTTTGAAGCATACTTACTAAAACTCCGATAGTTGGCATCTTGACCATAGGTGAGAATGTCTCCTCATAATCCACTCCATGGGTTTGAGCAAACCCCTTTGCTACCAGCCTTGCTTTATACCTGTTTATTGTGCCATCTGAATTCTTTTTCACTTTGTAAATCCACACGGATCCTATTACCTTCATGAATGGTTTTTTGGGAACCAAATCCCAAGTACTAATCTCTTGAAGTGCCTCAATTTCTTCCTGCATAGCTTCTTTCCATTCTTCTTTCTTGTTGGTATCTTCAAATGAAGAAGGTTTCTTTGGGATAAATTCTTTAGCTATGTATATAGAATGCATGGTGACTAGTGATGTGTCATAGCCATCCCTTATAGGTTTCTTGCTTTCCCTTTGAGATCTTCTAAGTGCTTGATTGGATGACTCTAGAATGTCTTCCAATTTTTTGAACATTGTTTTGACCTTGGACTTCCAAGCTTCAATGTCAGTTTGTTCTTCATCTTTTGAGTTGACATCCTCTTATGTATGCGGTTCCTCTTTGGTCAGATTTGCAAAATCATTCCCCAAATCATAGGGTAGCTTTATTTTCTTGCAATCATCCTCAAACCAAGAGTTATTTTCATCAAATAACACATCCCTACTAACTGTAAATCATTTTTTAGTGGGATTATATAACCTATATCCTCTTTTACTCCGATCATAGCCAATAGATATGCATCTTTTAGCTGCTTTAGGATCAAGTTTTCCTCTAATCTATGAGGGTATATATGCATAAGCAATGCACCCAAAAATCTTGCAATGATCTAAAGAAGGTCTCCTGCCATTCCATGCCTCATAAGGTGTCATCCCTTCCAGACACTTGGATGGAAGCCTATTGATTAAGTAAGTGGTTGTGGAAATAGCCTCTACCCCTAGATAATTATGGATTTTTTTCTCATTCAACATTGACCTTGAAGCCTCTACTATTAATCTATTTCTTCTCTTTGCCACTCCATTTTGTTCAGAATTTTATCTTGTTGTAATCTCTCTCTTTATGCCTCTTTCCTATAAGAAGGAGTCAAACTCATATGAGAAATACTCACCACCTCCATCATATCTGAGTCTCTTCAAAGGTTTACCTGTTTGATCCTCAACCAATGTCCAATAGGTCTTCAAACAAGTGAAGACTTCATCTTTATGCTTCATAAAATAAAGTCTTATCCACCTAATATAGTCATCTATGAATGAAACGTAATACCTTGATCCTAGATTTGATGGCTCTCTACTAGGACCCCACACATCTCTATGTACAAGCTCCAAGTAGTCTTCATACATGTATCCTCTTTTGTTGAATGGTTTCCTATGTGACTTGCCAAATGGGCAAGCTCCACATTTGTAAATCATGTGTTGCTTGGACACATATGGGATTCCAAGCACACTCTGATCCTTTGTCCCCAATGTTGTCTCACCTACTTCTACTCCTAGAGCGAGTACCTAAGATGAAGGTATGCCACATGGTACACAACATACACTTTGGGGTGCTCATGACCATGATGACTCCAAGTTGTATGATATATGTGATAGAGCTCTAGTGATAAACGTGATTGAAAAGGCCATGTGTCAATGCATACAACAACTTTGCTCCATACAGTTTGGACACTGCCATTTTGAAATGGAGTGAATAGGATAAAGATCACAAAAATTATATCACAAAGTCAATCTATCAAGAGTACTGACCAACATCTTGGCACCCTATTGTTAGCTCAAAGTGGATTCAACACATAGCATGTGAGGTGATGTCGCATCAAAGATTAGAGCCTAGTGATGCTTTCACAACAAGCTTATCGAAGTGTGTATGGTTTGAAGCTGAGGAGTGGATATGATTCCCAATGAGTGGATAGCCACACATCTAGATACGATCAGATCATCACATTTGGGTAGCGGCAGATACAACACTATGCATCACAAGTTTGTAATTATCATTTTGATTATTGAATTTGCTTGTGTTAAGCAAGTCATGTATGTTCATCTAACATTTTTCATATTTGTTGTAGGAGTTAGTAGTAGGTCATCCTCCAACATGACAAGAGGACACTTATGAATATAGTCATGGAATGGTTGCACTATTGGAGGACTTGGAGGGACACATTCTGGTCATTTCATGGGAGCATCTATCATGAGGTGAGCTTACAAACTTGGTTTGGTGTTTTTTAGTTGTTTCTAAATATCATGTCAATTTTTCTCATTTCATGAATCTGCTTTTTGTTGTAGGACTACAGATATAGATGTTTTGATCCTTCTCGGCATTTCTATGGTAGTGATAAGCCATAATTTTGTATGTGACTCATATACGGCAGTGCTGCACCATAATTGTATGTTTGGTTGCTATCTGGGAGTGGTTTGTAACATTTTTTATTTGGCTTATATGGCAATGAAGCACGATAATTTTATATTTGGTTCCTATATGGTAGTGGTTTGCGACATTTTTTGTTTTCCTCATATATGATAGTGGTTTGTCACACTTTTGTACATGGTTCATTTATGGAATATATATCTATTTAGTACATTATTCATTTATGGAATATTTCTTTTGTACATGGTTCATGGTTCATTCCGCTCATCTCTTTTGTGTTCAATCGTGTGTCTTGCTTTATCAAATGATGTTTTGCTTTCTAGTCATCTAAACCCTACATCCACAACCACTAGAGAACATGTCACAATGTAGTCGATTTTCTTTGGGCAGAGTGTATTATCTATATGGCAAGACTCCCAGGGTCGCCGAAAGCCTTACAAAAAGACTAACGCTCAGGTGTATGAATATATCATGTCAAATCTCATGGGAAAACACAAAGAAAGGAGAGTGGATCTCCATTGACATGAAAGCGGTGTCGTCGAGATTTTCTCTCCTCTCTCACTTGTGAAGGCCTACAAAAAACATATTTGGTGAACGTAGCCGGAATTCCCCGAGAAGTCCAAGATGCATCAAGGATGTCAAAGAAAGCTCACATACAAAGTTTCAAAGAAATCAAGAAAGTCCATGGTAGCGGTCAAAGCTGGTCAAAGCTGGTCAAAGTTGGGAAATTAGGGCAAAAATTTCATTGTCACCAAATTAGATGAAAATCCATATACTTGTAAAGATTGTCAAAGGCAGTCTATAGCCCAAATTTCAGCAGAAAATGGATTTTGTAGCACATTGATATGCTATGTTCATTTTGTAAAAATGTAATTTTTCTAGTTTGACCCTACAAATTCTTGTATAGAAATTTATGTTAGCCATATGGTTTGGCATGTATAAAGACCATATGTGGCTACATATTTGTATAAAGTTTCAAGGCTATCGGAGCTTCCTAGACACCTTAATGCCACCTTGCAAGCTTCCAAATGTAGTCAAACTTGTACAAGTTAGATTCAGATGGGAGTTTTTTCTGCATATTCCTAAAGGAGATCTTTGGAAACATAGTCCTACAATGTTTCATCTTCATCAAAGACTTTTTGGAGGGTCAAAGAGCACAAAGTCCAGTTTTCAAGGTCACCGCAGTTTTCTAGAATAAGAAAATTGAAGGCTTGAATGTCTGCCACATGTCAAAATATGATTGAACCATGTTGTACGGTCAAGATGAGCTCATATTCAAGGGTGGAGATGCACTAAAGCATAAAGGAAGGAGGATCCACGAATTTTTTCCATAAAAGAAGACTTTTTTTACAATCAAAGATCAATAATGCAGCATTTCTACAAAAATAGTGGCTTATCTTATCCGAATTGATGTCAGCACTCATCCGACGGTCCAGATCATCCCCAGATCCAATGGTGGAGAATGAGGGCGCCTAAATTTCACTCCTTTACACTAGATTTGATAGAAAGAACAATTCTAAGCCATTGATTTGATTAATCAAATGGTTGTAATCGAAAGTAGTGATCCTAGAGTTGAGAGTTGATTTCTCTAGATCCAAGGGCCCAAATTCATTCAAAAAACTATATAAACCCCCCTCCAAACTCCTAGAGCATCATTGTTAGGCATCCATAGGGCTCATGCTAGCTTACGGTTTCCTTGAGATGATCACCCTCGGTTGAGCGAGTGAGGATCCAAGGTGAGCTAGTATGAGTATAGAACCTAGTTTCAAATTTAAGTTAGAACTCCAATTTAGGATAGGCTCTTGAAACCAGCATCTCTATCTTGACTCACCCTCGGTGGAGCGTGTGAGTGAGTTAGAGCTGATTTTAATGAGTCTTAGACTTCTTTAGTTAGACGTTACGAGCCTAGACAGACATAGGGTCACTGGAGTGGAACTCACCTTCTTACGTGTGACATTCGGTTGAACTGTCATGGTTTGAGGGTCGGAACCACCTTTGATCAGTAGACTGCTTAGCATGACGTACCACGACGATCTTTTACATGTAACTTAATTCAAATTCTTTTAATTCATGTCACTTGTCACTTGTCTCTTGTCACCTCTCTCAGTCTCTTAAGTATTTTTACATGTCCTCTATTTCTTCTATGTGTGAGAAGGCTCCGCAGTATTGCGTTGAACCAGTGAGGATGTTTCTTTGAGCTTGTGAGTAAAATCCATCATCATAATTCACTTGCATGCATATAATCCATACAAATCCATACATATTTATTAGTTTCTGAAAGTGTATAAGAAGCTCCAATATTGGACCATTCTTCCTTTCGAAACTGATTTATGTGTAAGGATTCCATCTATTCTCGTCATGCATACATATCATCCAAAGAAGTCTATACATATGGATTAGAATTAGGAAGTGTTTAAGAAGCTCCTCCAATGGACCATTCTTCCTTCCAAATTTGATTCGTGTGTATGGTTCTCTTTCATTCTTATCATTCATGTTCATAAATCTAAATTGCACTCCTACTTTCCCATTCCCATAATCATTTCAACATCTCTCTCTTCTCCATACTCAACATTAATTTCACCTTCACATCTTTAAACCTTCCAACATTCATTAGCTTCATACACCCTGTGTGTGCCACGACCGGACCCGATCCACCCGGATTGCGATCACCTCCACATTTGAACCCGACGTGAAACGCTTCGTGGCATTTGCTTCTGATCTTGTTGGGAGGTTGTGATCCATATCCTTTGTTTCATATTTTTCATCCTCATCATATCATCATCATCAGTCTTGAGTGTTGCACTGGATTTCTCACAGTATCGTGCACATCTTCGTCGTGAAGTAAACGCATTTGTGAGAGATCTAGATCATCGTGCATCACTTGCTTATTCACATAAGATGGAGGAAGGATTCAAATCCCTTATTGTTGAGAAACAAGGCCAAAGAATAGTCTCTTCTATGTTGAGAGAGAAGGGAAAATTCAATGGCATCAACATCACAAGCTACTTAGATTTGTTTGAAGAGCAAGCTATGATTTTTGGTCTTCCCGAAGATCTTTTGATATCATTCTTTGAACGAATTGTTGATAGCTCTATCATAAACCGTGTCACTCAATATGACAGTCTTCCTTGGAGTGATTTTAGAAAGGAGATGCTCAAAGAATTCTATCTTGAAGATTATAGCCAACATAATCGGGATGGATTCTTACGATGGGTCAATTCTCCAAAGCCTAGTAGCTCTATTACTCACTTACAAAATGAGTATATTAGACGCTATGAACAACTTCCTGATGAGGATAAGATAACTTTGGAACCTGATCTTGTGATCAATTTTCTTAAGCTTCTTCATCCTGAAACTCGTAGGGAAGTTGAACGGCGATTAGAAGAACCAGATAAGCGCTATGGTCTTACTGACAATTGGCAAAAAGTGCGTAAAGTAGTAGAGGCTGTAGCCCATAGACATCAAAGACAATCCATGCTTTATGAGCAAACTAGTCTTCCTCAAGCTAGCCTTCCACAAACTAAGGAGCAAGTTAGAGAACAATCCCATGCTATGCTTTTTGACTCTACTCCTATTCCTCAAATGATGGAGCCTACTCAAGGTTTTAAAGTAGAGCCAAATAAAAGTGTAGTTGAACAATCTCAAGTGGATATTCTCACTAAGCAAATGGAAAGTCTTATTGCTACACAATCCAATTTGGCCAAGACTATAGATGCTTTACAATCTAGTTACACCAAAACTTTCCAAAATCAAATGAACCCAATGACTTTTCAAGAGCCTAATCAACATGTTATAGCTACCAATCAAAATCCACAAGTAGCTCCTACTCAAGCATATCAAGTTCCTCCAATGCATAATCCTTCAATGCAAAATCCTCATCCTCATGTGCAAAATCCTCAAATGTATCAAAATCTATATCCTCAAGCTTCACAAATAGCTTTTCAAAATCCTCAAAATCAAAATTTTCAAAATCATCAACCGTATAATATGGAAACTCCTCTTGCACCTCAAGTACCACATGTTGCTCCCCAAGCTCCTCAAATACATCAATTGCCTTATCAAAATCCTAATTATCCTGTTCAAGCAATACCTTATCAACAAAATCCTCAATTTCAAAATTTCCCATCAGAAGTTAATCAAAATCCTCAAAATCAAAATGGTTTTGTGCGTGGCCCTCGTAGGTGTCCTTGGTGTGATTCGTTAGAGCACTTTTTGAGAGATTGTGAACTATTGAAGGCTGCTAAGGAGCAACGACTAGTAATAGACATAGACAAGAAAATCTGTGACTATCGATCTAGGCTACCTTTGCAAGGAAATTATGGTAAGGGAGGAATGAAAAAACACTATGAAAATATAACCGTAACGGACGTAGGAACTAGAGGAGTGAAACTAGAAGCTCTTGATGAACAACAAGTAGAATCAAGTAAACCCACAAAGGAAGGTGATTTTTCCATAGAGGCTTTAGTAAGAGCACGGGATGAGATTAGGAGAATAACGGCTTGGGAGTCACCGATAGAAGATCAATCTCTTATTTCTCACATATCCAATGTAGAAGAAAAACGAAAAAGAGATGAAGCTGAGCCTAGTGAAAGAAGAGTGACTCGAAAACAAACCTCAGAGGGAATAGAAACAATCATAGAGCAGGGAGAAACATCACAATCCAAAGATAAACAACAAGAATCACAACCCAATGAACAAAAACAAGAGGAGAAACAAAAAGGGAAGAAGACAAAGCAAAGAAAAACAGAACCAAAGCCTCTTAGATAAACAAGAACAATCAAAACAAACTGAAGACCAAACACGAGAACATGAACAAAAACAAGACCCTGAGCAAAAACAAAAGAAACGAAAGAGAAAACCTAAAGCCATCTTGATTTCAGAAATTGAGAGAAAAATAGATCCTATGGAGATTTTAGATGACATTTTGCTTAAGAGTCAAGTGACTATGTCTTTAGAACAAGTTTTGTCTATTGCAAAGCCTGTTTTTAAAGATAACTTTATCGGCCTAATTAAAAGGAAGAGGTTTCCGCTTAATCTAGATACTGAGATGCAAGATTCTCTAGATCAAGATCAAGCTATGAATGAAGCCTTAAACTTTGATGAATCTGATGAAGAGGACTTTGATGATGATGAAGTAAATGTTAATAAAAATTTCTTAGGACCTATTCAACCTGACCATGAAAATCATGAAAACAATCCTGAAAGTCACTTTAAAAGAACATTTTGGTCTAGAGGTACATCAGAGATGCACGTTAAAATAGGAAATGATAAGAACACTATCACTGTAAATGCATTAGTAGATTCCGGCTCTGAAATCAATGTGATTTCAAGAGAAGTCTATGATAAGTTTCGATGGCCCATAGATAAAGATTGTGGATGGCGTATGAGAACTGCAGATAATGGTGTAGGTACCCTGTATGGAGCTTGTGCTAGTGTGCCCATATCCATAGGAGGAATCACAGAAGAGTTTCACTTTTTTATTCAAGATAATTGCTCCTATGAAGTTCTCTTAGGTCAACCCTTTATTTGTGAGAGTCGTATGGAAACTAAAGCCATGGATGATGGGTCTACCTATGCTAGATTTAAGTCTAAGGATGGAATGCAATCACTTCAAGTCATGACAGTAGGAGTGAATCATCCTAGGAATCGATTGTCAATTAGAAAGAAACCTATTGTTACTCAGGGTCACGAGCATGCTTGTAGTGATTGTGCACCTCGATTCATGTTTGGAGCTACATATGATCAAAATTTCGGATAGAATCCATTGTTGAGCGGGACAACAGTGGATATTGGTTTGACATCTCGCATCCAACCAACATGTACAATAGTTTGTCACTTTGTTTTCCACATTCTAGATTAGATTTTCTTCATAAGAGTCAATTGTCCAAGTCTTTTATCCAAAAAAGCCAAAAAAATTATAAAAACAACAAAATCATGGAACATGATGAGAACATTGAGCATGTGATTGAGACATCTCATTGTTTCTCTACTCTTGAGGAGTTAGAGTTATGTCTTCAACAAAATTCTAATTCCCATATTATTCTTATTTCTTCCCTTGATGAGTATGCTCTAATCCAAGAGTATGCTCTCAATGTTGACAAGTGCTCAAAATTTAACCAAACACATGATGCCTTAGTTGAAACAAAGTACAAAACTATAGACAAAAAAATCAAACCCATAGCTCAACCATTACCTCAAGGAAGTAATGAAAAAATTATTGATGTGAAAAATGATCCAATTCTTCGGGATAAGAAAAACATAGGACATACATTCACGGATGAGACAATCAAACAGGTGAAAATTGGTAGGGATGATGACTTTCTTTTGCCAGCAGAGAGAGATAAATTTGAGAGAGTTATACGGAGCCATGGAAAAGCCTTTACTATGTATCCTCATGAGATTGGTTGTGTAGATCCTAAGCTACTTGCACCCATGATAATCTTTACTATTCCACATATTCCATGGAATCTTCGTCCTATACCTGTTCCAAAGGCTCACTTACCTGAGCTAATGAAACTACTTAAGGAGAAGATAAACATGAGAATTTTAGAGCCATCTTTTGCACCTTACTCAAACAGATGGTTCACTGTGCCTAAAAAGAATGGAAAACTACGTTTTATTCAAGATCTCCAACCCGTCAATAAAGTCACCATAAGGAATGTAGGAACAGGACCCATTGTAGATGAGTTTGCTGAATCATTTTCAGGACATTCTATCTATTCAATGGGTGATCTATATTCTGGATATGACCAATTCCAATTAGCAATTGATAGTCGTGACATAACCACAATGAAAACTTCTTTAGGCTTAGTGCGAATGTGTACTTTACCTCAAGGAGCGACTAATTCTGTGGCTCATATGATGAGTGCTATGAATATGGTCTTACATGACTATTCCCTCATATAACTATGCCATTCATTGATGATATTCCAATTAAAGGGAGTGAGGAACGTGTAAAGGATATTACTTTAGATTCATCGGGATGTCATAAATTTGTTCTTGACCATATCTCTGATTGTGAAAGAATATTTCAACGATTTGAAGAGGTAGGTCTCACATTTTCCATAGAGAAATCTGTTTTTGGTGTCAACGAGGTACTTATTGTTGGACATTTATGTGGCCATTATGGTTGAAAGCCATACCCACAAAAAGTTGATGCCATTAGCAAGATTTCTGAAACATGTAACAACGTGAGTGAGGTACGTAGATTTCTTGGTGCTTGCATCTTTTATGTTATTTGGATCCCTCACTTTGCTCATGTTGCTGATTGTCTTTATGACTTGTTGAGGAAGAAACAAAAATTTATTTGGACTGACAAACACACTCAAGCTATGCGTAAATTGAAGAAATTATTGCTTAAAGCTCCCATCCTTAAGCGTGTAGACTATTCTACTAACAAACCTATTATATTGACTGTTGATACTAGTCCTATTGGTATAGGTTGGGTCATAAGTCAAGATGATAGTGAAGGGAATAGATATGCAATTAGGTTTGGTGCCAAAATTCTACATGAAACACAACGAAAATATCCACAAATCAAACGAGAACTATGGGGTATGGTAACAGCTTTGAAAACAGACAAAGAATATTTCATTGGTGCAAATGTCAAATTTGAGACTGATTGTTTGCCTCTCATTGGAATGATAGCCAATTGTTCATCTCCTGATATAGCCATGCTTAGATGGATCTCATATATTAAGTTCATAAATCCTGAGTTAGTTCATATTTCAGGTAAGTCAAACTCAGTTGCTGATATGTTATCGAGAGCTAGATTTGATGATGATCTTGAAAGTGATCTAATAAAGAATGTGAACTTAATTGACTATGTTCCACATATATATGAGTATGAGCAATTTCATGAGTCTGAGTACGAAGATGAATGGAGAGACATAGGAAAGTATCTCAGTACACTACAACCATTACCTAGCTGGACTACGAATAGATTCCGTAACATTAGGAAACGAGCTTATAACTTTTTCCTATGTAATGGTTATCTTTGGAGACATGCTAAGGGTAAGGTTAAGAATCCACAACGAGTCCTAGGAAAGAGAGGTCTTCAATTGCAAGTAATGAAGGAAATGCATGAGACATTATGGGCAGGTCATAAAGGATTTTTTGGAACATATGAAAAAATTAGAAGTACCTATTATTGGCCTAGGATGTATGTTGACATTAGTAGCTATGTTTCTACATGTTCTACTTGTCAACTTCATTCATCAGTCAAACATAGAGATCCGTTGCATCCTACTTATCCACCTTGTATTCACTACAAGTGGGTAGTAGATCTTGTAACTATGCCTAAAGGTATTGACAAAATGCGTTACATTGTACTTGCAAGAGAAGACTTAACTAATCATGTAGAGGGACGTGCACTACGATCTAAGACCACTTACAATGTTTGCAAATTCTTGCTTGAAGATGTCATAAGTCGCTTTGGGTACATAGAGAAAGTAGTTGCCGATCGTGGAGAGTTAAATGCGAGAGAAGCTAAAGAGTTCTTTGAGCGTCACGGTATTCGTTTGTCTCTCACTACTGCATATAACCCAGAGGCCAATGGTAAAATAGAGAGAGGGCATCCACCTATTATGAAAGCCATATCTAAAGCATGTAATGGTGACATCAAACAATGGCCTAAATTCTTACCTTTTGCACTTTGGGCAGATAGAATGACATGCACACGTACTACTGGATATATGCCTGCTGAACTCATGTACTGTCAAAAACCATTGTTTCCAATTCAGTCTCATATTTCTGCATGGTCAAATTTTCCTTGGTCTGAAAACATGTCTACGGATGATTTTTTGAGTTTGCGTATTAAACAGTTAGAACAAGGTAAATTAAGACTTGATGATGCTGTTGAAAAATTAAGAGAATCTAGAATGAAGAATAAGCATTATTTTGATAAAACTCATCGACTGCGTCCTAAGCCAATTGAAGTAGGAGATTGGGTGCTCATTTATGATAGTACATTTGACTCTCAATATGATGCACACAAAAAGCTCACTCAACGGTGGTTTGGGCCATACATAGTATCAAAAGTCAACAACAATGGTACGTATGCTCTTTGTGAATTAAATGGTGTTGCACTAAAAACTTTGATTGCAGGTAAAAGGATAAAGTTATTCAAGAAGCGTGATAATGACGAGTACATTTTGGATGAGGACATTGAAGAAGATGAGAACAATGAGGCCGATTCATAAACAGGAGTATCCATGTTATAACAAAAAAAAATCATTAATTTTTCAAGTTCATGTTGCTTTGTTTTTTTTCAAGTTCATTCTATTCCATGCTTGTTTCATGCATGTTTTTTTTCAGTCTTTGCATTGCATTGCATATCCACATCACTTGAGTCAAAAAGGGCAAATGATGATTTCTCTACTTGTGTAAAATTGTATCTTAAGTAGTAACTTATCTACTAAGAAATTGATTATAATCTAGGATTGTGGAAAGATAGGGCATGTAGATTTGGAGGTTTATTTTGGTGACAAGACTTTCATATATAAACATGCATATGTATCCTGTATCGAAAGCATAATTGTTGAAATCCTATCTCCTGCTATTGCATGTTTCTACATCCTTAGTCCATCTCACAGCACTTGTATCGGAGTTTAAACGACTGTTCTCCGTCATCAAAAATGGTTGTACCTTGTATCGGGGTTTAATTTTTCCTCGTTAAAAAAAAAAAAAAAAAAAAGCTACATGTTACCAAGAAGTTTACACTTTCTTCCACCCCAAAAAAGTGATCGTAACCATAAAGTTGCCGAATCATCATCATCATCAAAAAAAAAAAAAAAAAAAAAAAAGAGGCAAGCCAAAGGAGGATAAAGAGGCATAGTAGAATAAATCACGGGCTATATAGGCAGATTTATGCATTAGTGGAGTTTAGTTAGATTTCCTTGCATGTTATTAGAGAAAGAGCATATTCATATTTATGTAGGAAAGGAGTTGATCTAAAATAAGCTAAAGATGAAAGATGTCTCTTGAAAATCCTAAATCTTTGTTTATAATCATATTTAAGGTAGATTGCTTTATGAAAAAGGTACAAAATTTTCTTCAAGATGAGAGGAACTGATGCTTAAAACGACTCAATACATCCACTTCCACTTCATATTGATGCTTGTTTTCTTTCTTTCTTGTTGCCAATGTTGCTTGTTCATTTGCATATATGTTGCCTATTTGTTCATGCATATTCATGTTGCCTGTTTCAATTCTTTCTTTCATGCAAATTTTGCTTCATGTCACGTTACCTACTTATTCATGCATATAATCAATTTTCCTTCCATGTTTCTTATGTTGCCTATAAAAGAATTTGATGCCTGGAACATTTTGTTTTTCAGAGATGCTAGAGTGGCGCTTCCGGAGGAATCGCCGGTTTAGTGGGGGCGAATGTCGTCGAGATTTTCTCTCCTCTCTCACTTGTGAAGGCCTACAAAAAACATATTTGGTGAAGGTAGCCAGAATTCCCCGAGAAGTCCAGGATGCATCAAGGATGTCAAAGGAAGGTCACATACAAAGTTTCAAAGAAATCAAGAAAGTCCATGGTAGCGGTCAAAGCTGGTCAAAGCTGGTCAAAGTTGGGAAATTAGGGCAAAAATTTCATTGTCACCAAATTAGATGAAAATCCATATACTTGTAAAGATTGTCAAAGGCAGTCTATAGCCCAAATTTCAGCAGAAAATGGATTTTGTAGCACATTGATATGCTATGTTCATTTTGTAAAAATGTAATTTTTCTAGTTTGACCCTACAAATTCTTGTATAGAAAATTATGTTAGCCAAATGGTTTGGCATGTATAAAGACCATATGTGGCTACATATTTGTATAAAGTTTCAAGGCTATCCGAGCTTCCTAGACACCTTAATGCCACCTTGCAAGCTTCCAAATGTAGTCAAACTTGTACAAGTTAGATTCAGATGGGAGTTTTTTCTGCATATTCCTAAAGGAGATCTTTGGAAACATAGTCCTACAATGTTTCATCTTCATCAAAGCCTATTTGGAGGGTCAAAGAGTACAAAGTCCAGTTTTCAGGATCACCGCAGTTTTCTAGTTTAAGAAAATTGAAGGCTTGAATGTCTGCCACATGTCAAAATATGATTGAACCATGTTGTACGGTCAAGATGAGCTCATATTCAAGGGTGGAGATGCACTAAAGCATAAAGGAAGGAGGATCCACAAATTTTTTCCATAAAAGAAGACCTTTTTTACAATCAAAGATCAATAATGCAGCATTTCTCCAAAAATAGTGGCTTATCTTATCCGAATTGATGTCAGCACTGATCCGACGGTCCAGATCATCCCCAGATCCAATGGTGGAGAATGAGGGCGCCTAAATTTCACTCCTTTACACTAGATTTGATAGAAAGAACAATTCCAAGCCATTGATTTGATTAATCAAATGGTTGTAATCGAAAGTAGTGATCATAGAGTTGAGAGTTGATTTCTCTAGATCCAAGGGCCCAAATTCATTCAAAAAACTATATAAACCCCCCTCCAAACTCCTAGAGCATCATTGTTAGGCATCCATAGGGCTCATGCTAGCTTACGGTTTCCTTGAGACGATCACCCTCGGTTGAGCGAGTGAGGATCCAAGGTGAGCTAGTATGAGTATAGAACCTAGTTTCAAATTTAAGTTAGAACTCCAATTTAGGATAGGCTCTTGAAACCAGCATCTCTATCTTGACTCACCCTCGGTGGAGCGTGTGAGTGAGTTAGAGCTGATTTTAATGAGTCTTAGACTTCTTTAGTTAGACGTTACGAGCCTAGACAGACATAGGGTCACTGGAGTGGAACTCACCTTCTTACGTGTGACATTCGGTTGAACTGTCATGGTTTGAGGGTCGGAACCACCTTTGATCAGTAGACTGCTTAGCATGACGTACCACGACGATCTTTTACATGTAACTTAATTCAAATTCTTTTAATTCATGTCACTTGTCACTTGTCTCTTGTCACCTCTCTCAGTCTTTTAAGTATTTTTACATGTCTTCTATTTCTTCTATGTGTGAGAAGGCTCCGCAGTATTGCGTTGAACCAGTGAGGATGTTTCTTTGAGCTTGTGAGTAAAATCCATCATCATAATTCACTTGCATGCATATAATCCATACAAATCCATACATATTTATTAGTTTCTGAAAGTGTATAAGAAGCTCCAATATTGGACCATTCTTCCTTTCGAAACTGATTTATGTGTAAGGATTCCATCTATTCTCATCATGCATACATATCATCCAAAGAAGGCTATACATATGGATTAGAATTAGGAAGTGTTTAAGAAGCTCCTCCAATGGACCATTCTTCCTTCCAAATTTGATTCGTGTGTATGGTTCTCTTTCATTCTTATCATTCATGTCATCAATCCAACTTGCACACCTACATTCCCATTCCCATAATTATTTCAACATCTCTCTCTTCTCCATACTCAACATTAATTTCACCTTCACATCTTTAAACCTTCCAACATTCATTAGCTTCATACACCCTGTGTGTGCCACGACCGGACCCGATCCACCCGGATTGCGATCACCTCCACATTTGATGCCTGTAAAAGAATTTGATGCCTATAAAAGAATTTGATGCCTGGAACATTTTGTTTTTCAGAGATGCTAGAGTGGCGCTTCCGGAGGAATCGCAGGTTTAGTGGGGGCGAATGTCGTCGAGATTTTCTCTCCTCTCTCACTTGTGAAGGCCTACAAAAAACATATTTGGTGAAGGTAGCCAGAATTCCCCGAGAAGTCCAGGATGCATCAAGGATGTCAAAGGAAGGTCACATACAAAGTTTCAAAGAAATCAAGAAAGTCCATGGTAGCGGTCAAAGCTGGTCAAAGCTGGTCAAAGTTGGGAAATTAGGGCAAAAATTTCATTGTCACCAAATTAGATAAAAATCCATATACTTGTAAAGATTGTCAAAGGCAGTCTATAGCCCAAATTTCAGCAGAAAATGGATTTTGTAGCACATTGATATGCTATGTTCATTTTGTAAAAATGTAATTTTTCTAGTTTGACCCTACAAATTCTTGTATAGAAAATTATGTTAGCCATATGGTTTGGCATGTATAAAGACCATATGTGGCTACATATTTGTATAAAGTTTCAAGGCTATCCGAGCTTCCTATACACCTTAATGCCACCTTGCAAGCTTCCAAATGTAGTCAAACTTGTACAAGTTAGATTCAGATGGGAGTTTTTTCTGCATATTCCTAAAGGAGATCTTTGGAAACATAGTCCTACAATGTTTCATCTTCATCAAAGCCTATTTGGAGGGTCAAAGAGTACAAAGTCCAGTTTTCAGGATCACCGCAGTTTTCTAGTTTAAGAAAATTGAAGGCTTGAATGTCTGCCACATGTCAAAATATGATTGAACCATGTTGTACGGTCAAGATGAGCTCATATTCAAGGGTGGAGATGCACTAAAGCATAAAGGAAGGAGGATCCACGAATTTTTTCCATAAAAGAAGACCTTTTTTACAATCAAAGATCAATAATGCAGCATTTCTCCAAAAATAGTGGCTTATCTTATCTGAATTGATGTTAGCACTGATCCGACGGTCCAGATCATCCCCAGATCCAATGGTGGAGAATGAGGGCGCCTAAATTTCACTCCTTTACACTAGATTTGATAGAAAGAACAATTCCAAGCCATTGATTTGATTAATCAAATGGTTGTAATCGAAAGTAGTGATCATAGAGTTGAGAGTTGATTTCTCTAGATCCAAGGGCCCAAATTCATTCAAAAAACTATATAAACCCCCCTCCAAACTCCTAGAGCATCATTGTTAGGCATCCATAGGGCTCATGCTAGCTTACGGTTTCCTTGAGACGATCACCCTCGGTTGAGCGAGTGAGGATCCAAGGTGAGCTAGTATGAGTATAGAACCTAGTTTCAAATTTAAGTTAGAACTCCAATTTAGGATAGGCTCTTGAAACCAGCATCTCTATCTTGACTCACCCTCGGTGGAGCGTGTGAGTGAGTTAGAGCTGATTTTAATGAGTCATAGACTTCTTTAGTTAGACGTTACGAGCCTAGACAGACATAGGGTCACTAGAGTGGAACTCACCTTCTTACGTGTGACATTCGGTTGAACTGTCATGGTTTGAGGGTCGGAACCACCTTTGATCAGTAGACTGCTTAGCATGACGTACCACGACGATCTTTTACATGTAACTTAATTCAAATTCTTTTAATTCATGTCACTTGTCACTTGTCTCTTGTCACCTCTCTCAGTCTCTTAAGTATTTTTACATGTCTTCTATTTCTTCTATGTGTGAGAAGGCTCCGCAGTATTGCGTTGAACCAGTGAGGATGTTTCTTTGAGCTTGTGAGTAAAATCCATCATCATAATTCACTTGCATGCATATAATCCATACAAATCCATACATATTTATTAGTTTTTGAAAGTGTATAAGAAGCTCCAATATTGGACCATTCTTCCTTTCGAAACTGATTTATGTGTAAGGATTCCATCTATTCTCATCATGCATACATATCATCCAAAGAAGGCTATACATATGGATTAGAATTAGGAAGTGTTTAAGAAGCTCCTCCAATGGACCATTCTTCCTTCCAAATTTGATTCGTGTGTATGGTTCTCTTTCATTCTTATCATTCATGTCATCAATCTAACTTGCACACCTACATTCCCATTCCCATAATTATTTCAACATCTCTCTCTTCTCCATACTCAACATTAATTTCACCTTCACATCTTTAAACCTTCCAACATTCATTAGCTTCATACACCCTGTGTGTGCCACGACCGGACCCGATCCACCCGGATTGCGATCACCTCCACATTTGAACCCGACGTGAAACGCTTCGTGGCATTTGCTTCTGATCTTTTTGGGAGGTTGTGATCCATATCCTTTGTTTCATATTTTTCATCCTCATCATATCATCATCATCAGTCTTGAGTGTTGCACTGGATTTCTCACAGTATCGTGCACATCTTCGTCGTGAAGTAAACGCATTTGTGAGAGATCTAGAGCATCGTGCATCACTTGCTTATTCACATAAGATGGAGGAAGGATTCAAATCCCTTATTGTTGAGAAACAAGGCCAAAGAATAGTCTCTTCTATGTTGAGAGAGAAGGGAAAATTCAATGGCATCAACATCACAAGCTACTTAGATTTGTTTGAAGAGCAATCTATGATTTTTGGTCTTCCCGAAGATCTTTTGATATCATTCTTTGAACGAATTGTTGATAGCTCTATCATAAACCGTGTCACTCAATATGATAGTCTTCCTTGGAGTGATTTTAGAAAGGAGATGCTCAAAGAATTCTATCTTGAAGATTATAGCCAACATAATCGAGATGGATTCTTACGATGGGTCAATTCTCCAAAGCCTAGTAGCTCTATTACTCACTTACAAAATGAGTATATTAGACGCTATGAACAACTTCCTAATGAGGATAAGATAACTTTGGAACCTGATCTTGTGATCAATTTTCTTAAGCTTCTTCATCCTGAAACTCGTAGGGAAGTTGAACGGCGATTAGAAGAACCAGATAAGCGCTATGGTCTTACTGACAATTGGCAAAAAGTGCGTAAAGTAGTAGAGGCTGTAGCCCATAGACATCAAAGAAAATCCATGCTTTATGAGCAAACTAGTCTTCCTCAAGCTAGCCTTCCACAAATTAAGGAGCAATTTAGAGAACAATCCCATGCTATGCTTTTTGACTCTACTCCTATTCCTCAAATGATCGAGCCTACTCAAGGTTTTAAAGTAGAGCCAAATAAAAGTGTAGTTGAACAATCTTAAGTGGATATTCTCACTAAGCAAATGGAAAGTCTTATTGCTACACAATCCAATTTGGCCAAGACTATAGATGCTTTACAATCTAGTTACACCAAAACTTTCCAAAATCAAATGAACCCAATGACTTTTCAAGAGCCTAATCAACATGTTATAGCTACCAATCAAAATCCACAAGTAGCTCCTACTCAAGCATATCAAGTTCCTCCAATGCATAATCCTTCAATGCAAAATCCTCATCCTCATGTGCGAAATCCTCAAATGTATCAAAACATGTATCCTCAAGCTTCACAAATAGCTTTTCAAAATCCTCAAAATCAAAATTTTCAAAATCATCAACCGTATAATATCGAAGCTCCTCTTGCACCTCAAGTACCACATGTTGCTCCCCAAGCTCCTCAAATACATCAATTGCCTTCTCAAAATCCTAATTATCCTGTTCAAGCAATACCTTATCAACAAAATCCTCAATTTCAAAATTTCCCACCACAAGTTAATCAAAATCCTCAAAATCAAAATGGTTTTGTGCGTGGCCCTCGTAGGTGTCCTTGGTGTGATTCATTAGAGCACGTTTTGAGAGATTGTGAATTATTGAAGGCTGCTAAAGAGCAACGACTAGTAATAGACATAGACAAGAAAATCTGTGACTATCGATCTAGGCTACCTTTGCAAGGAAATTATGGTAAGGGAGGAATGAAAAAACATTATGAAAATATAACCATAATGGACGTAGGAACTAGAGGAGTGAAACTAGAAGCTCTTGATGAACAACAAGTAGAATCAAGTAAACCCACAAAGGAAGGTGATTTTTCCATAGAGGCTTTAGTAAGAGCACGGGATGAGATTAGGAGAATAACGGCTTGGGAGTCACCGATAGAAGATCAATCTCTTATTTCTCACATATCCAATGTAGAAGAAAAACGAAAAAGAGATGAAGCTGAGCCTAGTGAAAGAAGAGTGACTCGAAAACAAACCTCAGAGGGAATAGAAACAATCATAGAGCAGGGAGAAACATCACAATCCAAAGATAAACAACAAGAATCACAACCCAATGAACAAAAACAAGAGGAGAAACAAAAAGGGAAGAAGACAAAGCAAAGAAAAACAGAACCAAAGCCTTTAGATAAACCAGAACAATCAAAACAAACTGAAGACCAAACACGAGAACATGAACAAAAACAAGATCCTGAGCAAAAACAAAAGAAACCAAAGAGAAAACCTAAAGCCATCTTGATTTCAGAAATTGAGAGAAAAATAGATCCTATGGAAATTTTAGATGACATTTTGCTTAAGAGTCAAGTGACTATGTCTTTAGAACAAGTTTTCTCTATTGCAAAGCCTGTTTTTAAAGATAACTTTATCGGCCTAATTAAAAGGAAGAGGTTTCCGCTTAATCTAGATACTGAGATGCAAGATTCTCTAGATCAAGATCAAGCTATGAATGAAGCCTTAAACTTTGATGAATCTGATGAAGAGGACTTTGATGATGATGAAGTAAATGTTAATAAAAATTTCTTAGGACCTATTCAACCTTGCATATATGTTGCCTATTTGTTCATGCATATTCATGTTGCCTGTTTCAATTCTTTCTTTCATGCAAATTTTGCTTCATGTCACGTTACCTAATGATTCATGCATATAATCAATTTTCCTTCCATGTTTCTTATGTTACCTATAAAAGAATTTGATGCCTGGAACATTTTGTTTTTCACAGATGCTAGAGTGGCGCTTCCGGAGGAATCGCAGGTTTAGTGGGGGCGAATGTCGTCGAGATTTTCTCTCCTCTCTCACTTGTGAAGGCCTACAAAAAACATATTTGGTGAAGGTAGCCGGAATTCCCCGAGAAGTCCAAGATGCATCAAGGATGTCAAAGAAAGCTCACATACAAAGTTTCAAAGAAATCAAGAAAGTCCATGGTAGCGGTCAAAGCTGGTCAAAGCTGGTCAAAGTTGGGAAATTAGGGCAAAAATTTCATTGTCACCAAATTAGATGAAAATCCATATACTTGTAAAGATTGTCAAAGGCAGTCTATAGCCCAAATTTCAGCAGAAAATGGATTTTGTAGCACATTGATATGCTATGTTCATTTTGTAAAAATGTAATTTTTCTAGTTTGACCCTACAAATTCTTGTATAGAAATTTATGTTAGCCATATGGTTTGGCATGTATAAAGAACATATGTGGCTACATATTTGTATAAAGTTTCAAGGCTATCCGAGCTTCCTAGACACCTTAATGCCACCTTGCAAGCTTCCAAATGTAGTCAAACTTGTACAAGTTAGATTCAGATGGGAGTTTTTTCTGCATATTCCTGAAGGAGATCTTTGGAAACATAGTCCTACAATGTTTCATCTTCATCAAAGACTTTTTGGAGGGTCAAAGACCACAAAGTCCAGTTTTCAAGGTCACCGCAGTTTTCTAGAATAAGAAAATTGAAGGCTTGAATGTCTGCCACATGTCAAAATATGATTGAACCATGTTGTACGGTCAGGATGAGCTCATATTCAAGGGTGGAGATGCACTAAAGCATAAAGGAAGGAGGATCCACGAAATTTTTCCATAAAAGAAGACTTTTTTTACAATCAAAGATCAATAATGCAGCATTTCTCCAAAAATATTGCCTTATCTTATCCGAATTGATGTCAGCACTCATCCGACGGTCCAGATCATCCCCAGATCCAATGGTGGAGAATGAGGGCGCCTAAATTTCACTCCTTTACACTAGATTTGATAGAAAGAACAATTCCAAGCCATTGATTTGATTAATCAAATGGTTGTAATCGAAAGTAGTGATCCTAGAGTTGAGAGTTGATTTCTCTAGATCCAAGGGCCCAAATTCATTCAAAAAACTATATAAACCCCCCTCCAAACTCCTAGAGCATCATTGTTAGGCATCCATAGGGCTCATGCTAGCTTACGGTTTCCTTGAGACGATCACCCTCGGTTGAGCGAGTGAGGATCCAAGGTGAGCTAGTATGAGTATAGAACCTAGTTTCAAATTTAAGTTAGAACTCCAATTTAGGATAGGCTCTTGAAACCAGCATCTCTATCTTGACTCACCCTCGGTGGAGCGTGTGAGTGAGTTAGAGCTGATTTTAATGAGTCTTAGACTTCTTTAGTTAGACGTTACGAGCCTAGACAGACATAGGGTCACTGGAGTGGAACTCACCTTCTTACGTGTGACATTCGGTTGAACTGTCATGGTTTGAGGGTCGGAACCACCTTTGATCAGTAGACTGCTTAGCATGACGTACCATGACGATCTTTTACATGTAACTTAATTCAAATTCTTTTAATTCATGTCACTTGTCACTTGTCTCTTGTCACCTCTCTCAGTCTCTTAAGTATTTTTACATGTCCTCTATTTCTTCTATGTGTGAGAAGGCTCCGCAGTATTGCGTTGAACCAGTGAGGATGTTTCTTTGAGCTTGTGAGTAAAATCCATCATCATAATTCACTTGCATGCATATAATCCATACAAATCCATACATATTTATTAGTTTCTGAAAGTGTATAAGAAGCTCCAATATTGGACCATTCTTCCTTTCGAAACTGATTTATGTGTAAGGATTCCATCTATTCTCGTCATGCATACATATCATCCAAAGAAGTCTATACATATGGATTAGAATTAGGAAGTGTTTAAGAAGCTCCTCCAATGGACCATTCTTCCTTCCAAATTTGATTCGTGTGTATGGTTCTCTTTCATTCTTATCATTCATGTTCATAAATCTAAATTGCACTCCTACTTTCCCATTCCCATAATCATTTCAACATCTCTCTCTTCTCCATACTCAACATTAATTTCACCTTCACATCTTTAAACCTTCCAACATTCATTAGCTTCATACACCCTGTGTGTGCCACGACCGGACCCGATCCACCCGGATTGCGATCACCTCCACAGCGGGGGGGGGGGGGGGTTCCTTTTGCATTGAGAACTAAGAGTTCTCAGGAAGGTAGGGGTAATAGAATAGAGAACTAAGAGTTCTAAGGAAGGTAGGGGTAATAGATAGGAGACATTAAATACCTTAACATCTGTAACATTATAGAAGGAAAATTCAAAATCCTTTTTTTCCATTCTTGAAGATAGTTTGATGCTTGCTTAGCCAAATGAACCAGATAATGTGGCATCTCTAGAGACAGATACAGGTCCATCTTGATACAAGATCCAAGAAGAGTCTCCCTATAGCTCAGCTTCATGTCATGTTTATTGCAGTAAGGCTTGAGAAAGTCCAAATATGTATCATGTTGAAAGTGAATGAAGATATGGGGTAAATCTTCCACCTTTCCACAAATGGTATAAAGGTCACCATAAATTCGACACATTCTAGATCTCATTTCACTCCACAATCCATTTTCAATGATCAGCCATTGCAAATAATAATGCTTGATGATGTTGGGAAAGGCACATACACATAAGAATCTGTATCTCCATTGATTTGCATGTCACTAGGTGAGCCATATCGTATTGAGATTAGATAGATTTTTGACAATAGAACCCTTGTGATTCTTGAACTCTATTAGAATCTCTTGAGCAAGCACAACAAGCTCAACAATCTAGTCATTGCTTCAAAACAGCTTATGTTCTTCCAATAGCTTCTTTTGGTTCAGCAAAACTTCTTTGTAGGAAGATGAAAATAAGGAAGAGATAATAAAACTCAATTTCTACAACTTCATCACCATTTCGCAAGTCTTTGCAACTGTGGAACTCAAACTTGTTGTATTTATACTCTGGAATACAAATGTTGCACTTATCCAAATGAAATACTACATGAAAAGATTAAATTTAGTGAAGAGATAAGGATTTGGAGAAGAAAATGTTTTCGCTTCCATGGAGGTAAACCATAACATGCAACTAAAAGTACTACCAACAAGAGTAAAAGAATGGTCTGAACGAATAAGATCCAAGTAGAGTGGATTTTTGAGGCTTTGTAACCTTTTAAATAAAATCTACCTAGATTCCACTTAATAAACTAAAAACCCAAATATCTTCAAGATATAGAGCTCCATAAATACGTTTATCAACAAAATTGTTGGTCATTTTAATAGGACACAAAGTTCCCAAGCCCCCTTCTTTTTTGGCAAATAATAAATTTCTCAAGAGACTCTCTGAATTTTGTTACTTTGTTATTTGTCATTCTACAAACATATTCTAGACCAACTAATGGCTTGTTGTAAAATGTTCTTAGATGGGAGCCAGCAGGCCAAAAGATAATTCAAGCAAGGAAGCACATGATGATCAAGTAAAAACACCCTATAAGATAAGGAGTTCTAATAGGCATACCATTTAAAGATTTTATCCCCCATAATCCGATCCCTGCTTTCATTGAATGTGATTTGGAGATCCATGGGTATGCCAAGCTTTCAAAATCTTTTTCTTTCACAAAGGGGAGAATAATATTGTTGGAGGCCTTAAAAACAGTCTTCTTATGATTAACGTGAGAGCCACTAGCTAAAGAAAAAGTATGCAAATAATTCAAGAAGCACTCAATAGAGGAATCATTAACAAGCATCAACATGTTATTATAATGACCAAATATTGGAAGACCCAAAGCAGAGTGAGAGCTGGGGGTATCAATACCTTTTATCGTATTAGAAGACATAGCATCTTTGACAATCTAGCCCCAAGCATTAGCAATGGCAAAGAGCAAAGGGCCAAGGGGGCAACCTTGTCTCATGGATCTAACAAGTCTAATGGTCTTTGAGAGGGACCCATTTATAGAAAGCATAAAGAAGGCATTTTCAAAAAGAGTGCTAACATACTCTATCAATTTCTTGCCTAAGTTTAAAGATTGAAGAACAAAATCCAACGCAACGCTTTCATAAAGTTTTTCAAAATCAATCTTAACTAATTCATTCCTTCCCAAAGTGAGATAATAACATCAAAAATAAATATGCCTTTGACGAGTCCTTTCATCTCACGAAGGATGATATCTTTTAAGATAGGACTAGTCTTCTAGCTACGGTAGAAGTGAACATCTTGTATATAGTGGTCAAGAAAGAATAGGTCTCCAATTATTAAGATCTTCTTTAGGCCCTATATTATGCACAAACTTAATAATGCTAGTATATATCTTCATAGGGAGAATACCTTTACCAATGGTTTCTTTCCACCCCAAGAGAATGGAAGGAGACAATAAATCTTTTAGCTCCGAAAAAACTCATTTGGTAATCCATCAAGGCTAGGAGATCTCAAGGTTTCAACTTAACAATGGTTTCTTTAACTTCAACGATAGTGAGAAGAAGGTCCAACAAAGTAGGCACACTTTGAGGAATCATTTTCCTCCTCTTAAGTGTGATAGTATCCCTAGCCTTCTAGATGTCCTCCCCCCACTTTGAACTGCCAGAACAAACATTGGTGAAGAAGCTACTAGCGTCCTACAAATTCTCCTGAATATTGAGTACAAATCCATCATATTTTTTCTTCTATTTCATCAAAGAGGTCATAATTTGATTAGGTTTATCCAAATTTCAAGCCCAAAATCCTCCTAAAAAGTAAGAATGCACTTACCTCAAGGTACTCTTCAGATTCAATATAACTTGAAGAATCAAGATCTTCTCCAAGTTGTTAGGGCCAATAATAAGGGAACATTGAAGAGATTTGATTATTCTAGCAATACTAATCCTCCTCTTGGTTTTGATAATTTTGGAGATCTTTTTATAGTGAGTAAAGAGAACCACAACATCTTTGACAACTTTGCACCAAGCAACTGAGGGGTTCCTAACCTATGGATACAATGATTAAAAATGATCTTGGTTTTTTCTATCATACAAGGTATTTTAAAGAGGGAGGCATCGAGGTGAGGCCATCCAGCCCTTAAACATGAGCGTTTACTGTGAAACTCAACCAAAAGAGGCTTGTGATCACATATCAAAAGGGAAGAGTCAAGGATAGAAAAAATATTTAAAAAAACTTTGCAAGTAAGAGATATTAATATAGCATCCCTCGAGTCTAGCAATGTGATGAGCTAAATCCTTAATCCTATTGTTCCAAGACAAAACTCGAGTTTTGGAATATATACATAAGGTCATGAGTAGTGATGAGATTAAATTAGTCCGATATTTCCCTACAGCTAATGTTATCGCTTCTATTGTCAAGATGGTCCTGAGGGAGGGTGATCATATGGATATTCCCCAACATAGTAAGGGGACCATCAAGAGAATCCAACTCAGTGCAGCAATCCGAGATGAGATCAGAAGCACTATTAGCAACATAAGTAAGTGCTGACTATGGTGCAACTATAAGTCTCTTTAAGAGAGAAAGAATCCCATTCATGAGAGAGCATATACTTAAAAGACCTAACAAGATGATTTAAACCAAGATTAATGGCTAAGGGAGCTCTACCCTTTCCGTGGAGGTGCAAAGTAATGAACACTTGTGTTTACACGAGATAAATTGAGGTTGTAAAGAAACTTGTTGCCACACACTGTAATTTCTTGCAAATAAATAAATTCAAAGGATAATGAGATGTCAATCAGCCATTTGGAAGGGAACTTAGCACTAACTAGATTAAAACGACCCTTACCATTGAAAGAAAACATCTTGACCGAATTCATTGTAATAAGGTAATGAATTGAAATAATAGCAATGTAAATACAAACCTGATCACAATACCACCCCACTATTGTTTGGAATTTCTTGGGGGCCTGAGCATAGAAACTGAATTCCTTATTTGGAATTCCTTATTTGCTCTTTGACTAGATGGTCCATCCATATCATATCGACTCATATGAACGTCCTCCTCACATGAAACATCTTTGGCCAAATCACTAATAACATTTGTAACCGAATGTTTAGTCGCTTTGCTACTAGTAGGTTGAGATTCCTCTATCTCTGAATAAGGGAACTCATTTTCCTTGTTGTCAGTGTTAGGAGTGATGAATTCATCTAAGTGGTCAGACGGATTAAATGCATCTTCAAGGAGAGCCGCATAAGAGCTGAACCATTTATTACTTGGTGTTGTTGGCACTGGGAATCATTGTAAAGAGATTTCTGTATTGGCATTGAAATAGTTATTATAGTACTCAAATACCATTAATTAGTGTAGCACCATTTGTTTATAGAAAATGATCTTCCAGATTCCAATTTTGTATATGTGTGAAATGTTAAAACATTCATTAGTTGTGCCTTTGTAAAACCTACATTCATTAGTTACATTCTTATTTCATTTTCTTTATAAAAGCTACATTCTTATTTTTTAAATACCAGAAGAAAATACCCTTGCCCTTTTGAAACCAGTTGATATTTATAAATCCTTAATAACATTTATAAATTTCTTAATAGGTTCTTACATTGAAGACAGTCTAACTACCAAATGAAAGAGCTAATACAGCTCGTGTTTTTTCATCGAAGTACGAGTCAATCAACTGTCTAATGTTGGTCGAACATATATCTTTTGGTCAGCAAAAGACTTCTAGTTTTATTTTACTGGAAAATGGTTTCTAATAATTCCTTTTTTTTTTTGGCCTTTTAAATTTTGCCTAGCTTTCTTATGTCTTCACATAGACAAAGATTTTTAAATGTATATTTCTTTTCTTATTTTCCTCGCCAATGTGATTTTTTTGGTACATAATAAATTTCCCCCCCATTACCTATAAATATTTCATTCATTTCCTCTTTTGATACCTAATGAGGTGCCAATATAAACCATTAGGTCTATAGGTATAAGTGTGTGAAATGTCTATAGGTATAAGTGTCTGAAATGCATCTATACATTTGTGAGGACAACCATTAGTACATCTTGAAAAAAATATTTGAATGCCATCTCAATATTTTTTTCTCATGTATCAATATGGTACTAAATTGATGGATCCTTGATAAAGGCCATTAGTACTTTGCTAATATTAGAAGTCCATATTCTTTACCATTTATATCGATACGTACAATAGATCAGTAGGGACCATCAAGAAGAGCTTTCAAAATTTCAAGAATTTCTGAGCTGAATAAGAGAAAACAAGAGTTGAGCTGAAAAAGGGGGAGCATTCTATTTGAATTTTTTCCTTTACAGACATCAAAGATCATGAGACTCATCTGTATTATCTACATATTAAAACATGTTCGGGAAATATTTTTCTTTTCCGAACTGTTAATGTAGTTTTCAAGATCAAAAGCGTTATAATTAGGATTAGAACCTGAGTATATGAAATGCACGTTCTATAGAGGTGTGAAAACGTTGTATAATATAAGAAAAGAGGTTAATATTACAGCAAAACTATGTAGCGATATAATGGGAGAACCCTTTGAAATAAAAAGGCCATAATCCCTCCCGAGGACGATGTTAATCCTTGCATCGATAACATGGAGCTTGATCCCTGTAATGATCATAGGAAATTTTAGAGTATTCTATCAATTCTAACTATTTGAACAGATAAAACTCTTAGCACCAAAGAGATTTTGATTGGTTGCCGTAACATCATGGATCTAGCTCTATGGAATATTTGAAGTACTTTCTTATGGAATATTTGAAAAAGAATCGTCATCTTGTTTTGTAACCACCTAATGCTCCACAGGAGTGCTATATATAAGCACCACTTTAATAGAATCTGAGAATCTCTATCACTTCTGAGAATCTGAGAATCTCTATCACTTCTGACTTTCATTTTCAACCATAGCTTCAAACTTCTTGAACATAGGAAAGACTTCTAACTTCAACTTGAGCCCATAGATCCATGAGTATCTCGTAAAATCATCAACCAATAGAACAAAATACCAGAAACCCTGAATAGATTCTGCTCTCATAGGTCCATTCACATATGAATGAATAATCTGCAATTTCCTGGTAGCTGTAATATGACCATGTTTCTTGAAAAAGGTAGTTTATGCATCTTACCTTCAAGACAACCTTCACATATATATGAATCATCTGGTAGCTTGAATGAGGGTAAACTCTCAACCATACCTCTGGTCTTTGATACTTTTGAGAGCTCCAAAGTTATATGTCCAAACCTTTTATGCCATAGCTTCATATCTTCCATCGAGTCTTAGATCATACACTTACTTTATTATATCCCCCCTTGGAAAAATATTATTTCCTAAAAAATATAGATATATAAATACTATAGAAAACCCCTTAGCCTCATGTTCTAATACTAGAAGAACATGTCTCATCTCTGAGGTTGGATCCATGTTGAAATGATTCAAAACATCATCTAGCTTTGCACTTTTTTTTTTTAATTTTTTTTTTTTTTTTTTTTTTTTTGCACTTTGATAAACTCATCAAAGTACAAAATTATGAATGAATAATAAGAGTGGATCTAACAACATCCTTAACCAATTCATTGTTTTATTAGGTGTGATATGAGCACGAGCATGTGACTATTGTACCTTTAAAAACCCTAGATTAACCTATATTCTTATTTCTTTTCCTTTCAAAATCGAAAGAAAGTACCCTTTGATTAACATTTAAAGTACTAAGTATTTGATTGGTTCATAATAATATTTTTCGTGAGCATGCATGGCATAACCTCCCAAACGAAGAGGAAGAGAAACGAAGAGAATGGATAAGAGAGAGAAAGGTGGTTGCAACTTGCACCGTCTAAACGATACCTCCACGTGTTCTATTCCTCATCTGTAAAAGGCAAACAGATCTGATATTGTCTTCAGAAAGCCGACCATCTATAATCGATGACGTGTATCTACAAGAATAGTCGGCTGGATGATTTTTTTTAATAAAAAGGAGTTCGGCAATGCCTACTCTCCCTGACTTTAATTAAATAAAAGAAGAATACAAGTGAATAAGACTAGTGCTTTCGGGACCCCCAAAGTCTTACAACGTAGGGGCAGCACTAACATGTCAAGAAGTCATACCTTGGTGATAGACCTTATAAAGCTTACATGAAGATATAGAGGAGGTTGATAAACCTCGCATCCCCATCATCCGGAGCCCACTTGGTTTTAAGCTTATTGTTGACATACTGTAGTTCTTTGTGATGTCTAAAAGGGGGGGGGGGGGGGGGGTTCTTACAGTTAGCAATTCTTTTGCCGAGAAAGAAAAGCGACTTCTCAATCGACCACTCTTTGGGGGTATTGCCAAAGCTGTGAGTGTATCTTTCCCACCAAATCTTCCAAAGAATCTCTCCCCTAATCGCATTCCACAATGCCGCAGAGCAACCAATCGCTTCACCAATGAGGGCTTGCTTCCAATTGATTTGTTCTTGGAGCCCCAACGAACGACCATGGATCCTCCATAGCCAAAGGGATTTAAGGCAAGCAAAGAACAAGTGAGCAATATCCTCTTTGCTATAGCAACATTGCTTGCACCAGGGTGCCGGTCACCGTAAGTTTCTAATTATTCTTATGTCTTCACAGAGACAAAATTTTCAAGGTATGTTTCTTTTCTTATTTTACTGGCCACTGTGTTTTTCTTCTTTTTGGTACATAACCTTTTTTTTTCTCAATTACCTATAAATATTTCATTCATTTCGTGTCTTGATACCTAATAAGAAGCCAATTCAAACCACTAACTCTGTCGGTATAAGTGCGTGAAATGTGCAATTATTGCATCTATACATTTGCGAGGACAATCATTAGTACATCTTGACATAAATATGTGAATGCCATCTCAATATTTTTTCTCATGTATCAATATGGTACGATATCAATGGTACTATGAAATATTTGGAGAAGTAATATCTTATCGAATATTTGGGTCAGTAGGATTCAGATTTTCTTCAATTCCAGCCAAACGGACTTTTTATCTTTCCTCCACATTGATTGCAAATCCAACTGATTTTTCTTCAACATAGATTTTTCTTCAACATAGGCATGATGCCTTTATTCTTTTTCTTTTTCATCAAAGAAAACATTCTTCAATTAGATTTATCAAATTTCAACACGAAATTCTAGTGAAAAAGTAAGAATGCCAATAGCCTCAACGTACTCTTCATATTTTAATATATCTTAAAGAATGAAGAGCTTCTCCAAGTTGTTAGGGTCAATAGTAAGGGAAGATTGAATAGAGTTGATTTCTGTAGCAATAATAATCCTCGATCCTCTTGGCCCTAATAATTTCAGAGATCGTTTTATAGTGAGTACGGAGAGCCTTAACATCTTTGATAACTTTGCACCAAGCCACTAAGGGGTTCCTAAGCCTAGAAATAGGATGACTAAAAATACTCTTCCTTTCTCAATCACACACGGTATTTTAAGGAGGGATGCATCAAGATGAGGCCATCTAGCCCTAAAAATGTGAGCAATCACTCTGAAGCTGAACCAAAAGAGGCTTCTGATCACATATCAAAAGGGAAGATTCAAGGTTACAACAAATATTAAAACAAAATTTGAGAGTAAGAGATATTAATATAGCATCTCTCAATTGTAGAAACATGATGAGCTAAACCTTTTTTTTCTATTGTTCCAAGAGAAACCAAAGTTTTGGAATATATGCATGAGGTCATTAGCAGTGATGAGATTAAACTAGTCCGATATTTCTCTATAACTAATGCATGGTATCACCTTTATTGTCAAGACGGTCATGAGGGAGGGTAACCATATGGAGGTTCCCCAACATAATAAGGGGACCATCAAGGGAATTCAACATTTCAGTGCAGCAATTCGATATGAGAGAAGCACTTTCAGTATCATAAGTGCTGACTATGGTGCAAGTATAAGGCTCTTTAAGAGAGATAGAAACCCATTGATAAGAGGGGTTATACTAACAAGATGAATTAAACCAAGATTAATACCGAAGGAAGCTCCACCCTTACCATCGAGGTGCAAAGTGACAAACCACTTGTGCTTACGCGAGATAGAGTTGAGGTTGTAAAGAAGCTTGTTTCGAAACACTTTGATTTCTTGCAAACAAATATATTCAATGGATAATGAGATGTTAATCAGCCATTTGGTAAGGCACTAGCATTAACCTTGAAAGAAAGCATCTTGACCGAATTAATTGTAATAATGGAAAAATTTGAAATACTAGCACTAAGAATATAGACTAGAGCACAATACCACCCCATTATTGTTTGGAGTTTTTTGAGGGCTTGAGCATAGAAACTAAATTCCTTATTTGGTCTTTTCGTTTAGGTTTCAGTAAGCGATGACTACATGGTCCAGCCATATAAACATCCTCTTTAGATGGTCCAGCCATAGAAACATCTTTAGCCAAATCATTAATTCTTGATCTCTCATAGTCATTGAGTTGCTTGAAGAATACATGAGCATCACGATAACTCTCTAGAGCTCTATTTATAGAAGGAGAAGACAAACGTCCTTTCATGGCTCTTTTCCTATTAGTCATTTTAGTACATTCAACATCATCATACACATTTGTAGTGTTCAGTCACTTTGTTGCCAATAGGTTGAGATTCCTCCAGCCCTGAATAGGGGACTCGTTTTCCTTATTCTCAGTTTCAGGAGTGATGAATTCATCTGAGTGGTCAGACAGATTAAATACATCTTCAAGGAGAACGTCATAAGAACTGATCCATTTACTAGTTTTTTTTTTTTTTTTTTTTTTTTTTTTTGGTTTATAGTCTTAGGTAAAACCTTTTTTCAAACCTGAGGAATAGTGACCAGTGGTGCATTTTGATTAGTTTCTATGGCCTTCAAATTTGAAGGTTATCTCCATGCAATACCTATATTTGACATTTTTAATGTAAATTATGAAGGTCGTCGAAAATGTAAACTTTCTTTTACATTGTAAGATGTCAAAAATGGGCAATAGGGCCATCAAAATACAACAATGATAGAGAACTTGCTTATCTTTAGATGTCTCCAAAGGAGGTTTGGAATTGAAGCCCACTTCTGAGTTTGTTTCTTGTTTTAGCAAGGGAGAGTCCTTTATCAAATGCCCTTGATATTTGTTTGTTCTTTGTTGCAAGGGAATCCCTCCTTAGAAATAAGGTGGGTGATAGTGTTGTTTGCACTGTGAAGAACTATAAGGAGATATCTAAATTGGCACACATGAAATGGTGAATCAAGAGTTTTAAGTGTGATCATCCATTGAAACAGTTATTATACTATTTAAATAAATATTAATTAGTGTAGCACCATTTGTCTATAGAGAATGATTTTCCGGAATCCCATTTCGCATGTGTGAAATATTAAAACATTCATTAGTTGTGCCTTTACTTGTGTAGCACCATTTGCCTATAGAAATGATTTTCCGGATTCCAATTTCGCACATGTGTGAAGTATTAAAACATTCATTAGTTGTGCCTTTAGAAGACTTACATTCTTATTTCTTTTCCTTTAAAAACCCGAAAAAAGTACCCTTTGCAACGAGTTAATAATTATAAATGCTGGTTAACATTTAGAGTACTGCAACGCAAATAACCTCACAAACGACGAGGAAGAGAAACAAAGAGAGTGATTGCACCGTGTAAAGGAAACCTCCACGTGTTTTACTCTTCATCTGTAAAAGGCAAAGAGATCTAACTGGTCGGCTCGATTATTAACTGGTCGCCGTAAGCTTTTGAAGAGAAAGGCGAGGTGACACAAGCTCTGTGTGCGTGCGTGTGTATGTGTGTGCGAGAGAGAGGGAGAGAGCTGAAGGTAGGGTGGTACCGTCTACGAAACTAAAGCATACGTGTACGTGTTTCATTTCTCATCTGCGAAAGAGAAAGAGATGTGAGCTTTTTTGCCGTCAAAAGACCAAGCATCAATGAATGATCAAGGACGCGTTTCTACATGAATAGTACTCACCAAAGTTTTTGCAGAGAAAGCCGAGATAACACTATTTGGACCAAGGCCTAAAATTGACGGTTTTTTTTCGTCAAAGTCCTTTTTCCTGTCAAAAGCAGGTAGCAAAAATTTTTACCTGTCAAATTACAAGAAAACGTGAAGATTTACTTGTCAATGGAAAGGTTCAAGATAAATTTATTTGTCAATTGACAAATTCAAATAACAAAATCACCTGTCATATATATATATATATATATATATATATATATATATATATATATATATATATATATATAAGGTCATCACGTACAAAACGTAGATTCCACAAGTAAGTTGGGCAATGAGTAGTTCATTTTTGTGTGAACAAATTTGAACCCTGAAGAGAGTTACATAGGTCCAAATTTCAAAACTTTTAGGTTTCTCGATTCACGCTTCTTTTGCACAATCACAGTTTACTTCTTCAAACTCGCGAGTTTGCTTCAACTGCGTGACTTTCGGCATAGCTGCTGCTGTATGGAACCGAATTAAGATCCAATATACTGTAATTCCAAGCTCCCAATGGTGGGCTCAACTCCTTTCCACATTCACCACTGGGAAGACACCTCGCTCGTGTGAAGCCTGAAAGACACTCGTCAATGGCCAGTCACTGCTCATTGAAGCCTGAAAGGTCTCGAGTTCGGAGACTACGTTCAAATCTCTATTCAAAGAATTGTAGGTAGCTTTCTTCTCCTAATATTCTCATTCATAATATTTGATTATGAATTCCCACTGTTGCTTGCAATCACATCAAACTTAATGTGCAGACGATGTCTTGGTTCTATCTATGCACTTCTGGATCTCGTTGGGAGCTCTGTGCAAAATGTTGCAAATAAAGTGGAAATATTGTGTCCTTTGCTCGGATGCAGAATAGTGTGATATAAGCCTGATTGTACAACTCTAGTTCAGATCCCCCGCGAGCAATATATGTACTCGCTTATAGATAATCTTGTTTGCTTAGTAATAGCATTAATGTGGAGATAGGGCAAAGTAAGATATCAATTTTACAAATAAACACGTATTCTGAATTTGTGAGCGCTTTTGAAGTCTAATGGGTAATATGATTGGAGAATTGACTTTGAAGTATTCAAACAGGGTTGGAATCCCTGATTATTGAATATCATCATGTTGCCCTGGCTTCTAATTTTCATTGTTGAATATCATCTGATATCAGTGGATTTCTAGTTATTTAGAATGGATATTCGATCATTAGCTTATTGTCTATGTGGGATATAGTTTGAAAGGGAACCACTTCATCTGGTCATTCAATTGCAAATCGATCACATTTTGTGTATTCCTATCTAATAATGTATGTGAATCATAATACATAGTGTGATGTAAATTTTCATGGCATATTTATGTATGTGCGTCAAAGAGAGAGTTCTCCTTTAGGTTGTTTACCATCCTCTCTACTACTAGAGACATTAATTTCTATCCATAACTCATGTATGGGTTAGAAAGACGTTTTTATAATATAAGTCGGAATAATTGTAGTGGTTAGCTGATGCATTTGATCTTTGAGTTCAATATCAAGGTGATGGGTTGAATCTAGAATACAAGTTTTTAAGAGGCTCGGAGGAAAAAGTTCTGGACCAATCTTCTTTCTCAAAGAGAATTGCATTCTTGGGTTGTCAAATAGACCATAGTATTTGCACATTGATTTATTGGGATCCATGAATTCATGTACATTATGATAATAAAGAAGCCTGTTTCTTTAAGGAAGGATGTGTATATGCATCTATGTATGGACATACATATGTTCGTATGTATCCATGCATCTATGCTGCGTTTGAAAATAGGCACTCATTTGTCTGCATAATGTGCAAGTACTTGCTTGCTTGCATATTTGAAAATAGGCTGTCATTTGTCTGCATAATGCACAAGTACTTGCTTTCATATGTATAAACCTATATCTTTCCGAAGGTGAACATTGCAACATGCATATATGGTGCAAAATGATATAATGATTATCTAAAGTAATATCTTCAGTGAGATTTCTTAGACTCATAGAAACAATCTTTTCATATCATAAATGTTGGCTTTGTTGAAGCTCTACATGAACTAACATACAGCGCATAAGTACAATCATTAAAATAATAAAAGTAGTTGGTAGTTTTATTCTTGAAGGCCAAAATCAAATGTATTATCTGAATCTTGATATATTGAAACTTCGAGTGAATCTAGCTAATTTTTTGAAACTTCGAGTGAATCTAGCTATGAGACTAGAGAAGATCTGGTGTGTGTGCATGTGTTTCTCTTTTCTCAACCATTATATCCTCTTGTTCTCATTTTAGATAGTGTTTAGAGTGATCTAGTTGGGATGCTAACAACTATGTGTTTTTCTGTAATTTTTTCGTATCTTTTGTTTGGATTTGTGCTAGGCTTTATTATGGCTGAGTTTAGCATCACTTCCTGAAGTGATAGAAACTCAATTCACAAAACCTCTTGTGAGTTCATGCTTGTGGTGTGTACATTGTGGAGTGTGTGTGACTATGCAGTCATTCTTAGTTCTATACGCACTATTGTGAACTACTTAGTTCTTTACGCACTATTGTGAACTACTGACGTTAGTAGGGATGCATAGTATTTAGTTGATACTAAGCATAATGGAACCGAATTGTTATATAGTTTTTTGGTCGATAGCCATGAGCGTATAGTTGAACTTTCATTTGAGGGTGAATTTGGGGGTTCGCTTGATTCATTTTGGTATCTATGATTATTGTATTAGCAAGCATGCAGTTTTAAGTTGTGGACTTTTCATCCGAGTTACAACCAATCGATAAATGTGTATATGTTATGTCTCCACCACTTTAGAACGTTTGGATGGGCATTTATAGTATTTACTAGCCAAGAGGTGTCTCGCAAGTTCAGTGCAAACCAGATTATTTTATTTGAGCTTCAAGATTTGACCCCTATGTGCTCAGTGCATATAACCTAATGATTGTCCAAGTTAAAGATGGAAAATCAATGAAAATTATTTCATTTAAGCATTGAACTTGTCTTCTCTAAAAAATGATTGTCATTTGAAAGGGAGATTTTAGAAAAAACCTGTCATATGACAGACGGAAAAAAAAAATGTCCCAGTCATAATACAGGTTGCCCAGCCCGTCAATTTTAGGCCCTGATTTGGACTTCAAGAACATGATTCTTTTTTTAATTTAAGGAAGTCCGGAAATAGTCTACTCGGTCAAACCTTAAACAATACAACGAAAAACTTGTACAGTGAACGGGCCTACTACCCATGGGACACCTAGAATCTAAAAATCCAGGGGCTCCTTAAAACTTAGTTACTAATCATTTCAGAGATATTTTTTTAGTGAGTAAGGAGAGCCTGAACATCTTTGACAACTTTGCACCAAGCAACTAAAGGGTTCCTAAACCTAAAAATATGATGACTGAAAATACTCTCGGTTTTTCCAATCACACAAGGTATTTTAAGGAGGGAGGTATCAAGGTGAGGTTATCCAACCCTAAAACGCAAGTAGTCACTATGAAGCCCAACCAAAAGAGGCTTGTGATCATAGATCAATGAGTCAAGGTTACAACAAATATTCAAAAAACTTTGCAAGTAAGAGATGTTAATATAGCATCTCTTGTTTCCTCCAAGCATGTACATCTCTAAATGTGAGAAGTGGAGAATGGCATGCCTGGGACTCACCTCCCAGCCTATTTATAGCCCTTTCCTAGTCACCATCCAGAGTTCTCTCTAAGGTCCCTCTACTCATCTGGCCATTATGAGTAGACACCTCGTATGAACTCTCTAGCTTTTGGCCTTGGCTATCCCCCGAGCAAGGAACTCCTCGTTCCTCCAAGCATGTACATCTCTGGAATATAGCACCCTCTCCCCCTTCTAAAGATCATTGTCCTCAATGATATAGAAGGAGCTTCAAACCTGGGAATCAAAATCTGTGATTCGAATTAATAAGAGTAGAGTGTGCTAGGTGTGTGAAATACTAGATCCTCAAAAAAGTAGACAACTAGACTTTGTGCTTTCTATCTAGCATTTCCACCAATCAATAGTATTCCTTGCCTTGGGCATACTATAAGAATCCCTGTGAGGCCCAATGAGTCCCTATGTGCGTACAATAAGTACTTGGAATATCCTCAGACTCCCTATGCCTAGACCTTGACCACTAACTTGTGAGAGCTTGTCACCTATAGAAACCTAGGAAACTTGCCCTTGTCTCCTTGGAATACCCATTGACAGCTTATCATATGGTATAATTGTGCAAAATCACTTACTCCACTAGAGTAATGAGAACTGTTATGCTAATCCAAAACAATGTGACTATGTCCCAATCTCTGTGGAAAAATACTGGAAAAATACTAAAGATAAACGGAAATCTTTTCCAAATAGTGTTTTATCTCTAAGCTCAAGTAAATCCGCTTGATTTACTATCTCTAAGCTCAAGTAAATCTACTTGATTTACCTACTATGATGAAAATGAAACTCAAGAAAGTCTCATCATGATCCAAACTACGAATCCAAGATATTAAGCTATCAATTATCTAGACTGTGGACCACGATGTCAATCTATCAATGATCCAGACTATGGACTAAGATATCAATATGTCAATGATCCAAACTATGGACCAAAATCTCAATCTGTCACATCCAAACTATGGACTAAGATCTCAATCAGTCACATCCAAACTATGGACTAAGATCTCAATTAGTCACATCCAAACTATGGATTAAGATCTCAATCAATAACATCCAAAATATGGATTAAGATCTTAATCAGTCACATCCAGACTATGGATTAAAATATTTCCCATACAAAATAAATCCCAATCCACTGGAACTAAGTCCATCATGCCAAGTGAAGACGTGCTATGAAAGTGTAGCAACTAGTGGAACTACCATCGCCCTCTCAATAATACTATACAAGATGTTCCAAGTGGATGAAACTTACTTTATCCATGACCACCATCTGATCATTACTATGACCAAATCATTTCTAAGTAGGAATGAGGTGTCTGAAGTCAATTATTGTAATAATCTGGCACTCCCAGATATAATGCGGACCATAATATGAGTCCACTAAATACACTGAAAAATGGTAAGTAGATGTGTGCACACTCATAGCCCACTAGGCTAAGCATCTAGCTCACCTCATACACACTATGTATGAACCATGGCCTATTCTCAGGCATATCAAATAAAGTAGTATGTACTCTTTGAATTTCTTCTTAATGCAAATGCCTATTCATAGTTCTTATGTGCAAACCTTGCCTTTCCCCTTCTAGGCTACTTGCCTGCGGACTTGCCTTGTTTGCAATCACATACAGAGTGACTGTCTCAAATGCCCCTCAATTGTATAATAATAAGATGATACCAGAAGATCATATAAATGAACTCCAAATCATATCAAAATACAATCTCAGAGACTTCTCTCCCATACCATCTGTCCTACACCTAGGTAGAATACAAAGTTTGATGTCCTATACCACCAACTTTATACTCCACATAGATGTGTGTATGAGATTAAAGTCGTATATGAGATTAAAGTTGTGTATGAGATTAAAGTCGTGTATGAGATTAAAGTCGAACACTTCTCTCAAAAAATAATAAGAATAACTCGATGAGTACTCATAAGTACTCACAACCATGAATAATAATAAATGAAATCATGAAGTGTTCCTGAAGTTTTTCCTTCCCTCGATGGAAAGAATAGAGTCATTCCTATGACTCTATCATGCATACTATCTGTAACATCAACTCATCTTGAGTTGAGAAATGAGAAACTATACAATCAATCAACTCAACTAGAGTTGTGAAGGATGCGGCTTGCATCAGATATCAACTCATGTGACTTGAATCAAATATTGACTCACAGTAAATTGGAATTTATACAACTTGTATGAATCCAATTATATGAAATGGGAAGAACTAGCAAAGTTCTCATGTTCCATGCTCTCATGGCACTATATATATTTCTTATGGCTATGTTGCCGTGGACTGGTGTGGCTGTTGGAGGAGCAGGTGGGTTTGCAGGGGATACAGGATGGGTTGGTGAAACATGAGGTGAGAGAGGAGTAGAAGGTGTGGATGTTATTTCAAGGATAGTGGTAGTATGTACAACGGTAGTACGTGGTGGGGAGTCGACTAGGATAGCTTCTTCGGTGAAGGATCTTTCCGGGCGTAGGCGTGCATCTTGCGCCTGGTGGAATGATTGAGCACCTACCGGAACTCGAATATATTCACCGGGCTTTGATAACAGGTGAACTCTGCGAGGGTCATATTGGGGAAGTGGCTTCCTTTGTAAATATCTCAGTGCTTCGACCGGGCCGATGGATTTGACCAGTTCTCTAAACCCTCTGATGTAGACTTCTTCAAATCCTCTGGAGATGAGTTCTTGTTCGATGATGGTTTGGCTCTCTTCTTCAGTCAATTTCTTCCGTGCCCAGACTTTCTCCATCGTTCGATATAATTTCTTGATTGCCAGCGTGTAAGCTGCTGCTTCGAAAGTCTCCTCTTCATGCGTGCTGGTGTCACCGTGTGCATCGGTTTGTTGGCCTTGGCCATCTGTCTGTTCCTGTTCTTGGGACTCGTGAGTGCCCTGGCTGGCTTCATCGTCACCTTCATCGTCATCGGTGGCTGTTCTTTCGTCATCAGAGCTCGACACCACTTGTCCCTGTGGCTGATCCCGCGGTGTGGTAGGGTAGCTCGGCCTTTCAAATTCTTGAGAGAACATTTGTGCCTCTGAAAACTGGAACTCATTTGAGAATGCATCAGGCATTTCAAAATCGAATGTTGTGTTTATTGGTTCTGCCTCCATGTGTGGTAATGGGAAAGAAAAGGCTTCCGCACCAATAGTGGTGGGAGCTTCTGCTGTCGTGATGGTGGGTTCTGTGGTTGTAGCTGCCTGAGGTGCCACGTTACTAGCAGTGCCCTCCGTTACCACTGGTCTAGATAACCTTATGCGAATAGGTTGTACTGTGGGAGTGGCCTCTGTCGGTGACTGCTCTGGAGAGGGTTGTGGTGATGGTGACTCTGGCACTTGAAGGCAAGGAATAGTGCCTCGCATGCGCTTACCTGCCCGTGCTCTGCTGGGCTTCCTGGCTTTCTTCGTCGTTCCTTTGAATGCCTTCAGCTCTTCTCCTGTTAATGCACGTTCAATTGGCAAGTCATAGGCCAAGCACATATAAACAATTCTTGTCAGCGCACAACATCCATTAAGCACTTTCTTTCATTCCCATCTGTGTTGCGCCAAATACATTTGATCAATGATCCAGCTCGCCAGATCAACAGTCTGAGGTCCCGTACATGCCAAGTACAATCCAAACCATATTCTTTTATGTGGCATGGTGAATCTGTCCTGAGCGGGGAATGCGAAGTGTTGCATGCATATCCTTAGTGGCTTTGACAGCTCAGGTGTAATTGCTGAGATCTCCTCCCACTTAGTGACATCCCCACGTTTCATAGGGTCTCGAACTAATCTTTCTCGATCTGTGGGTGTGTGGGTTCCATGAATCTTGATGGCAGCCCTGATTAAATCCTTCGAAAGATAAAACCTTTTGTAAGGTGGATCATCCACTAAAGAAGGCAAAATAAAAGTTCCTGGGATGTCCTTATTCTCTGAGGCCAGCAAAGTAGTGATTAAATAATAACACCTATAAAAGTCTGGTTTGGGCAGAGGATCACTGAAATACTCCGTGAAGCCGGCTCTGGCCCAAACGTGAGTTAAGTCCTGGGTGTTCTGTAGGCCTTCGAACTCTCTGGAGAAAAATTGGTATTTTCCCCAAGTGCGGTCATCAAACGTCAAATTAGATTCAAATATAAAATCCGCGTCCGCTAAGGGTCCTGCAAGTCCCTGAAACCAGTGAGAATTACGGTGTATCTTTTCTGTGTAGCCCATAGGTGGGTTATCGATCGGCATGGGCCCTGGAAATCCTTGGAATTCTGGCGGTGGAGCAATCGGGTGGGATTTTGCTCGTAAAACATTGAGGGGCACTGCAGCTACGCTGGGGCCTGCTTCTGATGGTCCTTCGTCGGTTTGCATGATGACTGATGCGCTAATGAGAAAGATCTGCTACAAAAGATTAACACATTAGCATGGAAATTAATTATGATCCCATTAAAGTGAGACCGCAATCCCTTTCCATAACTGATGCGTAACCCGTGTAGCCAAGTGCTGTGATGTGATGGATGCAATGCTTCTTGCAGCACTAGTGCAGGTCTCTAGACACCTACACGTTTCAGATTATGCATACATTTCTTGATGAGATGAGATTATGAGTGATGTGTGATGATGGTGGGTGAATTTATACAAGGTTTAAAGGTTAGTGATTTATTACAAGGTTGTATGTTAGTCGGGGGGTAGTTAGACAATGGGTTAGGGGAAGACGGTTGGACACTCTTCGGTATCCATTTCCTAAGAGTCTTTGAGTGGGTGGTGGGTTTCTGCGGAGGGGCAAGAGGTAGTATCGGGTGTGGTGGTATTGAGGGATAGAAAGATTTGTGAGGGGTATATATTACATGGCTTAAGAGTTGAGCTATAATACATGGTTTGGGTACCCAGATCTACGTGGGTGTGGGTCTATGGGTAAGGTATTTCTTGGCGATCCAAATTTGTCGAATGCTCGGACCTGTAGAAGAAGGTCGAGGGGATGGTGGGTACTGATTCTGTTTCTGCCCTGCCTTTTGCTTGTCGATCTCTGCTTGGTTGGAGTTCTTCGGTGCTTTTTGTCCTTTTGGCACCCATATTTGTCTGGTGCCGCTTCCTTTGGGTGGCCTAGACTGCTTTCCTTGTTGTGTCTTCTGATACTGCCGTCGGTCTGGGTTCCTTCGTCGTGGTTGACTCTGTTGTGGTTGAGGTTGAGAGGTTGGATGGACGCTCTGCTTTGGAAAAGAAGGGAGTTCCAACACTTGCGTGACCTGCCCATTAGGAAGTGATTCGTTCTTTAATTTTAATCTAGGCCAGTCCGCAACAAGTTTGGAAGGATGAGCACCGCAGGGTGTCGTGCTCATTTGGCTGCTGATGCAACCCACCTGACCGCTGATTGTGTCCATCTGCCCTAGCGGTTGGGTAGCTGCCCCTTCTAGTTTGCAGGAAGTCCCAGGGAAGATCTCCTGTCGTCCTTTTGATTGACAATTGTCCATAGCCAAGCCCGAATGGGTCGGTGTAGACGTAATGTGACTGAGCTGATCAAAGATCTTCCGGTCTTCCGTCGCATGTATTTCATGGGGTCTAGGGTTACAAATCTCAATCGGAAAGCCATTAGGGAAGTCAAGCGGTATCACTCGCTTCTGCTCTAAGGTTCCAATCTGTAAGGAGCCTTGTCTAAGATTTAAGTCCACTGAGTGATCGTATAGCCAATCTTGGCCAAGGATTAGGGGTTCTATCAGGTCGTCATCATGGCACACTAGTAGCTTCGCTGTCATGGTCATATCCTTAATGAGGATAGGAAGGTCCACCTCACCCATGCAAGGGGTTTCCATGCCTCCTAAGCCTATGAGGTATGCCTCAATTGGCCGCATTTCTATTCCTGAATCCTTATAGTGGGACCATCTAATCGCACTAGTCGCAGCACCTGAGTCAATTAGAGCCCTGAGTTCTTGGCAAGGGTTGTCGTGCTCTAGCCTAACTGTAATGAATGGTCTCATGTCCACTATGCTAGGATGAGTGGTTGACTTTACTTGACACATGGCCATGGGATATCTGGGTGATGTTTCCTGATGGTTATAATGTTCTCTCCCTAGTCCTTGTCTTCTTAGCTTCATGCGCTTAATGCGTTCTATGGCTTCTGCCTGAGCTTCAGCTCGTATTCTGTTTTCTTCCTCCTTACACTTTTTTGCCAATGTGAGTCGTCTAAGCATATCCTCAGTAAGAGGTTCTTGATATAACCTGACTCTACAGCCACTAATGTAATTAGGCATTATATCTCCTTCTAAGGTGGCTAACTGTACTGCTCCACTTGTCGAAAGTCTGTTAATGATCATAGGTCCATAACCTCGCTTTTCTAACTTCCGTGCGTGCTGTTTCAGCGTATATACTAGAACTAAATCTCCTTCTTTTAGTCCTTTATCTTTCACATGTGCATCAAAATATGCTTTCTGTCGCTTCTTCGCTGCGTATATTCCTGCTGCTGCCTTTAGCCTGGTTTCTCCTAATCGTTCCAAGTCCATTATTCTCGCTGATAATTCATGGCCGGTCCACTGATGTTCTTGTGCAACCTTAAGGGTCGGTATCAAGAAGTCCAAAGGAAGCACTGCATTCTGACCAAAAACCATCTGAAAGGGAGTTGCATTGAGTACGGTCTTGTAGGCCACTCGATATGCCCAAACAGCGTGGTGTAACTGTTTGTCCCAATCTGAACGTTTGTTGTTCACGAGTTTCGTCAGTACGTTACAGAGTATCTTGTTAGTGCTTTCAGCATGACCATTGGCCTGAGGATGATATGGTGCAGATTTCTTGTGAATCACCATAAAATCCTGTAACAAATATTCAATGACTTGGTTTAGAAAGTGAGTGCCTCGATCGCTCACTAACTCTATAGGCAATCCATATCTTGTAAAGACATTTTCAAATAAGAATTTTGCAGTCGTGTGAGCATCATTCTTTTTTGTGGCTTTTGCCTCTACCCATTTCGTCAGATAATCTGTGGCAACAATAATGTATTCCGCATGTGTACCTTTTGCAGGGGGGTTAATGGGTCCTACAAAGTCTATACCCCACTTTGAAAATGCACGTCCGCCCATCATGGGTTTCAATGGCATTTCATCTCTGCGAGTAGGAAACTGAGTTCTTTGGCACACATCACATCTCTTTACATAGGTATGTGCATCCATGTGAAGAGTGGGCCACCATAATCCTGCAAAGAGAATGGCTTTGACTATCCTATCAGGTCCAAAATGACCTCCTGCAACACCTTGGTGTGCAGTCTCTAGTATGCTCAGATAATCGCTCTCATGAACACATTGTCTTAGATATCCATCTCGTCCTCTTTTGTATAGATTATCGCCGATAAGTGAATAGTCGTGAGCTTCCTGCTCCAGACTACGTTGTCGAGCTAAGGTCATTCCTTGAGGGAATGTGTTCGTCCTCAAGTATGTCACTAAACGTTCACTCCAGTCTGGTGTGAGAGACACGTGATATAATGTAGCATGCTCTACTGGTGGTCTTTCACAACACACCTGGCATTCTTTACACAACTTGTAGACATCTGCTTCCATAGAAGGCCAATATACTCCTAGTCTTTGCAGAGTCTGTAGTGTTCGATGTTTTGAGTGATGTTGCTTTAATGCACCTACGTGTGCTATTTGCAACCAATTCGCATGTTCTTATTCATCTACACAACAAGCAAGAATCTTTTGATTATCCTGTTTATATATGCTTCCTGCCATTATTTGGTATCTCTGAGACTTGGCAATCTCTCCTTCTTTGATCTTTATCCTAGGATTCTTGGGTCCGTATGTCAGAATAGGGACTATAGGCTTAGCCCATTCTGGTGCTATCTCAAGGTTAAACAAGTATGCATCTGGTAATTCATCCGCTACTCCTGTGGGAGCTTCTCCTGAGGTTAATCTTGAGAGGTGGTCAGCTCTAAGATGCGTCTTTCCTTTCCTGACTACGACTTCAAAATCATACTCCATGAGTAATAGAAACCAACGTATCAGTCGTCCTGTGTTACATGGTTTGTTGACTAAGTACAATAGGGCTTGATGATCTGTAAAGAACTTGAATTTGTTGGCCAACAAGTAGTGCCTAAACTTCTTTACTGCGTAGATCATCCCTAATCCTTCTCGTTCCATCGTGGTGTAATTTCTTTCTGTTGCGTTCAATTGTCTGCTCGCGTAAGCTATGGGGAGATCTATGTTACCTTCATTCGTGGGTTGTGCTAACACACATCCTATGGCGTAATTGGATGGATCCACATGTACATGGAATGGCTTACTCCAATCTGGGGTAGTCAATATAGGTGCAGAGCACAAGCGTCGTTTGAGTTCATTGAATGAATTTTCACATTCATTTGTCCATTCGAAATTGGTTAAAAGAGAGTACAAAGGCTTGGCGATGATTGCATACATGTGTATGAATCTCCTATAATATCCGCAATGGCCCATAAATGCCTGTACCTCTTTCACATTAGTTGGTCTAGGTAATTCTGCAATTACCTTCACCTTTTCCTCGTCCGTAGAGATTCCATTTTTTGACACAATGTGTCCTAGAATTTTGCCTTGTCTGACCATGAAAACACATTTTTCTGGGTTCAAACAAACCTGATATTCTCGACATTTGTCAAATATTTGTCTTAACTCTGGAATATGTGTCTGTCTTACATTTGAATGAGCACATAAGTCATCGACATAAACTTCCAAGCTCTTGCGTAAGAATTCCTTAAAAACATGACACATGAGTCGCTGGAAAGTGGCGGGTGCATTTGTTAGGCCAAATGGCATTACACGAAATGCAAATATGCCCCATTCTGTGGCAAAAGCCGTCTTGTGTTGGTCCTCTGGAGCAATGGCTACTTGATTATAGCCTGAAAAACCATCAAGAAAGCTGTAAACTTCCTTGCCCTCAACTCTTTCCAATAGATGTTCTGTGATAGGAAGAGGATAACTGTCTCTAATCGTTGCGGCATTAACTTTTTTAAGGTTAATACACACACGCAATTTTCCATTCTTCTTGGGCACAACCACAATGGGGGATACCCATTCGGTATGCTCAATTTCGTAAATGAATCCTGCTTCTATCAAGCGATCTATCTCCTCTTTAATCTTCGCAGCGTAGTTATCATTGTACGTGTACGGTTTCTGTTTTGTCGGTTTTGCATCTGGAGTCATAGGGATTCTATGAGAACATATATCTGGATCTACTCCCTTCAAATCTTTGTAACTCCAAGCAAAAACATCTCTATATTCGCGCAATAGGGCAACTAACTCTTCTTCTTCTTCAGTCGTCAAATCATGCCCTATGTATGTACATTTTTCTTCTTCTCCTTCTATGGCTACGATTATTTTCTTGGTTTTCTCTCCGTTATCATATACTTGTCCGTCATTCGCCCTTCTATTGGGCATTCGTACCATGATTCTCCTATCTTCGATTTCATATTTCTTGAAGTTCTCGGGTACTTCAAACAAAGATTCTTCTTTTTCTGACATGGTTGCTTTCTTCTTCCTTTTCTTGCCTTCACTCTTGTTAGTCACTTGAGTGGCTATTCTCACGTCATTCGTAATTTCCTCATGTCTCTGAGTGTGAGTCTCTACCTCGAAAAAATATTCTTCCTCTGATGCAAATGGAGAGTCCATAATAATTGATTCTAAATCAAAATCGCTTGCATCCTCAAATGCATCAGAGCTAGGTTCACATTCTTCTAAAACTGCATCGCACATGATTGGCTCTATCGTGAAAACTGAAAGGTCATAGCCATCCTCGTCACAGTGGGGTGTCCATTGTTCTTCATTGATGGCTACGTCCATGGTTGCAAGGATTTCCACCCAACCATGGGGTTCAAACTCTTCGTCTGGGAATACTACTGGTGCATATGCTGGATCTTGAAGGGTTCGTGAATGTTGTTCCGCACCTAAGGTTCTTGCTTCTAATCGTTCTTCCTCTTGTTTGGCTACTTTACACATCCATAAATGGGTATCCTCATGCAACCAAGAAGGCTCTGATTCTAATGAGTGCACGGATTCCGTCTCTACTGGTGTTTTATGGATGGTGTTCCATTGTATTGGGGGTACATCTCGGTGTGAATAGTCTTTAAGATTGACTTTAGTAGTCACTCCTAAATGTTGCAAGTACAAAGAATTAGTTCCCCAATCTTGTACAATTTGCAACTGACGCATGAATGGTCGTCCCAATATCATCTCATAAGCACGATTTTTTGCAAAGTCACAAATGGCAAAGGTATGCTCAAATTCCACACCACAAGTGGTGAGAGATATGCCTTCTAGTAGGCCTAACGGTTTTTCTATGTGTCCATCAGCCATTTGTAGTTTCATCCTGGTGGGTCTGAGTGCTGGCTTACCCCAACGTTTCCACAAAGCGGTGGTAGCGATGGCTACTCCGGCTCCTGAATCTAAGATGGCTTTCGTGGTGTAGCCCTGATGGGTTATTGGAAGATATGTGTTACCTTCCTCTCCTTCGCTTACGTCTCCAATCTTTTCCACAGGTATCTCTGGTACCTTCTTATGTGATCCTATCTGAGAGGGTGTGGTAGCAAGCTCAGGGAATTGATTTGCTACGTGCTTCCACAATTTTGGTTTTACCTTTAACAATTCCTCCAGAGTGAGATTACACTGTACTTTAGTGTTCTTGATCACTTCCGTGTTCCTAGGGATCACTGATTCTTCATTCCTCACTATTATCGTGGGTGCTCTCATACTAATAGACTTTGCTTCCCAAGGTCCTGTGAACTGAGGTAATTCTTGTAAAGAATTAGATTCAAATCCTGTGGGTTCACTCAGTTGTTCCACCTCTACATCATCATATATAGAGGGGATGTCTTGGGGAAATTGTTCCTACAAGTCGTCTATTTCTTGAATAGGAGGATGAGTTCCTTGTTCTTTTCTCCATTTCTCTTCTTGGATTTCCCTCAAAAATTCATGTGAGTACCTATGTATGGAAGACAAATTGTCTTGACTTTCTGTATTGGGTACTTGAGATAGGGATGGTGCATTCCTTTCCTGTGTCTCTGTGACAATAGGGTTCCTATGCTGATCCTTTTTCTCTTTGCTTTCTATCAAGTATTCTAGCCTCTCCATTAGTCCTTGAAAGTGTAGTTCCGGTTTTGCCATGTTATTCCAATTAAGATATCTAGAGGCTTCAAACAAAGCTTGTGCTAATTCTACCATTTTCATGCAAAGTTTAGTTCTCTCAATTTCTAGATCAGCTCGAGGGTAGTTTTTACTCATTTCAGTTACTTGAGGTCCCTCTTTTATTCTAGCCTGATATGCACGAAACATCATGTCTAGATCTTCTGGTATGAGTTCCGCCAAAACTGATCCTGATTTTTGAGCTGGATTTTCTTGGTTTAATTCTTGTGAAGTCAATTCTTGTATTTTGGCTCTCGACTCTTTTAGACTTCCTTCCAACTCAGTTATCTTTTTACTCCACTTTCTCTTTATTCTTTCTCTAGAATCTTTCCAAGATTTTGTCTTTTTACTACTAGATTCTGCAACTTCACTAGTTCCGGCTACTTTCTCTTGATTAAGCTGTTGGTTTTGTAAGAGCGCCTGGGCTCTGGTTATAGCTTGGATAGGCACGTATGTAGGGTTGGATCCATCTGCGTTGTTTACAATACCTATCACGTTGATCGGTGTCACATTCGAAGCGTTAACTGGGTTCTTAGGACAATCTTTGATTATGTGCTCTTTGCCACAATCGGCACAAAAGCCTTGTATGTTATAGTACTGTATTGGGGGATGTGGACAATCCTTAATGAAGTGATCTCCTTGGCACCTAAAGCATGGTCCTCTAGGGCCCTGTGGTCTCTGTTGTCTCAATTGGGGCCGTGGGTTTGGGTTTGCGTACATCACATTAGCATAGTCTGGCTCCCAACTAGGTTCCATTGGTGGACTATCATAATGATATGTCTCCACATGTTCTGGTGACTCCGTGTAATAAGCGGGTGGACTAGTTACATGAGTAGAGTCAAAATTGTTTGAGTTCGGGTCACTTTCTGTGATCAAAGGTGAAGAAGGCACTAAGGCCCTACTTAGGTTCTCTTCTGCAGCAGCGTATTTGACTGAGATGACATTCGCTGGTGGGGGTGGCTGCTGAGCTAAGACAGGTTGAGGTCTCTGTTGAGCCTGGTATGGGTAGTTCTGAGGAGGCCTATAGTAACAAGGCTGAGCATTGTATTGGCCTTGATACCTACCTGGCTGCTGGTATGTTTGCGGGTAGTTCTGTCTCACGGTTTGTTTGTTGTATGGGCAGTCCTGAGCCGTATGATTCGTGTATCTCCTCTCAATTGTACAATATTGGCCACTAGGGTTGGCTTGAGGTTGTGGTGCATTGGGGCACACGTTTGCCAAATGATTTCCACCACAAGTGTAACAACGTACGTTAGTTGGTAGCTTGGGCACCTGTTTACTAGAAACTCCTAGTTTTTGGGCCACTTTTTCTGCTAGGTCCTCTATCGAGTTAGACAATTTTGTGGATGCTAGAGAAGAACAATCTGAGTCCTTATAGACCTTTGAGAGTTCTAATTCATCTCCTAGGTTGTCCTCGATGTCTATACATATTCTTACACACTCCTCTAGCGTTCTGGGTTCCTTTAGGTACACATAGGAGCGTAGTTTAGCGCTCAACAAGCCATCTAGGAACAATGATACTTGTTTGGCTTGTGAGGGTAGCTCTTGCATTGGACATCGTTCGACATATTGTCTAAACCTACGTCCTGCCAGTCTAACTGTTTCCTGAGGGGTTTGTTTAAAGCTATGAATCAACGAAGACGTGTCATGTCTAATCCCACTTTTAGAGAATTCAGTGATGAATGACTCTAAAAAGTGATGGATGTCTCTAAATTGCCTTTGTTGCAATGGTTGGAACCAAGTTAAAGCGGTATTCTTTAACATTAGTCCAAATGCATTATATTGCGTGAACATGTCCTCAACTTGTTCTGCTCTTAGTACTTGCTTGAATTCTGCAACATGGTCATAGGGATCTCCTGTCCCATCAAAGTAATTCTTCATGGATTTCACTAATTGAGTGGGTCTCAATACTCTTGTGTGTTCACGCGGCCTAGGTAGAGGAAAATCATCTCTACCGCCTGGTATTCCATGATCTCTTTGTCTATCCGCTCTATTAGTGTTCGTGGTTGTTCTATCTCTCCCTATGGGGTGATTAAAGCTTACTTCCGGTCTCTCTTTATTTCCTTCTCTTTGATGTCCATGGGCTGAGGATGTTCCTGCCCCTTGCTGACTTGTATTCATGTTCGTTCTAGATGGAGGGAATACCAATTCACCTCTCCATGTGTATGTGTTTTTAGCGCGGTCAGGCACCACAAAGACTCTTTCTGAAGTCTCATCCAGGTATACAACCTTTCGAGGTGTATCTGGGTCCTTGAATTCATAAATTGTAATGATGCCTATCTCACCAGGGTGTTCCTTTCTGTACCTCCAAAAGGCTTCATCTGTCTCTTTATTTACAAACAACTCGGTGCTCTTGTTATCTTGAGGGATCCACTCTGGGATGAGTACTCTTGTTAATACGGATTTCCCTCTAGGTGTTCTAGGTTCTTCTAACGGTTCTTTTCCTTGAAATTTCGCTTCCGTCTCTTATTGAATTGTGCCAAACTCATTAGTATCGCTTGGCTGCGTACTTAGAACGTACATGGTTCCTTCCTTGTCTATGTACGCGTTTCTCTCAAATTTCACCACTGGTCTTTCCAATCCAATGGGTTGATCAGGGTTGTGCATTTGCACCACTTGCCTTCGCAAACCATCCTCATAGATGCGAGCACCTAATCGGTTGGTTCGGAGAAACTCTAATTGTGTTCTATAGGGTCCTTCAGGTTTTTCTAAATATGCTACATTAGACCCTCCTTCTGGTCTTTCTGTGCTAAATGCCATTTCTGATTCGCTAGTATCTGAGCTCTTGTATGGGTAATTACTATTCAATTGCTGAGCCCACGATCGTGCAGTAGTTCTTACACTTGCCTCTGATGATCTAAGGCTTCGTCGGTCCGACTTACCTATGTGTCTCCCTGATCTAAGGTTCATTAATTTTCTTCCTTGCACACTCAATTACACACTTAGACCGTCACTGGTTCTTTGTTATTACTTTCTTGATTCTTTTTAAATTTCTTTAGATTCTTGTCTCAATATATGCGTCAGGAATTCGACTTTCCGTTATAATTTTGAGTTCTCGTTCCGTCAGACTTAGGTTCTTTCCTTTTAGGTTTTCGTCACACACCCTTACTTTAGTCTTGAACTTGAAAGAATTAAATATCTTGAACTTGAGGCGTTCCTATCGTCTTTAATCCACAACTACCGTTTAGCCTAAGCTAAGAATTGACTGAGGGGGTTAAGTAATCTTCCAACCTCGAGTCAGCTTTTCTGGTTGCTCTGATGCCTTGTTGCCCAAGAAGCCACGCTTCCCAAGCTTTGCTGTCTTCACTGCCTTGCTTGCTTGCCTTTGATTGCCCTTGCTAGACCTGGAAAATTCCAATATTAGACCAATTCACAGTTGGATGATCAAGCACTTGAGTATATGCACCTCTTAAGTCCCTTCCCTTTTGCCCAATTTTTCAATACTTGCCCCCTGGCTTTCTGGTCCCAAACTAGGTGAACCTCAAAATAGCTTATCCGAAAATAGATGTATTCTTTATGAAAAAAACAGGGTCACGTAGTACTCGTCACGAGCTTTCTAACGAGCTATTAAGCTCAAAAAACGGACTTCGGATGAAAAAGTTATGAGCGTTCAGGCCCTGGGGGGTAAAAACTGACAATAAAGTTTTCCTTCAAATATGAGCTAAGGGGTCTCCTATGAGTCTAATGGTCCAAAAATTTCTCAAAAATACCCTCAAAATTGGTCAAAAAATGGAACCCTAAATTTGCGATGGGGGTGCACAATCGCGATGGTCTGGGACCGTCGCGATGGTCGGAGCGAACCGTCGCGATGGCGTGGAGTTTGGACAATCACGATGGTGCGAAAAGGTGAACCGTCGCGATGGCTCGATCAGGCGGACAATCGCGATGGCGCGAAAAGGTGAACCGTCGCGATGGCTCAAAGTGAACGATCGCGATGGCGTGAGGTCGAACCGTCGCGATGGCTCGATCAGGCGGACAATCGCGATGGCGCGGGTCAACGGTCAAAGGTGGACAATCGCGATGGTCCGAAGTGAACCGTCGCGATGGTCACAAGTGCGATGGCGTGAGCCAATCGCGATGGTCCGATTTTGGGCTGTCGCGATGGTCCAAAAAATGAACCGTCGCGATGGTCTATCTTGACACGTGGCACTGTCGTGGCGATGGCATGGGCCAATCGCGATGGTCCGGGGTCAGCTGAACAATCGCGATGGTCCAAGTGGACTGTCGCGATGGCTCAAGTGAACCGTCGCGATGGTCCGAGACCGTCGCGATGGTCCGGCCGAGCCGTCGCGATGGCGTGAGCCTATCGCGATGGTGCGACACAATCGCGATGGTCCGAGCCAATCACGATGGTCCACCAAAGTGTGAATTTTTGAGATGCGCCTGTGGATTCGTAGATGCGCAAGGGTCGCCTACCTCGTGGTGTGGTCGCCTACCAAGAATTCCGAAGGTTGCAGACCATCGCGATGGTCCGCCACACTCGGCAGATCTTTGACAGAGAGTAAAATTTTACCTTTTCCAAGCTTTCCTGATGCACTGGAGCTCTGTACCTGCAAGAAAACTCAAGAAAACACAAGCACTCACAAGCACAAAAGTTCTCTCTCGCTCTCTCGCATGCACAAATGAGGGGAAATGAGGTGAATGGGTGGATATGGTGAATTTTCTGATTTTTTTGGAGATGAAGATGATGATGCGATGATGAAGATGGAGTGTGGGGGAGGTGAAAAACACTAAAACTAAGTAAAAACAACAACAAAAACTGAAATTTTCACCTTCCAACGCCACTTCTTGCTATACTCTTACTATCACACATTCGTCCTAGACTCGATCCCCGGCAACGGCGCCAAATTTGGTGTTGCTCTAGCACAATGGTGAGATCCACGTTAAGAAGCTTCACCTCCTTAATGTCAATCCGCGGAAGAGATAGGAGTGATATGAAGATCGTGAACGTGAGATGATGTGAGAGTGAAGGTGAGAAGCACAAAGATGCACACACACATACACACACACAATGAAGAGACAAGCAAGACTCAATGGAAGGTGGGAAATTAGTTCTATTACTCAAGATCACTATTACAAGCTCAAAAGAACTCTAATCTCAAACAAGTTAACATGAACCAACCTCAAAAATGAGCTCTCTAGCTCTTTTTATAGTTTCTAGTCTAGTCTTGACCAGTTTCACATCTAGTGACCTGCATAGTTAAAAAATAGGTCCTAGAGGCTATTTGGAAAGGTAAACGATGTCTAAAAATAACGAAAATTGGTACGCGCATTCTACCTAATCTCCTCAAGCTTGAGGACTCCTCGGCTTGCACAAAATGGAGCTATGAATTAGAAAATGGGGTTTTGTCTATATTACATATGTTACAAGAGTGATGAAAATCACTGTTGGCTGTTTGAAGAGGTAATAAAAACATAGTTGTTTGAAAAAATGATCCGACTGGCTCCCTGCTCCATCTTTACATGCTTCCACGTCATCTGTGCCTCTGACTGCTTCCAACACTCTCTCTCACAGCACAACATCACTCTAGTTCTCACATGGCATATAACGCCATGTGACTACAAAATTTCCGACAGCATTTCGCCAGGAAAATGAAGCCTGAAAAAAATAATAAGTCTTTACAATGATAGGCATCTGCCTAGTGGTTGGAAAACCACTTTATTTACTCCATAAACCTGCAAATAAGAAACTTTTCCACAATGTAATGTTGGGCACTACACGCCCTGATAACAATGTCTTTTTCTACCTTCAATACCTGCCAAAGATTCTAAAACACACAAACAAGATCTGTGCATGCTTTTATGAATCAACATAAGTTAGTGTAACTTTATGTGCATATATAAATTCATGTAAAAACTAGCTTTCATTGCATATTCCAATATTGATTTCTTAAAACTGGAAGAAAATACAATGCAAAATTATAAACTTTGATGCAAGAGGTATTCAAATGAATATATTTAAGCGCAAAATTATGATGCAAAGGTACTAAAATTAGTTCATTCCTATCCAAAATGGTTCAAACTATGATTCAAAACTCCTAATTATAAGTCCGGTTTTAATACATATTGCATGAAAATCTAATTTTGTTGCTGATATGCTTTCTAGAGCTAGGTATTACGAAGATGAAGAAGCACAATTTGATACGAATGCAATTAATTATGAATCTCAAGCATGTGTATGAACAATTTGACATTGATGAATATGAAGAAGAGTGGCAAGGCATTGGGAGATATCTTAGTACTTTAGTTAGATCACCTGCATGGACTTCAAACAGATTTAAGAATATTAGAAAAAGAGCTTTTAATTTTTTCTTAAAAGATGAAATAATTTGGAGGCATGCAAGGGGAAAAGTTAAATTTCTGCAAAGAGTACTAGGAACTAAACAAGTTCAAATGCAAGTCATGAAAAATGTGCATGATACTTTATGGGCTGGACATAAGGGATTTCTGGCTACTTATGAGAAGATTAGAGAAAGTTATTGGTGGCCAGGCATCTGTGTTAATGTAAGGGACTGTGTGAATTCTTGTGATATATGTCAAATGCATTCATCACTTAAGCATAGGGATCCTTTATACCCTACCTATCCACCATGTTTACATCATAAATGGGTAGTTGACCTAGTGAACATTTCCAAAGATATAGATAGAATGAGGTATATAGTACTTTCACGCAAAGACCTTACAAACCATGTAGAAGGCCGAGTCCTACAATCTGAAACAACATTCAATGTTTGTAAATTTTTACTTGAAGATGTAATATCAATATTTGGTTATGCTGAGAAAGTAGTGGCTGATATGGGTGAATTAGATGCTCAAGAAGCTAGAGATTTCTTTGCTAGGCATGGAATTCGTTTAGCTCTTACCATTGTGAGGCTAATGCGGAAACAAAAAGAGGGTATTCTTAGACTTTAAAGGCGATTTCTGAAGCTTGTAATGGTGATCTTAAGAATTGGCAAAAATTTCTACCATTTGCATTATGGGTTAATAGAATGACTTGTACTAGAACAACGGGGTATATGCGGATAGAGTTAATGTACTGCCAAAAACCTATTTCTCCTGTTCATACTCAAATACTTACTTGGACTACTCTTCCATGGCATGATAATCTATCTACAGAAGATCTTTTGGCTATAAGAATTAAACAACTTGAGCAAGGAAATTAAAAGATAGAGGAAGCTATTGCTAAGTTAAAAGAATCTCGAATTAAGAATAAGAAATTCTTTGATAAGTCGCATAGATCAAGGCCAAAGCCAATTCAAATTGATGATTGGGTTTTGATTCATGATACCACATTTGATTCTGAGTATGATGCACGTAGGAAGTTTAAACGGCGTTGGTTTGAAACTTATGTGGTGCTCAAAGTTCATGAAAATAGAACTTATTATGCTTTATAGGAATTGGATGGAACACCTCTCAAAAACTTAGTTGCAGGCAAAAGGATTAAGTTTTTTAAACAAAGGAATGATGAAGATTATGAGTTGATGTATGATGAAGAGAATGAATGAATTTTTTATTGATTTCTATTAATAGAAAAGGATGTATGGATTTTTTCTCTTAATGTGGATTTTCTTTTTGTAGGAATGAAGATAATGTTTGGTTATGAAAACAAATTTTACTTATGTGTCTAGATGTTGTTGATCTTTTCACAGGAGTTTGATGATGATTTTAGCAAACAAGTTTGAAGATTTTTCATTATGAATTTATTTATGATGAAGTTGAAGAAAAGATGATTGAAGATGAAGCTAATTTACAGGTTGTATTTCCCTATGATCTAAATTCTTTATGTTTTTGACCTATGCATATCATTTGCATTCATGATAAAATATAATCATATAATATGGAATGAGGCTTATCAAATTATGAAGTGATTCTATTTAGCCACAGTAGGAATACGAGCATGATTTATGTTTCTAAGTTTATGAATTGAGTGGGGATTTGATATGAGCAAAAGAATTTTGCAGTTCAGTTCAAATGATGAAAGTAATTGTATATATGTATTAGCATATAGATGCATGATCCTTGTCTGTGAGATCCTATGTCTTTCTCCTACATGCATCTAGATCCTTAGCTCGAAATAAGGGGTTAAGCCTTTCCCCTTCCAAACAAAAAGGTTATGAATGCAAAAACAAGAAAATAGAGAAAAATATGTATATAATGAATGGAAGTTTATACCTTCTTTCACTCCAAAAAGGTATTTATGAATTTCACCCATATAATGAACAGAAGTTTATACCTTCTTTCACCCCAAAAAGGTATTTATGATTATCACCTACATCAAGATTACAAATCAAACTTGTATGAAGCCAAAGATGAATAGAAGCTAGTTGTGGAAAACACATCTAGTCATTAGAAATTGGGCAAACAAGGGGGATGTTTGTATGAGTAGATCTAGTTGATTTCTTTGACATGTTTGATTGCTTATATGTGAGTGCTTATATATGAAGAAATTTGATTTTGAGTGAATGAAGAAGAATTTTGTATCATGATGATCTTTGCAAAGTTTATATATGAATGGAACTTAGATTAATGATTTGTTGATTGAAATGATCGATAGCTTAACTTTTTTATTTGATATGTTCTCAATACCAGATTGAACTTCAATAAATTCCATCCGTATTTTGCATAAAAGGTTGATACATTTGATAACTTTGAAACTTATTTATAAAATAATTTGATGTTGTTTTATGATTGGATGTGTAGGATGACCATCAAGATGCTGCTTCCCTCGATCTACAAGTTGGCCCATCAGGAGGATGTGCAGGTTTGGTGGGGATGGATGTCACAAAGATTTCCATCTTCAAGTTGACATTTAGAAAAAATAAAAACATTTTGATTGGTTATCTCTAAACTCTCTCAAAAATTTTGATCAATTTCTTTGATTTGAACTAATCTCTTTCTAAGTGCTACAGGTACAAATTAATGAAGATTATATGTGATCACCTTTATCCATACATGTTATTAGGTTTTACCCTAAATGTCTATTTAGATGTGTGATTGTACCCATTTGTATGTGGGGGTATGGATAGAAACTTATGGATTTAGCAAAAGATGTGTATTTAAGTAACTATGTGGGTATGGATGAGGGTTTGAATGTGTGTATATGTGTGCAAGTATGTATGTGTGTGATTATTTTCAAAAATATGATGTATGTAAACATTTGAGTTAACAATATATGTTTATAGTTAATTAATATATCATATATTTTATATATTTAATTAAAATATATTAAATTATGCTTTAATTATCCTCAATAGTGTGTGCGTATATGTAACTATTAAGGTATTGTAACTTAGTGTAAACCTAAATTAGAAGTATTAAAGAGTTAGAAAAATAAAAAATAATTAAATTAAAAAGAAAAAGGAAAATATGTGAATAATATGTGGTGTGTGTGAGTCTAAGTGAAAATAATGGAGTGAATAATTTGTGTAATCAAAGTGGATTAAAGTGAATAATTAAAGTGTGGTGAGTGTGTGTATTAAAGAGAGGAGCATAAGAGTTGTGTAATTAAAGTGACTATAAATGTATCATTTGAGTGAATGTAGATTAAAAGTGAGGAGTGGATGAGTTATGCATTTAAAGTGATTAAAGTGAGTAATAAAAAGAATGGTTGGGAGTTAAAGTATGATTTAATTCAAGTCTGGAGAGTAGGCCAATGCCGAACTTCCTTTATATTAAAAAAAAGAATGGTTGGGAGTTAAAGTATGTTTGTGCTAAAGAGTAGTATGCACATGTCTTTGTGTATGTATATATATATGTGTGCAGTATAACTGTTTTCCCTAATGTTTTTTTTCAGATAATTCTTTCTTCACTTTCCATTTCGCTCAGGCAAGAGAGAGGAGAAAGAGAGAGAGAGAAAGGGAGAGAGAGAGAGAGAGAGAGAGTGAGTGAGTGAGTGAGTGAGAGATAGGAACCCCTCCTCCCAACAATTCTACTGACGCACGACTCTGACATTCAGGTGATGAGAGAGAGATGGTAGCGCATAGACTAGAGATGGCCAAAAATCGATAAGAGAGAGAGAGAGAGAGAGAGAGAGATTACATGCACAAATATGACCTAACATAGAGCGTGGCCTCAGACAGAGAGAGATCCATAGTCACATCTGCCAGATGCAAACATTGCTGCACCACAGGAGAATATGGGAGAGAGAGAGAGAGAGAAATATATCCGCAGCTACAGATCACGCAAAAGGAGGTTGGCATAGAGAGAGAGAGAGAGGGAGAGAGAGAGAGAGAGAGAGAGAGAAAGCGACATAGCATGGCATACTATTGGATGTAACGATTAAGAGAGAGAGAGAGAGAGAACGAGAGAGAGAGAGCAAGAAAGAGGGAGCGAGAGAGAGAAAAAGAGTGATAGTGAGAAATTCCAATTATTGTTATCCTTTATGTTTATAAAGAATTAATATCAGATTAAAAGTTAATTCGTTAATGCAACTTGATTTATGGTTAAGTACTTAATTAACTAAGAGCTAATGTAAGCATGTTGCATATGCATGTATGTGAGTATGTATGCATATTAGAATATATATATATATATATATATATATATATATATATATATATATATATATATATATATATATATATATATATATATATATATGTGTGTGTGTGTGTGTGTGTGTGTGTGTGTGTGTGTGAAGGTATGCATACGAGTTATAAGAATATGCATGTTTGCATGTGAGCATGATGTGTGCATACGCATGTGAGTGTGTATTAGCATATGCATAAGTTAATATATATTAGCTTAAGTATAAGTTTATAAATGTGTGTTAGGATGTGTGTTAGCATATGAAAGTGCATGAATACATGTTTATGAGTGTATGCATAAGCATTATTGATGAGTGCATGTGCATTTAAGATGATGTGTGCATGTAAGAGTGTGCATGTGTGCCAACGACATGCATAGCTATCTCATTGTGTCTATGTTTATGAAAAATATGAATGCATAATTAATGAATGATATTAGATGCATAAGAATGAGTGACCATGAATGCATGTGCATACTAGAAGCATGAATGCATAAATAAGCCTCAAAGAGAAATGCATGAATATGCATATTAGCATGCATGAAAATTTGTATTAGCATGAGCATAAAGAGTATGAGTATGATGTGATGTACATGTAATCATGATGCATGTGCATATATGTGATTGTGTATAAAACATGTTAGCATGTGCATATATGTGATTGTGTAATTCTTTCTTCCCTTTCCCTTTCGCTCAGACAAGAGAAACGAGAAAGAGAGAGAAAGAGAGGGAGGGAGAGAGAGAGAGAGAGTGAGTGAGAGATAGGAACCCCTCCTCCCAACAGTTCTACTGAGGCACGACTCTGACATTCAGGTGATGAGAGAGAGATGGTAGCGCATAGACTAGAGATGGCCAAAAATTGATAAGAGAGAGAGATAGATTACAGGCGCAAATATGACATAACATAGAGCGTAGCCTCAGACAGAGAGAGAGCCATAGTCACATCTGCCAGATGCAAACATTGCTGCACCACAGGAGAATATGGGAGAGAGAGAGAGAGAGAGAGAAATATATCCGCGGCTACAGATCACGCAAAAGGAGGTTGGCAGAGAGAGAGAGAGGGAGAGAGAAAGTGACATAGCATGGCATACTATTGGTTGTAACGCTTAAGACAGAGAAAGAGAGAGAGAGAGAGAGAGAACGAGAGAGAGAGAGAGATAGAAAGAGAGAGCGAGAGAGAGAAAAAGAGTGATAGTGAGAAATTCCAATTATTGTTATCTTTTATGTATAAAGAATTAATATAAGATTAAAAGTTAATTCGTTAATGCAACTTGATTTATGGTTAAGTACTTAATTAACTAAGAGCTAATGTAAGCATGTTGCATGTGCATGTATATGAGTATGTATGCGTATTAGAATATATATATATATATATATATATATATATATATATATATATATATATATATATATATATATATATATATATATATATATATATGTGTGTGTGTGTGTGTGTGTGTGTATGTGTATGTGTGTGTGTGAATGTATACGTACGAGTTATAAGAATATGCATGTTTGCATGTGAGCATGATGTGTGCATACGCATGTGAGTGTGTATTAGCATATGCATAAGAGAGTGAGTTAATATATATTAGCTTAGGTATAAGTTTATAAATGTGTGTTAGGATGTGTGTTAGCATATGAAAGTGCATGATTGCATGTTTATGAGTGTATGCATATGCATGATTGATGAGTGCATGTGCATTTAAGATGATGTGTGTATGTGTGTGCCAACGACATGCATAGCTATCTAATTGTGTCTATGTTCATGAAAAATATGAATGCATAATTAATGAATGATAATAGATGCATAAGAATGAGTGACCATGAATGCATGTGCATACTAGAAGCATGAATGCATATATAAGCATGAAAGAGAAATGCATGAATATGCATATTAGCATGCATGAAAATTTGTATTAGCATGAGCATAAAGAGTATGAGTATGATGTGATGTACATGTAATCATGATGCATGTGCATATATGTGATTGTGTATAAAACATGTTAGCATGCATCTATGAGAGTGAGCTAATCTAGCATGTATGGGAATGTATGAGCCTGTTATATGTATGTGTGACTTATGTTTTATAAGATATACTTATGTTGGCCTAATCTTTTTTTCCAGCATTGAAGAATACAAAGAGTACCAAATGATTTTTGCAGAACACTGATAAAGATTGACAAATATTGATGAAGTGTGACAAGCATTTACAAAATCAGAGTTGGAGCTCCTTATTCACTTCTTCACCAACCTTTTCAAATCGAATTTTAAGCTTACTTTTGTATTAGCCATTTATAGGGTTCATTATAGTTCCGCATCAAATTAGCAAATTCTATCACTTAGAAAGGCTTTAGCATTATCAAAAATATAGTTTATAATGATTCATTAGTCAATTGTTCATTTTCATTATTCTAAATTTTAGATATCTATTGAGCCTTTGCATGAGTCTAGAAGTATTGAGTCTAGGAATAAGTCTGTGCATAGTGGATTTGTGAACAAAAATATAATTTCTACTTCATTCATTTAAGAATCGTTATTACCACTACCTCTTGATAATACTACTACTCAACAACCTAAAGAGAATGAGGCTAATAAAGAAGTAGAAGTAGAGGAATTTATCAAATACCATATTATTAGTGAATCTCTAGTATCACCGTCTTATGAATATTGTTTATCTAGATTTCTTGCCGCACAACCTTATAGTCAGGATTTCAATTAGGCCATTAACACCTAGATAATCATTTCACATAAATTAATCTTAGATACTTATTAGCGCCTACATAAAAACAAGTAATTAGTAATCTTTTCTTCACGTTTGCATCAACCACCCGAGCTTGCTCCAAGCACCCGACGGGGGCTTGGAGCTAATGAGGTAAAAATTCAAAATGCCAGTTGAAAAAACACAAGGTAGCTCTACATACCTGCCAAATACCAATTTGAAAATCTTTTAAACCCATATGGTCATTTTCGAAAACCAAGATTACATGATTAGCTACCAAGAACTCACACTTGCTGACTATCAAGCCATGGTGGAACTACGCTTAAGAGTAACATATGTTCTTTGCAAAAAAGATAAGGTCAAGCAAACACAACGTGACTAGCTCACTGAAAAAAGAGGACATAAATCAATTCAAGCCCATGAAATCATTATAAAGTAGGAACAAATCATTGCTAGAATGCCTTTGTAACCCTAGTACGATAGACCACTAGAGCATGATAGGTAGCCCTCTACACATGACACATGGTGTCGTGGAGATTCTTTTTCCATGATTGCATTGTCACCATGACATGTACCTTCGCTCATATGGAATATGGTAGCTTCGTTCTGAAGTCGCGAGCAAATATGCAAAAATGGAGTATTTCTAAAAGGAACGAGGCAATGCATTGTAAAGGGGAGGCAAAATATTACATTTCTTGAGGGAAGCGATGCAAGGCCCATGATTTTGGGGAATGCTGAACGATGGCATGAGCGAAGTCCTCTTCTTTATGGGGGCATGTGGCACCTGTCCAACAAAAGGGGGAGTCCATGAAGGGGGGATTGAAGAAAAGGAAGGATTCAGAGAGAAGGGGGCCCTTCCATTCTGGTTTCCAAGGCACTTCTTATGACATGGATGCACTAGTCCCCTTCACTTGTACTTTTCTTTTCCTTTTATTTAATACAAATCCGGGAGAGTAGGCTAAGGCCGAACTTTCTTTATGTTTTTTTTAAGAGCGGATCGTCTTATCAATATGGGAGCAATTTTGATGTGGAGGGAGGATAGTTTGCATGTACACAAGGGGTGAAAGCAATAAAAATGTGGTTCTTCTTTTGTGCAAACAGGCACGATGCTTCACGATGGATGTTTGTTGAGCAAAGGTACCACTAAAGTCTGAGAGGTTGTTATGTGCGTATCTCCAAATCTAAGTGATCAACAGGGCATCATGCTGAAAACGTGAAAGACAACAGAAGTAGACAATAAAAAAACAATTCAATTCGATGACTGTAATCTACAATGCAGCTTAGTTTCTTGCACAATTATTTGAACTTTTTTGCTGTGAGAGAAAATCGATCAAAGCCATAGGCACTTTGTATGAAACTACCTGTGACTGTACTGAAAAGGCAATGAAAATAATTAGAAAAACAAAGTTCAACAAATCCCATAGTCGAGTAGCTTAGCAGGCTCCTCCCAAAAAATCATTTCTAGGTTTCGCAACGTTTTATTCCTTGATTTTGCATAATTTAAAACTTTACACGGCAGCTTTGTATATGGTGTAGATTTCTCAACAATACCAAACTGTTTTTCACTCATATTGAATAAAATAGCTCAGTGTGTAAGTCCTTCTACTTAAGTAAAAAAGATCATGATTAAGAATCCCCACATCTGCATGTAGAAGTAACTGTTTTCTATGTGATGACTATGGCATATATGATTTATAGGAAACATACTGTATCGAAAGGTCTGAATTTCGTTTGTTTTACCATGACCTCAACACAAAATCTTTGTTGGATTTTATAGAGATAATTTTGCATATATTTGAGTTTAATACATTTAACATAAAAGAAAATCATTGCGCTTTTTTGTAGTCTGATTTGCCAAATTTAAATGCAGTGGCAGTGATTTTATGTGGTATTGCCGTATGTGGTATCTGCATGTATAAGATCATATGCTTTCCTCAATATTGATAATAACTTGGATATGGTTATCTCTGCTTGCTTGAAATTGTGCTATTAGAAAAGATCCAATATGAAGAGATTATCGAATGTTGGAGCAATATAACATCATGTGCTAAGATACGATGTGTCAAAAACAACTCAGCATATGAAAATACTTGTAAGTCGAAACTAATTGCTCTTTGATTATGATTATGTGTGTAAGTCTTCATTCACTATGTTTTAGAGGTTCGATTTCCAAGAACTAGAGCATGTTCTTGATTACAAAAGTTGTCGAACTTACGTTTGATCAAAATACCCTCTTTGTATTACTCATCTTGACTCGAAGTGAACTTCTTGTTGGCCTGAGCTTCAATCATAAATTACATATGTTATGTAAACAGAATTCAGGTTCGCTCCTTTTCTTTTCTTTTCAAGATAGGTAACTTTTCTTTCCCTAAGCATCCATCATGAAGTGTTTTCTACTACTTTCTATGAATTAAAGTGTTTAGAGAGAAATGATATTACAAATTGAAAGACAAAGTGAAACTCTAAGTATCAAAGATACGAGGAAGTGGCATTATCAATTTTCCTTATTCAAATAAGGTATGAAAATAAATTTATCTAATCTATCTTTTTGACATTCCATTTTCTTGCCATTATTGACTCTCACTTGAGCTATCAAAAAGCACCCAGCATGTGCCATATTACTAGCGGTTGACTTGATCCACCAGCCTAGCCATTTGTTTTGACAAAAGGTGAACCCAAAATGAAACATCCATAGCCCTCAACGACTCAAGTGATTGATTTAAGTTCACTTTGAAGTTGACTTGAGTTGACGATTAGAACGAGAGACTTGAGGATGAGAGTTTGAGTGTCTAGTTTGACTAGGACTTTGATTTTAACCAAGATTTGACCATGATGGAAGCCTTAGGCTTAGATCCTAGAACCTTGAGGGGCTGACTTCAAGTGTTGGCTCAATCTTAGAGGATTGCTACAAGTAGTGATGGACTGATGAGAACCCTAGAGGTAATTTCAAAAGAATTTGGATTCATCTTTAGCCGTGACATAACAAAGTTCTTGCAAGTCTATGACACAAAAATGGACCTCTATGGTGTGAGTGCTTCTATGAAGCTTAGTGAACTTGCAAGGATTGTAATGCCTAATTTCAAACCTAGCATTCATACTCTTCAAGAGTAGTCCCACACATGGAGTGAATTTAAGAATATGCTTGGAGAAGAGTACTACTTAGAGGACTTAGTCATGCCCACATGACATGGATTTAGAGAGTGGGTGGCTACTCCAAAGAAAGGCCTTCAGGTGACTGAGCTACTTTGATAATTTGAAGAGTGGTTTGATCAATTGAGCCATAATGACCAATTTTCTTTGGAACATGAGAAAGTAGAGTTCTTCATTAAGAGTGGAGACCCTGATTTGCATTTGTGCTAGGTGACTTATTGGAGGATATGATTAAGCCATCGGGATTGACGAGGGAATGGAGTAGAGTGCATAAGGCCATATCGAGGCTCTTGAGATGCAAGAGTCAGAGGTCATATGTAGTGCACGATAGAGTTGAAGATACTCATATTTTCCAAATGTCTATTGCAAGACCTCTAGTTTATATGAATGAGACTATGAAGGGCAAAAATGACCATGGAGTCAACCTTGTGTCCCTTAACCAATCCCATCAATCAAGAGTTGATCTAGAGTATACAACATTCGAGATGAGAAGATAACAGAGGAGTTGTGTGAGGAATTATGTGAAGAAACCAATTCCATTTCTAGTGATGAAGAGATATATTAGGTAAAGACTATCAAAGATGATGATATACTAGAAAGGCGCCATACGCTTGATCCTATCATCTTTACATCCAACCCAATCAATATCCAAATAGGTTTGGACCTCCTAACCATGATCAGATATATAGCGTAACAATTTATTCACAATTCCTTTGAGATATCTTAGTACTCTTCGAGTTGCAATATGTTTGGGAACACTTGGAGTTAGTATGCTCCAATGGCATGTGTTATATCTATTCTTCAAGTGTAAAATATATAGGTGGCCTTTCCATTCAAGTATATGTGCTCATGCCTTGTACTTGTTTCAAATTGAATTCCAATGGACTAGCAATGTTCCAATTAGACAAGCCAAAGTTCTTCAATGTATAATATTTCTACTCAATGAAAATACTTCAAGATCCTTAAACTATAGATATTGAAAGCTCATCAAATGCTTGCCCTCTACATTACTGATCTTGGCTTCGTTCTTGTTTGTAATGATTAAAACCTCAACATAGATACATGTGAAACACATTTTTTTACCTTAGTTCTCCTGAAGATTGATGGATCTACACTACGATTTTATCTGAATTTTCCCAACTTATATTCAATTCCTTAATTCTAAGTCCTTGTGTCTTGCTTGACCGAATAATGTGTCAGCTTAAGTTTGCATCTTTTATCTTCAAAACCGTGGGGATATTACATGAATTCTATGCTCTTCATTTTGGAAAGTGTTTGTTGTTGACATCCATTTCAAAATTTGCCAAGAAGAAAAAGGGACTTCTCAATCAACCACTCCTTGGGGGTATTGCCAAAGTTGTGAGCGCATCTTTCCCGCCAAATCTTCCAAAGGATCTCTCCCGTGATCGCATTCCACAACGCCGCAGAGGAACCGATCGCTTCACCAATGAGGGCTTGCTTCTAATTGATTTGTTCTTGGAGCCCCAACGAATGACCAAGGATCCTCCATAGCCGAAGGGATTTAGGGCAAGCAAAGAACAAGTGACCAATATCCTCTTTGCTACAGCAACATCGCTTGCACGAGGGTGTCGGCCGCCATAAGTTTCTAATTATTCCTTTGTCTTCACAGAGAAAAGATTTTTCAATGTATGTTTCTTTTCTTATTTTATTGGCCATTGTAATTTTTTTTGGTACATAACCTTTTTTTTCTCAATTACCTATGAATATTTCATTCATTTCGTGTCTTGATACCTAATGAGAAGCCAATTCAAACCACTAACTCTGTACTCTGTAGGTATAAGTGCGTGAAATGTGCAATTATTGCATCTATACATTTGCGAGGACAATCATTAGTACATCTTGACACAAATATTTGAATGCCATCTCAATATTTTTTCTCATGTATCAATATGGTACTATATTGATGGTACTATGAAATATTGGAGAAGTAGTATCTTATCGAATATTTGGGTCAGTAGGATTCAGATTTTCTTCAATTCTAGCCAAACGGACTTTTTATCTTTCCTCAACATTGATTGCAAATCCAACTGATTTTTCTTCAACATAGGCATGATGTCTTTATTCTTTTTCTTTTTCATCAAAGAAAACATTCTTCAATTAGATTTATCAAATTTCAACACGAAATTCTAGTGAAGAAGTAAGAATGCCACTAGCCTCAACGTACTCTTCATATTTTAATATATCTTAAAGAATGAAGAGCTTCTCCAAGTTGTTAGGGTCAATAGTAAGGGAAGATTGAATAGAGTTGATTTCTGGAGCAATAATAATCCTCCTCTTGGCCCTAATAATTTCAGAGATCGTTTTATAGTGAGTATGGAGAGCCTTAACATCTTTGATAACTTTGCACCAAGCCACTAAGGGGTTCCTAAACCTAGAAATAGGATGACTAAAAATACTCTTCCTTTCTCAATCACACACGGTATTTTAAGGAGGGATGCATCAAGGTGAGGCCATCTAGCCCTAACATGTGAGCAATCACTCTGAAGCTGAGCCAAAAGAGGCTTTTGATCACATATCAAAAGGAAAGAGTCAAGGTTACAACAAATATTAAAACAAACTTTGAGAGTAAGAGATATTAATATAGCATCTCTCAATTGTAGAAACATGATGAGGTAAACCTTTTTTTTCTATTGTTCCAAGAGAAACCAAAGTTTTGGAATATATGCATAAGGTCACTAGCAGTGATGAGATTAAAGTAATCCGATATTTCTCTATAACTAATGCATGGTATCACCTTTATTGTCAAGACGGTCAGGGAGGGTGAAATATTAAAACATTCATTAGTTGTGCCTTTAGTTGTGTAGCACCATTTTTCTATAGAAATGATTTTCCGGATTCCCATTTCGCATATGTGTGAAGTATTAAAACATTCATTAGTTGTGCCCTTAGAAGACTTACGTTCTTATTTCTTTTCCTTTAAACGAGTTGATAATTATAAATGCTGATTAACATTTAGAGTACTGCATCGCAAAATAACCTCACAAACGGTCCCAGGTCGGTGTTCTGGTGGTTGGATCTCTCGCCTCTTGAGGCAGGGGCGAGGGTTCAACCCCTGTTGGCAGCACTTGTGAGGGACATGTAAACCTTGGAATGTGGTTGATGTGCCACCGTATATTCTGCCTTGCGGTAATTGTGACCATTGTTCAACCCAACTTTGTAAACCCTTGCTCTTGTGGGATAAAAGGAGTCCCATGGATACTATGCCCTTCCTTGTACAGTTGCAATTTCAAAGTTAAAGCCCGGGGGAGTAAGCCTCGGCCGAACCTCCATTAAAATTTAAAAAGAAAAAAAAACACCTCACAAACGACGAGGAAGAGAAACAAAGAGAGTGATTGCACCGTCTACAGGAAAGCTTCACGTGTTTTGCTCCTCATCTCTAAAAGGCAAAGAGAAGGTGCGTGCGTGCGTGTGTATGTGTGTGAGAGAGAGAGAGCGCTGAAGGTAGGGTGGTACCGTCTAAGAAACTAAAGCATACGTGTACGTGTTTCATTTCTCATCTGCGAACGAGAAAGAGATGTGAGCAATTGCCGTCAGAAGGCCAAGCATCAATGAATGATGAAGGACGCGTTTCTACAGGAATAGTACTCAGCAAAACTTTTGCAGAGAAAGCCGAGATAACACTATTTGGACTTCAAGAACATAAAAAGCTCTGCGCGCAAAACAGACCCTGATTGGTTGCTGTAACAACATGTACAGATTTTCTTCAATTCTGGCAAAAAGGACTTTTTAGCTTCTGAGAAGGGTTCAGATTTTTTTCGATTCTGGCAAAAAGGACCATTTACCTTCTCTCACTGGTGTCCTTCACAGGATTGGGATCCAGAGCATTCTTGCCATCAAAGATGCTCCTCAAGCTGAATTTAAATTTTTCAATGTAATAAGTAGATACCATCACAATAGATAGAGATATATATTTTTTTCCGTGTACTGTAGTGGCACATTCAAGAGTTGGGGTCTACCTTGTGTGCCTGTCTTCTTTTATCTAATTAATTAAATATATTCCTTGTGCCTTCAAAAAAGAAAATGGAAATCCGAGATAAGAGACTTCCTGTCAATGTGTGTGTGTAAAAAGAAAATGGAAAGCCGAGATAAGAGACTTCCTGTCAGTGTGTGTGTTGTGTGTGTATGAGAGAGAGAGAGAGCCGAGATAAGAGACTTCGTGTGTGTGTGTGTGAGAGAGAGATACAATATGCACCATTTTTATTCGACCACTTCGTTTCAATTGACGCAAGATAGGCCTTAAATTTTTGCAAAAAGTAGCAAAAGGATATGGTACAGTGTGTGTGTGTATGAGAGAGAGAGAGTAAGAAAGCCGAGATAAGAGACTTCGTGTGTGTGTGTCTGTGAGAGAGAGAGAAATACAATATGCACCATTTTTATTCGACCGCTTCGTTTCAATTGACGCAAGATAGGCCTTAAATTCTTGCAAAAAGCAGTAAAAAGGATATGCTACTTTAAAACTTTGTAGGTATAAAAAAGGAGGAAAATACATCTTGACAAATGCAATATTGCATTCTATTATTCAGCGGGGCGTGGTTTAGCGGATGTGCCTTGTACTCCTAGGCACATGGCCAGGGTTCAAGTCCCGCCCAGAGCTAGATGCCTCGGAGTTCTCCAAGATGGGTGCCTCCACCTTATGAGGTTGGGTGTGTGTATCTTTCCAAATTCATTGTACTCTCAAAAAAAATTATTCCATTCTATTTTTCCCTTTTTTTAAAGGAAGTTTGACAATATTCTACTCTATCAAACTTTAATTCATACAACGAAAAACTTGGGCCTAGTACCTGTGGGACCTTTGGAATCCCAAAAAGCAGGGGTTCCATAAAACGTAGTTACTAATCATTTCGGATATCTTTTTACAGTGAGTAAGGAGAGCCTGAACATCTTTGAAAACTTTGCACCAAGCAACTAATGTTGGAGACTTCTTAATCTCCAAAGGTTTGATCTATACTGATTTTAGAGCACCTCTATATCAGTTATAGACTTTACACAAATGTTACCTTAATTTATCAAGTCTTTCATTATCACTTCTCTGAGTGAATTTTTTTTGTCTTCAAGAAGTATGCTTCAAAGATTGACTTCATTACTTGTACATATCTTTAGATTTCTTCAATCTAATGATATACATACCTCCGTGCTACCTTTGCGCAATCATATCAACCATTATTCCTTCAAAAGAATCATTAAATGTTAGTTTTATCCTTAAGATCAAAAGTATATCAGAAACTATCTTCCTGAACAAGCGACTTTGACATGGTCAAGTTCTAAGGTTGATTTCTCAAAGCACAAGTCCCATTTTGCTAAATGCTTTTAGCCATAGCTTCCTTACCTTCTAACTTAGATTTTGAATGCTCACTCGTCAAAAACTTTACACTATGCACTAAGATCCAAGAAAAACATTGACACAAAAAAGTGCACGACTATGAGGGATCTACCTACAGACTTTACATATACATGTTCCTATTGATCATACTCATAGTATGAAAGGAATTAAACCATGAAACTTTAAACATAGCTTCATTAGCTTCTATATTAGATGTGTAGAAAATATTCCATGATCCTCATGATCAGGCTGAGAGAAATCAGAGAAAGACTCGACACTAACTTCTGAAGATGACTCTCTACACATCCATCTCATGGACACTTGTCTTCTAATGACTCTCTCACTTATTTCTTTACATCATTGACTTATATACATATGATTCTAGACTCATCCCGCATCTATTACGTATTCCTTATCATCATAAGGATCATCTATAGCCATTTTACAAGAATTCTCAACTAATAATGTACATATGTGTACAAGCTATATTTCTGAGATCTCTTCACTATCTCCAATGACTCCTTTGACTTCATTCTGATCCTTGACTTGCTTCAAGCTTTTTATAATCATCAATTTGGGATTTCTTTGTTCCAATAGCTCCCTCTCAATCACTAATTGTGATTATTCCATTCTTCTTTATTACTACCATCTCTGTGAACTTCTGTAGCTTAGGTCCATCTAAGCTTTTTGTCATAATATTTGCAACTTGCTCTTTTGTTGGAGTATACAATACTTCAATCTCTTTATCAAGTACCTTTTCTCTCAAGAAATGATACTGAATCTCTATGTGTTTAGTCCTAACATGAAAAACAAGATTAGCTACCAAATATAATGAACTCATATTGTCTTAAAAAATAATTGGAGTACTCTGATCAGTTCAAAAGCTCTTCAACAAGATCTTTAACCATATCACTTCTTTTGCAGCCTCTACCATTCCTTTATACTCAGCTTCTATGGATGACAAAGCAACTATATGTTGCTTCTTTGAGCACCAAGAAACTAACTTATCTCCAATATAATAGAGATAACCATGAGTAGACATTGTATCATCTGAATCACCAGCCCAATCTGCATCACTAAACACTTTGATTCTTGTATGAGAACGAAAACCAATACAAACCTTCACTCAGAGTTCCCTTGATATATCTGAGTACCGTTTGAGCTACAATCCAATGAGTCTTCTTTGGACAATGCATAAATTGTGATAACACACCCACTGCATATGATATGTCTGGTCTTGTCAAGGTACCATAGATCAGACTACCTACCAAACTCTAATATTTCTTCATGTCATTAAATTCTTCACCTCCATATTTTCTCAATTTATGATTTACCTCCAATGGTGTGATTGAAGGCTTGCAATCTTCCATATTGAACTTGACCAGAAGATTCTTCAAGTATCTCTCTTGTGTAACATATACTCCATGTTGAGTATACACAATCTACATTGCTAAGAAGTAAGATAAGTTTCCCAAATCACTTATCTTAAACTTCTTCTCTATTTGTTTCTTAAGCTCCTTGATTCCTTGAGCATCTATACCTGTGACAATAATATCATCAACATAAATACACATGTATATATACCCATTTTCACTTGCCTTCACTATCAAGCTAGTATCTGATTTTGAAGTTTGATTTCCACATTCATTCAAGAACTTAACAAGCATATACTTCCATGCCCTTGGGGCCTGCTTCAAACCATACAAAGCACTCTTGAGCTTACACACATAATCTGATCCAACTGAATCCATGAAACCCTCTAGTTGCTCCATGTACACTTCATCTACAATATATCCATTTAGAAATGCATTCTTCACATCTAATTGTGACAACTTCCATCCTTTACAAGCATCAATAGCAATTAGAGATCTAATTGTAGACATCTTGGCAACTCGACTAAAGGTTTCATCATAATCTACCCCATAAGTTTGGGCATAACCTTTAACCACAAGTCTAGCTTTGTATCTAGACACCTCACCATTTGCAAACCTTTTTGTTTTATACACCCACTTACATCCAATCACCTTCTGGTTCTTTGGTCTTGGCACCAATTCCCATGTTTCATTCACAAGTAGAGCATCATACTCTTCTTGCATTGCCTTCTCCCAATTTTGTTTATCTTTAGCTTCTTCATATGTGGTTGGATCTTCTTGTGTCTTCACAATATAAGCATAATCTTTTGTTGTTAAGAAAGATGTATCATAACTATACCTGATAGGTTCTTTTCTTTCTCTCAAAGATCTTCTGACCTCTGCACTTCTTGAAGTCTCATCCACATTTGATACTGGATCAAATCTTGGCCCATCTTCAATATTGCCCTGCAATTCATTTTTACAATCAACATCATCAATATCTTCTTCATTCACCTTTACTTTGATCTTCCCTTTCCTTTGTACTTCTTCAACATCTGCATAATCATTTGTTAGCCCTGTATACCATGTGCTTTGCTCATCAAATATAACATCTTTTGTAACAAGAAATTGCTTTGTAGATGAACTCCACAATCTATAACCCATTTGTCTATCATCATACCCAATAAACACATACTTCTCTGCTTTGGGTTCTAGCTTATGTCTTAATTGTGAAGGAACATAAGCATATGCTAAACATCCAAATACCTTACAATGATCAAGAGTAGGTTTCTTACCCCACCATGCTTCATAAGGTGTTCTACCATCCAAAGCTTTACATGGTAACCTATTCACAAGGTATGTTGTAGTATTGATAGCTTCTGCCCATAAGTAGTTTGGGCAATTCTTCTCTTTCATCATTGATCTTGCAAACTCTACAAGAGTTCTATTTCTTCTTTCTACAACTCCATTTTGTTAAGGGGAGTACCTGCAAGTTATTTCTCATTTTATACCTGCATTCCATAAATAATCATCAAACTCTTTAGAAAAATACTCTCCCCCTCCATCTGATCTCAACCTCTTGAGCTTTTGTCCTGTAATCCTTTCTACATAAGCATGATAATATTTGAATGTCTTGAACACTTTTGATTTGTCCTTGATTACATAAAGTGTAATCCACCTTGTTGCATCATCAACAACAAACAATACATAATATATGTTCCATTTATGCTATAGTCCCTTGAAGGACCCCACACATCTGTATGAACCAATTCAAGCATGTTTGGGTACTTGTATTCTGGCTTATTTTATGACCTTTTGTGTGCTTTACCTAATTGACAAACTTCAGACTTATACACCATGTGTTGACCTTCAACATTTGGCAATCCAAGCACTACATCATTCTTTCACATTTTCTTTATGGCTCTCTCATTAAAATGACCTAGCCTTTTATGCCATAGGTCTAATTCAAAGATCTTTTGACTTCCATAAGTAAACAATGCATGTCCCACATTACCTTTGATCTTGAGAGTAAAAAGCCTTCCTTCCTTTTTACCTGCAATAATGCTTCTATATCCTTGATTTGGATCTTGCACATAAACATCATCATTCATGAATCTGACTTCATATTCCTTCTCCACAATTTGTCCTACACTTATCAAGTTTTTAGGAATAGTAGGAACATAAAGTACCTTGCTTAAGAGTGTGCTTCCACTCTTTATCTTCACTGATCCAATGCTTTCCACTTTATGATTGGTGTTATCTCCTGTTTGAATTGTATGTCCATTCACCTTTGCTTCCATATCAGTCATCAATGATATATTGCCACTCAGATGATTGCTACATCCTGAGTCAATATAGAACACCCTTTGATCTTCTTCTACTGCTTCATGTGTTGCATTCAAGATGAGAGTCATGCCATCCTTCTGATCTGATGCATAATTATAATAGTTGTTGTTGAAGCATTGAGATTGAAAGCTTCTTCCACCTCCTCTAGCATATGATGTCCTACCACCTCTTCCTCTGAAGTTACCTCTTTGATTTCTACCTCCTCTACCTCTTTGATTGAAACTCTGATTATGATTTCCACCATTTTGATTGTTATACCAACAATCATTTGCCAAATGATTTGTTCTGCCACAAATCCAACAAGCTTTAATATTATCTTTGTTCTTACCTCCTCTTCTTTTACCTCTAAAATTCATCTTTCCTTTTGTGAAATTAGCTTGGCTTGAAGATCCCTCATCATCAGTTGACTACTTCCCTTTGCCATTATTTTTCTTGTCCTTACAGTACATAGCTTGACTTGCACTTCTATCATTATCTCCCTTAATGTCCTGCTCAAAAGTTAGCATGCATCCTAGCAATTGATTAAGATCAGGAGTAAAATGATCTAATGACAATTCTATGGACAATATGAAAGGCTTCCATTTCTCATCTCCTCTTAGACCTGTAAGTATGTCTTAACAACTTATCCTCTTCAATTTCTTCATATACTGCTCCCAAGCTATCTGCAATATCCTTCATCCTTGCCACATAATCAGAAATTGATTGTGAGCTCTTCTTCTTGAAAGTTGTGAACTCAGCCCATAATGAGGACTTCCTTGACTTGGTTGTATTTTGGAATTGCTCTTCCAAAGCATTCCACACATCTGTTGCACTTTCTAATCCTCTAATATGAGATAGAAGATAATCATTTACAGCCATGTAAATGATGCTCCTAGCTTGAGCATCCTTCCTCATCCAATTCTTCAAATCTGCAAGCTCTTCCCTAGTTGGAACACTAGGATCTTCAAACTCGTGCTTTTCTTCTTCTCCTGTGATGAATGCCATCAAATCTTTGCTCATGAGGTGTGCCTCCATCCTAATGGACCAAGTTGGATAGTTCTTCCTATCTAGCTTATCAATCTACAAGCTCTCTCCCATCTTTGATCTTCCATGTCTGCAATTACTAAGATTTATGGTGATATAGTGTACATTTGATATGAAGCTTTAATCCTTCTTGATCCTTTAGAACTCAATCTTCACTCTTCTAGAGGTTGTCTTCAAAACTTTGACCTTGTCCACCTTCAATTTGAAGAGACTTCAATGTCTGCAACAGTCGGGACTTCCAATGCTCTTACTTCACTTGTATTACATCTTTTGCTCTGATACCAGTGTTGGAGACTTCTAAATCTCCAAAGGTTTGATCTACACTAGATTAAGATCACCTCTATATTAGTTATAGACCAAACTTTACACAAATGTTACCTTAATTTATCAAGTCTCTCATTATCACTTCTCTGAGTGAAATTTTTTCTTCTTCAAGAAGTCTGCTTCAAAGATTGACTTCATTACCTACACATATCTTTAGATTTCTTCAATCTAATGATATACATACCTCCAAGCTATCTTTTCGCAATCATATCAACCATTAGTCCTTCAAAAGAATCATTAAAACTTTAATTTGATCCTTAACATCAAAAGTATATTAGAAACTCTCTTCCTGAACAAGCGACTTTGACATAGTCAACTTCTAAGGTTGATTTCTCACAGCACAAGTCCCATTTTGCTAAATGCTTTTAGCCATAGCTTCCTTACCTTCTAACTTAGATTTTGAATACTCACTCATCAAATAATTTATATTGTGCACTGAGATCCAAGCAAAACATTGACATGAAAAAGTGCACGACTCTAAGAGATCTACCTACATACTTTACATATACATGTTCCTATTGATCATACTCATAGTATGAAAGGAATTAAACCATGAAACTTTGAGCAGAGCTTCACTATCTTCTAGATTAGATGTGTACAAAAGACTTCTTGATCCACATGATCAGGCTGAGAGAAATCAGAGAAAGACTTGATGCTAACTTCTGAAGATGACTCTCTACACATCCATCTCATGGACACTTGTCTTCTAATGAGTCTCTCACTTATTTCTTTACATCATTGAATTATATACATATGATTCTAGACTCGTCCCATGTCTATTACATATTACTTATCATCCTAAGGATCATCTATATCCATTTTACAAGAATTCTCAACTAATAATGTAGATATGTGTACAAGCTATATTTCTGAGATATGTTCACTATCTCCAATGACTTCTTTGACTTCATTCTGATCTGTGACTTGCTTCAAGCTTTTTATAATCATCAATTTGGGATTGCTTTGTTCCAACAACTAAGGGGTTCCTAAACCTCAAAATATGATGACTAAAAATACTCTTGGTTTTTTCAATCACACAAGGTATTTTAAGGAAGGAGGCATCAAGGTGAAGTTATCCAACGCAAGTAGTCACTGTGAAGCTCAACGCTTGTGATCATAGATCAAAAGGGAAGAGTCAAGGTTACAACAAGTATTAAGAGATATTAATATAGCATCTCTCTCAAGTCTAGCAACATGATGAGCTAAACCTTTTTTCCTATTGTTCCAAGAGAAACCAGAGTTTTGGAATATATACATGAGGTTATCATCCGTGATGACATTAAACTAGTTCGGTATTTCTCTACAACTAATGGTATCACCTTTAATGTCAAGACGATGCTGAGGGAGGGTAACCATATGGACGTTCCCCGACATAATAAGGGGACCATCAAAGGAATGCAGCTCGGTCCTGCAATTGGATATGAGAGAAGCACTATTAACAGCGAGTCGTAACAAATGAGAACCATGTCATAAAAAGAGAACACTCTCGTCAAAAATCAAGCAAATGGCAGCTTATGTTTGAGATTCCTTTATACCAGTATACATATATTACAAAAATGAAGTGAAAACATGTGATTTTTTGACATTTTTTGTCATTTTCTCATAAAAAAAAGAGCTCAAAATGTAGTCAAAATTTCACTATATAAGGCATTGACATGTCCAAAATCTATATGATAAGACATTGACATGTCCAAAATCTATATGATAAGACATTGACATGTCTAAAATCTATATAAAGAATGTAGAACTGAATAATTCTTATACAAAAATAACATTTTAGACATATTTTTAATGGGTGGATATCTGATTGTTATTGAAAATTGCTACAAAACATGGTTTCATTAACCAAACTACTTCGAGGCATTTACATAAGCACTAAAGATGTTAGAGAGCTTCAATGCAACTCACAACTATGTCGATCTATGTCTACACCCTCATCATCTGATGCACTTGATTCAGTCTCATACTGTTGAGAGCTCTCTTCTTCTTCTTCTATATCCACAAGAGCTCTATCTTCATCCACGTACATACCAAATTCTGTAGGATCATGCACAACTCTTCTTGTTTGCCTATGATTTCCTGTACCACATACATCTGGAAGCTTTTGTTTTATCATGTTGATGGTTGCTTTCCTCAAGTGACCTGTTTTTGTCAAGGAAAAATCATAAACAAGAATATCTACATCATCCATTTTAAGAGTGGATGTGCTTCGAATATTCTTTTTCTTTTTTGAACCCGTTCGTTTAGTATCACACACCATTTCTAAGTTATATTTACCTGTGAATGCATTACTACTTTTAGTGTAATACCAATGCACCATCAAAGCCTCTATTCTTCTCTGATCAATATCTTTAGTTATATCTAAAACCTTTGCAATCCAAAATGGTCTGGTAGCCTCATCACAATCAGCAAGTACTGCAATAAGTGTTCCAACATTTATCTCTATTAAATTTCCTTGCCATCTTGCTTCTGCCTGTTTTGTCATCCTTGGGCCTACATAAATATTTCTTTCTGGTGGATGTATAAAACTTTGAAGTGCATCTGCATTACATGCTTGGGCCACATTCACGGATCTTTGTGTACAAAAATCCCGTGTGAATGGAACATCAACTGGCCAGTGACCTACAATTGTATACTGTATAATCTCTTCTTGATGATTGAAAAAGTCCTCCCACCAAGATACATCTTGATCTCCAGCATATTTTTTTGCACGCTCAATATGTCTCTTCTTTTCAATGAGTGCATGCATCCAGCTTTTACTTTGATCAACCACATTTCCACATCTTTCTGTATTGTTTTTATCTTCATATGGTGATTGTTCTGCACCATACACTATAGACAAATTAGGCACCTGCAATAAGAATATGCATCCCTCTTTAGGCTCCCACCCAAGAGAAGATGAATACTGCTTTGCAAATAAAAGGGTTATTTCATAAACCCTCCTCATCAAGAATACATGGTTGAAACTAATATTGTGCAATGGAGCCAAAACCTTAGCACTGTTATCAAGGCCCATTTAGCAAAAGTGCTTAAAGTTATAAATCTGTGTGAGGTGTTGAACTTCTAGTTTTGGAGTATATGCTTCTGAAATCAGCTCAGATAAACTCGGAAGAGTAGAAGCATTGTTACGTGCCAAATTCTTAGAGAAAGTACTGAACATTTGATCAATGTGATCATGAGTGTGGCCAACCAGAAGGAAATTTACCTCAACCTTCTGAAATACCTGTTTTTCAACAAGCATGCTTAAATATGCAAAGACTGTAGAATTTTTATTCTCTCTTGCAGTATTATCAAGTTGCAAATATAGAGTTGGTGGCAAAAGACCCTTCCATGATTGCAAAACACGATGAATGACAGTAATTGTAAGGTTTGGATCATTATGCACATTCGGATATGTGAAGAAAACCTTGGACATTACAGTTCCATTGTATACCAAAGCACCAACCAAATGCATTTGCACAAGGACTTCATCTCCAATGTCCTTAGGGATGTGATAAAAAAGTGGCAAACAAGTTTTTTTTTATCCATACCATCGATCAACAAACACATATAACGCTCCGGATTTCTGAGTGCTTTACTTCGATGATGAATTGCTTTCTTTCTCTCTAAAGCTTGACTCTCACGATGGTTGTTAAGAAGGTTTTTAAAATTATTCTTTTCCTGTGGTGTTGTAGCCCCTTTTGCCATGTTTTTCAAAGTGGCGCAAACTGAACATTCACCCATTCTAACTTTACGAGGAATAGACACATTGTTAAACTCTTCCTTCCATAATCGAGTAAAGTGACGATACAACACATACTTCTCATTTCTTTTTTCCATGTCTTCTCTATATATTTGAAATACCTCTCGACGAGTAAAGTTATCTAACAAGTGCAACCTTCCAGTTGTAGTCATAACCTCACAATGCAAGCTAAAATAGTTCATCATCCAATTCATTGCATGACGTCCAACAGATCCTTTGGTCCCAACATGGAACGTATCCAAAATGAGATCCCCATTCAAAAGCCCTTGTTGAACCCTATGTATTCTAAAATTTCCCACACCCATTGCAATTTTAAATGCAGCCCTACAACATCGCATCCCTTGACTAAAGAAATATTCAAAAGCAACACGTGTTACTGACATGTTATCCTCAATCATTTGCATGCGAGAAACAAGGTATATATCTTGCCTTTCACTATCTAAATGGAGGAATTTTTCTCTTAGGTGTGCTTTAGTTTCTTCATTCCTAAATTGTACAAACATTTCAAACCACAACAATGCTTCACAATATCCAATGCAATCTGTCTATCTGAAGTAAGAAATTTAAATCTTTTTTGACTTACTTCACGAGGCCTTCTTTTAAATTGTAGATTGAGCTTGCTTTGCTTTTTCGTTGCTCCACATGCACTTGAGTCAGAAGGGAGATCAATGGTTGGATCAGATGGGAGATCAAGAGGTGCATTTGGTTGAGCAGCATTGCACTGTGAATTGGATAACTTAAATGACTCAACAGAAAACATAGAATCATCAGCACATTCTAAACCATAGGGATCATCACTTCTGTGGAAAGGGTCAACTAAGAACAATGAATCCGAAACTGTATCAATATGAGCAGAGGAAGCTGATGCTCAAGCATCCACTGAAAAGATTGAGCTCATCTTCACTGAGTTCACAGAAGACTGAAGATGAATGACCTTTTTAAATAAGTAGAAATCCGAGATCAAGTGAAGATGTCACATCAAATGTCACATCAAGAAGATATGAAATCAAAAGTTCATTAAAGTACATTAAATAACATTAAACATCAAATTACATCAAAAAATCACTTAATTACTCAAATATACACTAATAAGGGAACCAAAGATTTGATTCACTTTTGAAAGTTGAGATACACAGTTGATTTCTAACTAGATATGAGTCATTGAGTCTTAGCATTGTGAGTGAATCAAAATATATCCAAGTTGAGTTCCAACTGGATTAGATATTAAAATTGTTTGGAGTAGTGCCATTGAAGACTATACAAGAAGAAATTTTACCTTTGGTTAAGATTTCAAGCATTAGGTTTTATTGTGGTCTTGGCTAGATCTCAGAGAGGTAGATGAAAGTATATTAAAAAAGAATTATGTGTAAAAGAGGTACACGGAAATGTATATGTAAGAAGTATATGGAAAAGTATATGTAAGAATTATATGTAAGAATTAAGTATATGCTTGTTACAAAAGATTTTCAAATGAATTTTGAATCTACGGTTTTTCTGAACATTGGATGCAAAGACAATGAGTGACGTTTGAAATTACCAAGCTATTTTGTTGAAATTACCAACATATTTTGTCGAAATTACCCCAGAGCTCTTTACTTGAACGTTTATTCATACATTGATTTTCCATTTCAACAATGTGTTACAAGATAAATGTGAATATGAACTGAAGTGAGAAGGATAACACTATAAAGATGTCATTAATCTCCCATATTCAACACAACTTAGACTTGATTTTTTCCCAAGCAAGAGATTCTAAGAAACAATTTATACATGCAATTAGACATCCTCATGTACATACCATACTCTTGCCATTGAAGTGTAATTTCCATGCAAATGTATATAAATAGTTGCAAGGTTCTATGAATATTTCATTAAAGTCGAGGTGAAACAGCCTATTCGTGTGAGTGGTATTTCTTGGTTAGATAAGTTGACAGATATAGTTAGCAACTGGACTCATTCAGTTAGATCCAGTTAGTCTCTAGTTCAAGTTACCCAATTGCCTATAAATAGCAGAGGAGGAGATCATTCTCATTTTCAAAATTCACGAGCAAGAGAGAGCAACAGAGCACAGACAGCCATGGAGCACAGAGCTCAGCATACTAGCAAGGCAACTTTGATGGAGAAGAAGAATGTTGGCAAGAGTACCAAGAGGTAGACAAAATCATACAAAAAAAAAAAGATTCCTAAAAGATTCCTTTTGTATGTATGAGTAAATAGTCTGCTTTCTAGGTTTTTATTTTTCTTAGCTCCTAAAATATAGATCCAATGAGGGTACAGATCAATGCCTGGCATCGACTTGCACCCTCAAGTCAATGCCAGGCATCGACTTTTAGGTGCAAGTCGATGCCAGGCATCGACTTCTAGGTGCAAGTCGATGCCAGGCATCGATTTCTAGGTGCAAGTCGATGCCAGGCATCGACTTGAGGGTGCAAGTCGATGCCAGGCATCGACCTCCACCTAAAAGTTGATGCCTCGCATTGACTTTCACCCTCAAGTCGATGCCTCGCATCGACTTGCACCTAAAAATCGATGTCTGGCATCGACTTGCACCTAAAAGTCGATGTCTGGCATCGACTTGCTTGGCATTGAATTTGGCCTAAAAGTGGATGTCAGGCATCAACTTTAGGGTGCAAAGTCGATGCCAGGCATCGACTTTTAGGTTCAAGCGCCTTCAGGGATGCGGAGTCCAAGAGTGAGAGGCCCTTCAAGAAGCTGAGAGTGACCATGAGCTCTGGTGATCAGCAACGTGACAAAGGCATTGGTCACCAAGCAAAACCAAAGAAAATTATTGCATCCTTATCCTCTGAGAAGGCGAGCAACCCGGTTGGAATATCCTATGGTGGACAGAGTAGCATCAAAATTCCTGAGGATGATACAAATATGAAGGATAGGTCGAGGGACGTAGAGGTCTTAAGGACAGATCGTCCACTGTAAGACATGAAAAATCTGGAGTGGTGCCTTCAATATGTTGAAGAAAAGAATGCAGTCCTTCTTGTGTTCGTAGGGGCATATGGGAGAGGAAAGATCACGACAACATAGGGTTTTCAGTATGGCCTTGTGTACAAACTGGATTATGAAGATGAGGATTCTGACAACCTCCTTTTCTTGGTAGAGACATCGAAAGGTTTAAGAAATGTTATATGCAAGATGGATTTCTTGTGCCCAGAGTGATGTGTTCCAGATGGGCTTGCTGAGATTTGCAGGGACTCAGTGAATCTTATCAAGGACTTGATGCCATGGATCCAGGGCAACATCATGCCAACACAACAGAAGATGACAAACCCTGTAAAGGCAAGGGGTAAGCAGAGCGTGCAGAAAAAGTTCCAGAAGAAAAAGAAGAGAATTGCAGAAGAGGAGTCTTCTGACTCAAGCTCTAGCTCTGAGGATATACTAGTTGCACCTGGTGGAGAGCTTGCCTCGGGTGTTCTTGGTACTGAGCAGAACAAGATGAGGGAGGACATAGCTAGAAGAAAAGTTGTGAAGAAGGGGCAGTTGTTCCACCTGCCAATCAATATCATCCATAGGCCACCAATAGATCCAGTCACAGGGAGGAGGCCCCTTGAGATCAGGGAGCCACATAATTTGCACGTGCAGAATCTTAAGAAGAAAATGAAAATAAATCCTCATGCTACTGTTGTGCCATTCCTTGTAATGGTGGATCCGAATGAGTGCAGCTCTGTGGAGGAGTTCAATGAGGGTTTGTTTGAGGATTATACTTATTATGTGATTGGAGGTTCACACTCTGCAGAGGCCCGTAGACAGCTAGTGAAGGAGCACCCTACCACATTCTTCTTTAGGTATGCAGAGTGCAAGATATATGCTGGTCTTACAACTGAGGAAGCCAAGCTTCTTGCTTGGGATCACAACAATGACAATGACTACAGGCAAAAAATGTCCTCCATAGAGAGAATTCGGTTCTTCCACCATGAATATGAAGATTGTCTCGTGAAGGAAGCTGGAAGAATACATCCCAATCTACGAAAGCAATGCCTTATTGAGGTTGGAATTGCACTGGATGAGAATAGAAAGTCTGATGCTTTGAGGAAATATGATCCATGGTTTCAACTGGCATTCAGATCAGGTGAGATCTGGGATCTGCAGGATAAAATTTTCACAATGTGGGAGAACAAGGAGGTCAAGGGCCAGAAGCAATGAAAGTCGAGGCCAGACCCACATGTTGATCTGAAGGGAAAGGGAAGGAAAGTTGACCTCTCAATTGAAGAGGCTCCTGAGGACATGAAGCTGACACCATGGAGGGCCCTTCAAGGAATCAAGGATGATACATTGATTATATCAACTTTGTCAAGGGTAATCTCCAAGGAGTTAAGCCTGGAGGAGATGGTGACTGAGCTCAATAAGTATGTATGTTATTCTCAGATCCTTTTTCCCTCCTCCCATGTTTCTGGTCTAACCTAGTCTCTTTTTTATTTCTGTGACTGTAGTCATAAAGTATACATGAAGATTCAGGAGGTGATGATGAAGAGGCTGGGTTGCTTTTCTTGGACAGAGGTCCAAGCAGACTATCCAACCACATCATCCTACAAAGCTTTATCAGAATATTTTATCATGTTTCGTGATTGGGTAGGTTCTCTTTCTGAGGTCATGCCTGGTTTGCCATTAGGTTAGATGCCTTGATTCACCTAACCAATTTGATGTCAGGCTTTTAGTAGGAATTCGATGTTTGGCATCGACTTACTGCTAAATTCGATGTCTGGCATCGACCTGCTGCCAAAAGTCGACGCCTGGCATCGACCTCCTAGCATAAGTCGATGCTTGGCATCAACTTGGGGGCATAAGTCGATGCCTGGAATCGACCTCGTGGCATAAGTCGATGCCAGGCATCAACTTATGTCCCAAAGTCGATGCCAGGCATCGACTTTCAGTAGAAAGTCGATGCCTGGCATCCACCCACACATGAAATCGATGCCATGCATCGATTCCTTATGTTTTGTTTGTTGTATTGAAGAGCTCATTTAATTGTCTTTCCACTTTATTCTGTAGAAACCAAAGAAAAGTAAGTCTGCAGAGCTACTAGATGATTGCCCCCCTGCATTCCTGGCTCACATTCAAAGAGCAAGGCATGAGAAATCTAGACTGAAATCCAAGGAGATGGATTTTGATGATGAACCTGATCTGAAATGTTTCTCCAATCCCCTAGACCCCCTTAGGCCTGTATATTACAATGTATTTTGTAGTGATGTAAATAACATTTGTTCTGTTGTGCCTAGAAAGCATTTCCCCCTTCTCATAGCAGACATACCCTATGGATTTAGGATGTTGGGATCAGTTAATGATGATGAACCCTTCAAACACCCTCAAATTCGGAAGATGGTCACTAATTTTGCAGAGTTGACTATGTCTCCTCTTTGGAGGATAGTAATTTTCCATAGTAGAGACCAGTCTTTCTCTGTTTCAACTGCTCTGAAGGCAAGATGTCATGTTGTGGAGTGCCTCACGTGGTAAGTAATCTTCTTTCTATCTCCATGGCTTTAATGATGCTCTCTGTGACTCATAGTTCTTGTTGGTAGGGTGAAGACAAATGTCAATCACACTCCTTTGCATAGGTTTGTGAGCTCCACTGAATGCATTATAGTTGGCTATTATGATGAAGTAAGCAAAAGGAGAGTCAGGGAGCATTGCAATGAGAAAGGGATCTCAAATGTGCTCATGTTCCCAGCCGTTACCAAGAAACTTTGTCATGTAGCTGGGGAAATGACATTGGTTAACCCCTATCAGAAGCCACAAAAGCTCATAATGAGATTGCTTCAACTATTCTCCAATGATGATGACTGGGTCCTAGACCTTTTTTCGGGGCACAGGTAATTTCAATTTTAACAATTTTCATTAGTCATCATGTTGATTGAGGCCTCTAAGTGGTTTTCTGTTGTTTCAGGAATGACTCTGGCTTGCTCCTTAAAGATGTTCAGGCACTGCATAGCTGTGGAGAAGGATGATGCTCAAGTGAGCTTCATTAGAATGAGAATCAATGGGCTGAATGAATGCCTAGATGAAGACCAAGAGGTTGGAAGGAAGCACATTGCAGACACGGAGAGATTCCAACCGGCTTCAATGGAGCCTGTTCCCCCACTTGCAGATGAACCGGTGGACATGGCTGACCTTGAAGAGCCAATCTTGGAGCAAGAGAGGCAGGATATGTGTTCTAATGTTCCAGAGGATCCCATTATGCTTGAGCCTGAGGAAAGCTATGATCAGCTTCTATTGTAGATTCATATTACTCTTGTAAAACACATGAAATGTAAAACGTGATTTTAATAGAAATATAATGTCGAGTTCTGCTTCCACTTTGTGTTCAGCTTGATTTATCTTGAGCATTTCTCTGATCGTGTGAATGTTTCTTAGTATAATTTTGTTGATTATAATCTTCTCTTGGGAATGCTTTTGTGAAATGTATTTCATATTCTGTGAATATGGCCCAACATTCAATGAGGATCTTAACTATACAAAGGGGATGATCTTAATTGCCTTGTTAAAATGTTTCGAGTTTTGCAACACATGTACTCTGATTTTTGAGTAGCTTTTAATCAGTTATAATCTGTGCTTGTTGAGGTTATAGATGTAATGAAGGAGCTTCCCAAACTCTTACTTGTACCTTCAACTCTAATCTCTTATCAAAGATAATGATGTGGGATTCTTGATCATGCTGAACAACTAGTTTTCATGGCAACAAGTATTTTATTATATCTATCTTGACTACTTGGGATATGAGATCAATCTTCTAGTGACAATATTTACAAGCAAGAACAAGTGATGCTTTCTAGATATTGTAAAATGCCCACTTTATTGCTTGATATCATGGTCTTTAGGTAAAAAGGAATAGAGAACATGTCTTTGTTCTCCTTTGTTGTGACTCAGTGTTTATTAACAAAATAAGTGTTGACTATAGTGATGTCTAAACGGTGGAGATCTCTTATCTTGGGAGATTCTTTTACCTAGAAGGAACAAGGATTTCTCAATCGACCATTCCTTAGGAGTTTATAGGTTCTTCTTGATCCTAGGCACAAATAAAGCATCTGACAAAGTGAAAGAACTACAATCAGCATTAGTCAAAATGATCTTAACAACTCCCATAATAGGATAAGAGGAGTTCTTGGAGCATGTAACAGTATTCCCTGTAGGGGCAGGCTCGAGTGAAGAGAAGAAATTGCACTGCGAGGTAATATGTTTGGTGCCCCACTATCAAAATACCAAACATTTGAGTCTACTGTAGACATGCACTGCTCATGAGAAGATGGTTCAAAACTGCAGACAGTAGTAAACACCCATTCTTCTTCCTACACAAGATTAGCAGACTCTGTTTTTGGTGTAGAGGCCTCTACAACAACCATTCCAGCCTCTTTCTTCTTTGCCTCTTTAGCAGCCAGTTTTGGACATTTCTTTATGATATGATCATTCCCTTTACAATACTTACAAAACAATTTCTGCTTTTCTGATTTCTTCTCATCTTTATCTTCCTTCTTCAAATGTGCAGAATTTGCAGATTTCTGCTTACTAGTTGAAGAGCTCCATTTTTCTTTGCCCTTCTGACTAGCCAGCAAAGCTTGATCTACAACTCGCATAATGGACCTGTTCAGCCTGGATTGATCTTCCTGCAATAGAACAAAGACTAACTCCTCAAATGATAAGGCATTTGGATTGCCTTTCATCATCAACCCAAGAGTAGAAACAAAACTCTCATATGAATCAGAAAGAACATTCAGAACAGTCTGCACAAGTGAGCTATCTGGTATAACCTCATCAGCAGAAATCAATTGTTCCTGCAAGTCTTTAGGAAATTGTCCATAGAATCACCTTCATTCATGTGCTCACTCTCCAACTATTTTCGGAGGTAAGCAACACGAGCCTCATTCCTAGCTTGCTACAATGTGGTAAGTGTATCCCAAGCATCCTTAGTTGTTCTACAAGAGCGAATGTGAGGAATAATGGCATGTTTGACAGACAAAGCTATCAATGCATGTGCCTGGACATCTCTGCCATCCCAACGAATCTGCTCTGCAATAGGTGCAACAAAAACCACAACACGAACAAGAATATGCAGAATATCATCATCTTCGACACCTTCTGCATCAGCTTCAGTACCTACAATTGTAACAGTTGCAGGTGTGATAGAACATTTTTGGACACCCTGCACACTGTTCCACAGTCCTTTTGCAACCAACACATCTCGCATCATATAAGCCCATAACGGGTACTTGGTACCATCCAACTTATCCTCAATAGTCAACATACTGAATACATCACTGCTTTCAGCCATGGCCGATGACTAAAATACCTTGATGCAAAAAATTGATTGTATCTCAAAAAGTTGAACAGAACTGTCCAGACAAATTCCGCTAGAACTGTAGCAGACTTTGAAATGCTTATACTGGCAAACAAAAACTGTTATATACCTTTGGTGCAAAAAGATGAAATAGCCTACACAAGCGCTCTAATAGTGTATTCGAAGGCCGAAATGAGCTCAGATCACGATTTCAGCACCACAAAGTGAAGCCGTTTTGATCTCGAAAACATGCTGAGTATGCTCACCAAAATTCATGCGATTCTAAGACTCCAATCGGAGGAGTGTCGACGGTGCCCTACATGAAGGGATGACCTGCTTTGATACCAATTGTTGGAGATAGACATCTGCAGAAGCATGCAAACAACACAAGGAAGGAGAAGAAGCTTGGAGCACAATACACAATACTAAATCTATTACTAGAGAATGTACGAAGACAAGTAGCCCATTAGGGAAATAGGCGTATATACAAGCTGGGGGAAAAAGCCTCCTAAAGAGGGAAAAAAGTGCCCCGACGGTCCTAGAGTGTTCACAAACATCACTACCTAAATATATCAACAGTAGCTAGAGCATCCTTTGAGCACCATGTGGTTAACCTCTCTTGTTCTTCTTGAGTTGGTTGTCCTTTGCTTCTGAGCATTGGCATCATCTCATCTCTAGAAATGTAACCATAGGTGGTTTCTCCCTTGAAGGTATGCTCCCATTGTGAGTGACCAAGCGGAGTAATTACCTCAATCCAATTTTTCTATGGATGAAGGAAATCCATCTCCCATGTTGATTGGTTGTGGCTCTAACACCATTGTGAGGAGATGGTTTGGGTTAGTCTAGAGATGAGCTAGTGTTGCACAAAACCTTCTATACACCTTCCAAGTTGACTCCAAGGATGCTTATTAGATTCACAATAATGCATTTATATCGACTAGGTACTTTCGAAAATCATTCCAAAAAGTTTGTGCCAAAACAAATAACTTGCATGTACTAGAAATGTGAAGAAATCTTCTATTTTGGGAATGCATGTACCTAGTATGTTACTTAGAGCTCATAACCTGGTATGAATTGACTAGGGAGATTTTACACACATCTAAGCAAGTGTATAGCTAACTAACACAAGTTATTTCATGACCTTAGAGGCACTATGCACTGAGCAATGAGTTTAGCAACTCAGGGAGGTCATCCCGACATTTCATGAACAAGATGATGTGCAAACATAGTCAACTTCATCAGTTCATATCCAAGATTGGTTTAACAAAAAATAATGAAACTTTGTAGGTATATAATAGACATTTTAGTCTAACTATAACAAGCTAAAATGTAGCAAATGATCAAGTACACATAGAGAAAACACTTCTACAATATCAATGAACTAATGAAGATGCAATAGAGGAGAGTGAGCAAAAATGATCATGAAGAAATGTATTAATTAGTATATGATAATGTACATATGATGCATGGGAAGTGTAGAGGACTACTCATACATAAGTTGAGCCCTCCAAATGATTAGCTGGTGGTGTCTTCATCTTCAGCCTCAAAAACTGTGGTTGGAATTTGCCAAAAGCGAGGGGTTTCATTGGAGATCTTACAATTGGTATTGGAGTAGGGGAAACACAAAATGGTGTTCAAATTGAGCCGTCCATGTGCAACAGAGCCACCCGCATGCTCGGATAGAACTGCCAAGTGCCCACGCTCATGAAGAGAGAGGGAGAGTCTCTCCTCTCCTCTTCCCCTCCTCTTGGGTGAAGAAGTGAAGGCTCTAATCCTCCTTATACGTTCTAAAATAATGGTTGCACACCCATATGTGGGATAAGTCCTCTCCTCTCACATGGTTGCAGCCTCACGAGGGCTTTGAATTTGTGGGAGGAGGAAAGGTAGTAATTTTGGGAATTAAAGATTTTTCTCTAAGTTTGGGGGACAAAAGCCACATTAGTGATCAAGGATTTAAGGAAGCAATGATTCACCTATGTATTATGGGATATGGACATGGGGTATTGGTCATTGGATTAGCTTGAGAAGCTTCACATTCTCAGTTTGAGCCTTCCTAAGACAACCTTTCATGAAGATTTGGCTTTCCACTCCCTATTCTTGACATACTCATCTTCTCCGGACCATAGATTGGTGAGCCGACACCCAATTTGATAATTTTAATAGTTTATGAAGCTACACTTCAAAGCTCTGCTTAGCAAAAATGTTGATTAATTTGGAAAAGTTTTGGTCAACCAAAATCCCTCTAGAGCACTTTAGCAGAAACTAGGCAACCCCTTCTAGGCCTAGGTTTTCATCATTTGGCATCCAAATCAACTTTTTTCACTTCGAGTTGCTTAAAACGAGGCTATTGCTATATCTTTTTTGGCATCATTCTTGCTGGTTTTTGGTGACTAGAACCTCCTTGGGCCAATCACGCATTTCAAATTTTTGTTTTGCCTAGTGAGCATTGAAGATCAGCACCTTTACACATCAAAGATTGCTTTAATTTTGCTTTGGGAACATTGTTTTGTACAAGGAAAGTGCTCTAGTATTATATTTCTATTCCTTTTGCATATTGAAGTTTACTTCCATTCTTTTTACATACTCTAGTTAGTAAACGGGAGGAGTGAAACATGGATTCCAAGGGGAAACAAATTTAAGAACACACTTCTCCATCTAAGGAGCAACTAGGAACTTGACCATAGGATGGAAGTGGTAGAGCTTGAGTAGGAAACTGAGGAGAAATGAGAGGGGAAAGAGCCTGAACAAGAAGAGTATACTTACGAGGAACTTATTAGTGAGTTTGTTACTCATGAACAATTCATAGACTTAAAAGAACAGACCTTTAGGTTAGAGAGAGACATAGGTGGCATGATGTCTCTAATTGAGCAACATAAGTCTCAAATGATCTCACTTGAGACACATGTCATCTCTTTCCTAGCTAGGAAGGAAAGATAAACCCCTACTCTTCCTATAGACATGGCTAGGAAAGATCCTTCTTTTCCTAGTAAACATAAGGAGAGAGCTTCCCCTCTTGAAAGAATTGAAGCCACCTACCTTTATGGGGGATGACCGTGAGAGAACTAAGGATGATATCTACACTTTTTTGCAAAAGTGGACTGATTTGCATCAACTGAAGGGAACCCCACCTGAGTACCATGTGCTAGAGGCGAGTCTCTCGCTTGGCCTGCATGCTTATAAGTGGTGGACAAGTCTCAAGGAGGCCAACTCTATCCCTACAGATTGGTCTCAGTTTGAAACTCTTTTTCTTAAAGAGTTTCTTCCTGAGAATGAGGAAGAGAGGAACTGTGGGATAGGATCACCCATAAAGGTAGGCCTTTGATGGTCTACATATCCCACTATAGGGAGATCATTTTGAATTTCAAGGGATTGGATGACTACCAAAAAACAAGAGGGCTTGTTAGGGGCTTAGATAAAGCCATCAAGAGAGAGGTAAGAAGAAATGTGCCTAAGACATTTGAGGAGGCGATCAAGTTTTCCCAGATTTATGAGGACCATAACCGTCCTCAATATACTCCTATGGAGACACATCAGCCCTTTAAACCTCTTAGCACAACTAAGTTCAAGAAGAAAGTGCCATTAGGGAAAAACAAAATCTTCATTAAGAAATAGAGATCCCAAGGGCTTAGGTTACCTACTGAGCAGTTTGACAGGGCCAAAAGAGAGAACTTGTGTTTTAGGTGTTCGTGTCCTAACCATTCATAGTGGAAATATCCACTCGAGAAGGGGGAGGAAAAGAAGGGAGGACTAGAGAGTAGTATGGCCCCTGATAAGGGTAGAAAGGTGCTCCACCTAGACAAACACTTCCTATTCATGGCAGCTCTAGCTACAAGGGAGTGGAAGTGATACACTAGGATATCGAGCACACTAGTTGTGGTCACCCTAGTTTGGACCACATGACTTGGTTAAACTTCATGGTAGTGTATATGGGACTAGGGTGCAAGTCATTATGGATGACTTTGCCACTCATAACTTCATAAACTATGCTCTAGTAAAAAAGCTAAAGATTCCCCAATAGCCTAGTGCACATAAATACATAGTATCTATGATGCAAGGGGAAGATAAGAGGATATGGCCTACTATGGTATCCAATTCGGAAGTCAGAATGTAGAAATATACTAACCACATGGACTTCCAAATTATGAATATGGAGAGGATAGACCTTGTGTTAAGAAGAGAGTGGTTATGGGGGTTGGGAGACACACGTAAATGCAGCTATCAGAACAACACTCTTGAGTTTGAAAGAAATGGAAGTAAATTTTGTATAAAAGGGGAGAGAGAGAGAGAGACAGAGAGAGAGAGAGATGTACCTAGTGCACCTCTCATCTCATCTTTAGATTTTTTTAGTCTTGTCATTTTCAACATGTACATGAGATCTTTTTGTTGTTTAGTCAGGACTTTGAGCATTGTACAGACATCTCATCTGATGTATATTTTCATTGTAGAAATGTAAATATGGACATGACCTTTTACTATTATTTCTTGCAAGAGTGTGTTGTTAAAAGTTTTAAAGATCTTATTATTGAATTCAGAGATGTTTTTTCCACTAACTTACCTAGAGGGTTGCCACCTGAGAGAGGGGACATTGACCATGCTATTGAGTTAATTACTAACACTAACCCTATTTGTAAGTCACCTTATAGGCTTATGTTTCTCAGCATGAGCAGGTTGAGAGACAACTTCAGGACTATTTGGATAAGGGCTTCATTAGACCTAGTAACTCACCTTGAGCATCACCAATGCTCCTAGTTAAGAAAAAGAATAGCTCTATGAGATTATGTATAAGATTATAGAGCATTAAACAAGGTAACTATCAAAAATAAGTTTCCAATGCCTAGGTTGGAAGACCTATTTGATGAGTTACATGAAGCTAGGTATTTTACCAAGCTTGAACTCAGATCACGATATCATCAGATTAGGGTTAGGGCAGAGGATGTCCCCAAAACTACATTCAAAACTAGATATGGGCACTATGAGTTTTTGGTGAGGCCTTTTGGTCTCTCCAATGCTCTTGCCACTTTCATCAAGCTCATGAATAGTGTATTATGGCCTTATCTAGGGTAGTTCATAGTAGACTTCCTAGATGATTTTCTAATCTATAGTAGATCAGAATAGGAGCACTTGGAACACTTAAGAAAATTATTTCAAGTGTTAAGGGAAAATTCACTCTTTGCTAAGGAGAAAAAGTGTGAATTTTTCAAAACAAAGGCTAGATACCTTGGGCATATAGTCTCACAGAATGGAACCCATATGGATCCTGAAAAAGTAAGGGCTATTATGGAATGGCCACATCCTAGGAACCTGGTAGAGCTGCAGATCTCCCTAGGTTTATCAGGCTTCTATCAAAGATTCATTAAGAATTATGCCAAATTGCTGTCCCGATGATGCAACAACTTAAAGGGAAAGGGCTTTCATTGCAGAGATGAACAGAAGAAAATTATGGAGAAATTGAAAGTAGCAATTGCTATAGCTCCACTTTTACATATAGCAAATCCCAATAAGCCCTTTGTGGTTGAGACTGACACGAGTGATTTTGCTATAGGAGCGGTTTTAGTTCAAGATGGTTTACCATTAGCTTTTGAGAGTAAGAAACTAGAACCAGCTCAAAAGAACTACTCCATCTATGAGAAGGAGTTGTATGCAATTGTCCATGCTTTGAAGAAGTGGCATCATTATTTATATGGTGCCAAAGTTATGATAGTGTTTGATCAAGAGAGCATTTAATGGCTCTCTAATCAAACAAACCTTAAAGGTCGTAAGGCTCGATGGGCAGAGACCCTTCAGGAGTTTGACTATGAGCTTAGGTATAGGAAGGGAAGGTTTAATGTAGTGGCTACTTCACTTAGTTGCATGCTTATGCTCAATGGACTGAGTTTTACTCAAATCACTAGTGACTTACTTGAGTCCATTTCAAGGAAATGTAGGCTTCATCGTGCATGTTCTAAGATTTTGGAAGCCATAGAGAATGGGGATCGTGATATACGGGTTTCCAGTGAGGATGGAGTACCGATGGGTACTCAAGAAGCATTCAAGTGGAAGAATTATAGTGTCCATGATGGATATCTGTTATATAAAGAAGGTAAGGTGTGTGTCCCTAGAGATTTTGAGATGAGATGACACATTTTATATGAGTTTCATGACACACCTGGTGCGGGACACCCAAGAGTTAACAAGACTTATGATCTTGTTAAGAGGTGGTTTTACTGGCTTGGACTTCATAAAGACGTTCTAGGGTTTGTGCTTAAGTGCACTAAATTCCAAGTTAATAAAGCTAAGGATCGGAGGACTACTACACCCATTGGACATCCCAAATGGAAAGTGGGAGAGTATCTCCATGGATTTTATAGTTGGATTACCTAAGACACATAGAGGGCATGACTCTGTCTGGGTAATTGTGGATAGGAAAATGGTTAGGTTTATTCCAACGTGTACTATAGTGAAGACTTTTGAGTTGGCTAGACTTTTTGTGGAGAACCTATACCAGTTATATGCTCTTCCTTTAGACATAGTTTGTGATCGGGATAGGAAGTTTACTAGCCACTTTTGGAGAAGTGGTCTTCAAAAGGATGGATATGAAAATTAGCATGAGTATGGCCGAGCATCCGTAGTCGGATGGGCAAACAAGAAGGGTTAACCGAATCCTAGAGGATATGCTCCAAGCATATGTGAATGAAAGGAAAACTAACTAGGAAGAGTACCTACCTTAGTAGTGTTTGCATATAATAGTGCCAAGCACTCTTCCACTGGGCATAGACTATTTATGCTTATGTATCCATTTCACCCAAGAGCTCCTTACGTAGCAGGATTGTAGAATGAGAAAGTTCATGCTGCAAAGGACTTTTTGGAAGAGATGAATGATATGCTTAGACTTGCTAAGGACAATATCAGGGGATCTCAAGATAGCCTGACCCTCAAAGGAGAGATATCAACTTTGAGGTAGGAGAGCAACTCTATCTTAGAGTTCCATCTAGATCTGAAACCATGAAGATGGGACCTTTTCCAAAACTATCTCCAAGGTATTGTGGACCCTTCCAAATACTTAAGAGAATAGGAAAGATGTCTTACCAGCTCAAACTTCTAGAGGATAGCTAGATCCATCCTTTTTTTCATGTTAGCTGACTTAAGAAAAGACTAGGTGAATCTGAAAACCTCATTCCAAATAGTGAGGTAGTAGTGCCTATTTCTGTTCAATCTATTCCACATGATCTACACTTGTTCACCACTCTTTTAATTCTACTTTGACTACTTTAATTACACAACTCTTCTACTCCTCTCTTTTCATCTACACCAATTCTCACCATTCTTTTAAATCAACTTTTCTCACACTTTAAATACACATCTTTTTCTTACCTCACTTTAATATTGACCTATATACACCACACATTAATTATCCATTTTATTTATCATTTTTAATTTAATTAGCCTACATTTCTTAATTAAATAATTCATTTAAATTAAGCTTACTTTAAGAGTTTAATAATTAAATACCTTAGTATATATATTTACACACATTATCAAAGTAACTAATTAAATCATAATTTGATTTTTAATAAATCAATGTTCAATTTATAGATTAATATAATTAAATACCTAATTTTTTTATCCTTAAAGCTCAATAAAACCCTTGAAAACCTTCTTGAAACTCACCGGAACCCATTAGGAGCCTAGTTTAACCCTAGTATTAACCCATTGGAATCTTTTTAAACCCTATCACTAACCCTAGAAGTAACATTCTAACTTAAATACACCTAAATTGATGTAAACCTAAGGTTTTATAGCCATTTTTCAATATTTTAAATGGATCGAACACACATTAAATGAACAATTTAGGGTAAACCCTAATATGAGTACATGTTACCTTCATTAACTTAGACCTGCAAACACTTAACGAGAGATTAGTTCCAAGCAAAACATTTAATCAATAGTGTAATAGATGGGTTAGAGTTTGTTGAAGAAACGCTCACGAATTTGACGTACAGACAAAGAAAGAAAAAGAGAAGCAGAATCAAAGAAAATCAAGCCTTAGTGGAGGGACAAATCCACGACCGTTATGTATAGTACAGAATCTTCCAGGATCAGAGTTCGTTACACCGAATCAAAACTATACATAGAGAGAACGTGCATAAGAATAATGAAAGGGGAAGTGCGTTTTCAAGAGCGCGCAATATAAATAGAGCACATACAGGAAGAATAAAAAAAAAGGAGAGAGACAGAGAGCTTTAGTTATGGTTAGAAGAAGACGCCAGAGATCGCGTATGTAGAAGAAGACGCCAGAGATCACGTATGTAAAGATGAATAACAGAGACCTGAAATGTCGGGTATTCATTTGAGAGAGATGGTAGGAAGGAACTACTCACTGTAGGAGAGTTTCTGTAGCTTGAGCAAGAAGAGGCCAAGCCTGTTTGTACACATCTTCTCTAATAGAAAACACATGTTCATGTGGAAATTCGCGTGCACTATTCGTATGTGAAGAAACCGAAGTATTGTCATACTACGGTTAAAGATAGTTAACAGTTAAAGTTTTCACACTAAACGTATTTTTAGTCAGTTACAATTTCTCAGTAAACGAGTAATTTCCGGTAGAAGAACGAAGTAGATCTCACAGAGTAATGCGAAGTTTTGTATGAGAGATAGCTCATTCTGTAGCTAGACATCTCTACTTTCAGTTGATTAAGGTTTCTGGTGGAAAAGATATCTACACACAGTACAAAGCCTGACCGGAAAGAGGTTTTTTGAACTAGTGGAGTTTTTTCTTAAACTTCAGGAAGAGTTCAGTAAGTTAAGGAAGTACACGCATCACTCCCTTACTTCATAAACATTCATCTGAAGTAATTATAAACAGAATTGAAGTTCATTCCGGTACGATCACGGTGTCAGTCCGGTGACAATCTGCTAAAATTTTGATGAAATTTTTCAGTGAATTTAGAGCACAGTCTTATACGTTGAGTGTCAAAAGCTTTGCTAAGCTATTGATTGATTACAGAGGTGTTCTAAATCACACTAGCTTAGTTCTTCTTGGGCGTGGCGAATTCCGCAGGCTTAATAAGGTTCAGCCTTCGTCGCGTCGACAAGAAGTGGTATTAGAGTAAAAGAAGGATACCACACATCCGCAACAGTGGTATGAGGCAGAGCCGAGTAAAACCACAACAGTGGTATCAGAGCCAGACATATCTAATCAAGAGCCAGAATATCCACCCTCAATTGGCTTCAGAGCCAAGGATAGATCCAAGAGCAAGGGCGAATCGACTACAAGTGGATATCAGAGCTAGGCATATCTAATCAGAGCAAGGCTAGACCCAAGAGCCGAAAGATTCTGAAAAGCAAAAAGGTTCTCAAGGAACAACCGGAAGTGAAGATACAAGAGAAGTCAAAAACTTTCATAAGGAAAGGAGAACGCTGAAGAGATCAACAGCAAACGGTATCAAGAAGTATTCTGAAGTCATCCTCAAGAGTAAAGGTTTGTGAAAGGTAAAACCCTTAACATCATACTCACTGAAAAATTATGGCAGACCACGTTACTATTGACAAACTGGACATAGATAATTATCCCGCATGGGTAATGCGCATGGAAGCCTTACTTATGAGTAAGGACTTAATGATGTATGTGACCGGAGAAGAAAAGAAGCCGACTTTCGAAGATGATAGTCAACCGGAAAAAGAAGAATTAGAAGCGTTGAAGCTGTGGTAGAAGAAAGATGCAACGGCAAGAGCCTACATCTATAATACCGTAACAGACCATCTACTACCGCACATTAGAGGTCTGGAGAAAGCGGAGGACATATGGAGTGCGTTGGAAAATCATTTCCAAAATACTATGAAAGCTAGGAAGGCTAGCTTATGGTCCGAATTTACGACATTCAAAAAGAAGTCGAGTCAAAGCATTAGCGACTATGTTACTAAGATGAAGGATCTAGCAGATAGTCTTGGATCCATAAATGAAGAAGTCGAAGATCACAGATTGATAGCGCAAGTGCTTACACGTTTGAGAGGAGATGAAAGGTGGAAACCTTTCATACTCTCAACTGAACTTTCTTTAAATCATTTTGTACCAGATTTAAATCAGTTGCTTGGTTTGATGCTCACATATGAGCAAGACCTGAAAGGAGATGCAGATAAAGGACAAAGTTCTGCAATGTACATGAAGAACAAGAAGAAAGATAGAGGGAAACCAAAAGACGAAGAAGAGTCGAGCTCTGAGGCCTATTACGCAAGAGGTAAAGGCACTGGCAGAGGAAGAGCAAGAGGTTTTGGAAGAGGAAGAAGTAGCTAGAATACCAACAAGAAAGCCTGCTGGATTTGTGGATTAAGTAATCATCTGGCTCATGACTGTTGGCACAATCAACAAGGATCAAATCAGAATCAGAACAATAATAGCGGAACTAGGAGCGGAAGATATTAAAGAGGTAGAGAGGGCCAAAGAGGAGGCTATGGTAGAGGTGGAGCGAGAAGTTGGGGACAGAATCAATCCTACAACACCACCTACAACAACTACGCAAATGACACGCAAAATGAAAGTCATACATCGTTGATGATGAACTCTATCAGCACATCTGAAAATGAAGACCTAAAGGTATCTTACATTGATTCTGGATGCTCTAATCATTTGTCAGGAAATATAGAACTGATGTTAGAACTAGAAAAAGGTAGTTCTAGTCACACTGTTCAAACAGGTGACAATACGAGACATAGCGTACATTCAATTGGAAAAGTGAAATGCAAGAGTGGAGCAGATTTGCTAACCAATGTTTTGTATGTTCCAACAATACCAAAAAATTTGATGAGTGTGGGACAGATAGTTGAGAAAGGTTTTCAGGTCAGATTTACAAACAAAGGAGTATTTGTAGAAGATTTCGAGAACGGATATAATCAGATCGTCTCTGGAAAGAAAGAAGGCAGACTCTTTACCTTAAGAGTACAAGGGAACATCGGCCAAGCGTTGCTCACACATGGTGAGAAGGTAATTACAGAACTTGATCTATGGCATAAGATATTAGGTCATTTCAATGAAAAAGGAATTAAAGCTATGATCGCAAATCAGTCTGTACTGGGATTACCGAACATACAGAATCAACATATGATTCATAAGTGTGAAGCATGTCAGATGGGAAAAGCCCACAGGTTACCTTTCCAGAAGAAAGGATTCAAACATGATGGAGTACTCGAACTCATTCATACAGATGTATGGGGGCCAACGAAAGAAGGATCAATCAGCGGATCGAGGTACTATGTCTTATTCATTGATGATGCAACAAGGTGGATAACTCTTTATGTTTTGAAAGAGAAATCAGAAGTGTTTGGAGCTTTCAGGCATTTTCATGCATATGCTGAAAGACTTACCGGACGAAAACTTAAAAGACTGAGGTCCGATGGAGGGGGAGAATACTTCTCTCGAGAATTCAATGACTATCTTTGGAACGCAGGTATTAAGAGAGAAATAACCTGCAGATATACACCACAACAAAATGGAGTAGCAGAAAGAAGGAACCAAGTTCTAGTTGAATTTGCATGAGCTATGCTAAATGAAAAAGATTGTCCAAACTATCTTTGGGCTGAAGCTGTAAACACAGCTACATACTTGGTCAACAGATTACCATGTACAGCATTAGAAGGAATGACCCCTTATGAAGCTTGGTGGGGAACGAAGCCAACACTTGATCATTGCAAATTGTTTGGATCAGTAGTGTATGCTTCTGTACCATCACAACTGAGACATAAGCTTGAACCGAAAGCAGAGAAATATGTGTTCGTCGGATACGATGAAAAACAGATGGGTTATAGGTTATGGAGTCCTCTAATGAAACAATTTATTGTTTCTAGAGATGTTACTTTTGATGAACAGAAAAGCTGGTATGCAGATCAAAGTCATAGGACTGAAGAAATTGAAGAAGAGGTAAGAAGGAAAGAGGAAAGGAAAATCAATTGTGCAGGTGAATAGAGATGAAGATCATATGCAGGCAAGTACGTCCAGGATCGGATCAGGTATGAGAAATGAAGATGAAGAAGTGTATTCAGACACTTATGAAGAACCAAGAAGGTCAAGCAGGACTAGAAGACAACCAGAAAGGTATTCTTATAATACCTCATGCATAACTCAGACAGATTACGCATATATGGTCAAAGATGATGAAGAACCACAGAGCTATGATGAAGCTAAAGGCAAGAAGCAATGGGAAGAAGCAATGAAAGAAGAAATCAGCGCACTGGAGGAGAACAAGACATGGGAACTTGTTCCGAAACCAAATGGTAAGAAAGTAATCGGAAATAAATGGGTTTTCAAAGTAAAGAAATTTGCATATGGAAGGATAGCCAGATACAAAGCGAGGCTGGTAGTCAAAGGCTATGCCCAGACGCATGGCATAGATTATGATGAGACGTTTAGTCCGGTGGCAAAAATTAAACGTCCGGTGGCAATAATGTCAACCATAAGGACAGTAATCGTTGTAGCGGCATCGAAAGGATGGAAGCTAAGTCAGCTAGATATAAAGAACGCATTTCTGAATGGATACATTTCTGATGTAGTGTACATGGAACAACCTGAAGGGTTCGAAAGTTCCAGATACCCAAACTTCGTCTGCAGATTAAGAAAAGCACTCTATGGACTGAAGCAAGCTCCAAGAGCTTGGAATTACAGACTTGTGAAATATCTGAATGAACTTGGATACCAAAGTTCGAAGGCCGACGCAAGTCTGCTCATAAAGAGAACAGAAGAAAGTATAATCTACATTTGTATTTATGTAGACGACTTAATAATCATAGGAACCTCAGATGAAGGGATTACAGAAGTTAAGAAATTACTCGAAAGAGAATTCAAGATCAGTGATCTAGGAAAGTTGTCATACTTTCTAGGAATGGAAATCACATACACAGATCATGGTGTATATGTTTCACAAGAAAGGTATCTCCTAAACTTACTGAAGAAGTTTAATATGGAGAATTGCAGAGAAGCTTCAACACCGCTTGAAGTAAATCATAAACTCAGCAGATACAGTGGTGCAGAGTTTAAAGATATGAAGAGATATCAGTCATTAGTAGGAAGTTTAATTTATGCTACGCTAACGAGACCAGATCTTAGTTATGCAATAGGAGTTCTCTCACAATTCATGCATTGTCCGACAGATCAACATTGGGTTGCAGGACAAAGAGTTCTTAGATACGTCAAAAGAACTATAAAAGAAGGATTATATTATCCTTTTACGTCAGATATAAAGTTGAAAGCATATAGTGACTCAGACTGGGCTGGAAGTCAAGATGACAGAAGATCAACGCACGGGTATATGATATACCTAGGAGATAAGCTGCTAAGTTGGTGTTCAAAGAAGCAACACACAGTAGCGTTATCGTCAACAGAAGCCGAATACAAAGGACTCATAGAAGCAGCTAAAGAAATAATATGGATGCAGACCTTGTTCAAAAGCATGGGTATTGATCAAGGTGTACCTATCATATATGGAGATAATATGAGCTCGTTGTATCTTGCAGCAAACCCAGTATTTCATGCAAGAACAAAGCACATAGAGATTCAGTATCATTTCCTGAGGGAAAAGATAATGGAGAAAGAGATAGTAATAATATACACTCCGACAAAAGATCAAATTGCAGACATTTTGACAAAGAGCTTGGATGGAACGAAGACAAGCAGATTCAAAGAGATGGCAGGTATAAAAGAAAGAAATGTAAGACAAAAGTTACGCAATATAACACAGGAGCAATAGCAGAGAAGATAACAGATATAGGAGAATCTCAATAATTTTCTACTAGCACAAAGTACAAAGATGATGGCGTTGTCCACCCGTGCGCTCTCAAGGTAGAGCTTAAATGGTGATCTAGACAACTCTAGAACGGGAGATACAAGGTAGAGGTATGCTGGCTCAACTCAGTGTCTCAGGTAGTGCAGAAGTCATGCATATATAGGATCATGGGTGGCCTGCCATGGACAGCTATACATGGGCGGTAGAGCGTGGGCGGCCACCGCCCGCGTAATTGCCATACACGGCTTAGACTGGTTGAACTGACCTAATAAATATAAATGATTTCTGACTCCGATAGGGAATATTCCATGGAATATTCCCTTTACCGTGGCGTCGGGGGCGTTGCCCCCGGACCCCCACCAGGGGGCCCGCTGGCCCCCTGGGACCCCCCAGCCAGGGGGCCCATTGGCCCCCTTGGACCCCCCAACCGGGGCTACTCACTGCTGCCCCGGACCCCACAATTGGGGACCCTGGTAACTCCCTTTCCTTATAATACCTTACATGGTCCAATATGACCTTCATCCAACATGCAAGTTGGGATTCCCATCAATTGGGTAATGCACGCTTGGCTTGTTATACTTTATGGAATATTTGGAATGAAGGTTTAATGCCTTGAGGATTTTAATGTGTTGTGTTTTGATTTAGCAGGTGGAGATCCATGAGGGTATGAACAAGTTCACGTGTGAACGAGTGTGAACGGGAGAGGATTTATTCACATACTTTTTGGAGATATTTTTAGAGAATAAGTTATTAGTTATTTTTAGCTATTTTAAGCTCTTTTTGTAAATAAAGCAAAAGCACACTATTTTTAGTGTGGCCCTCATGTATCTTCCATCCAGGACCTAATATGAATTACCTATAAATACGCATGCTCTCATAGAGTGTCCATCAGAGCATGTGGGGGGAGATTGTACCCAATTTGGTGTCGTCTCTTATCTCTTTTTTTCTTTGAGTATTTTTTTTCTCTGCGTTCGTACGTCTGTTATTCTCTGCGTTCGTGCGTCTGTGGTACCTGGGGCAACATGGCTTCTCCTCATAAAGGGGGCCTTACAAAATGTGCATACAATCATGAGGGGTAGATATTGATCATATACTAACACCCCCCCTCAATGTTTACCGATGATAAATCAAGTAGGTCTCGGTCCTATGCCCATCTGTTGACGATGCCTGTTGAGCTGCTCTCTTCCAAGTGCTTTAGTGAATATGTCAGCACAATTTGCCTCTGTTGGGCAATATTCTAGCTCCACAATTTCATCTTCAATTAACTCACGAATGTAATGGTACTGTACTTCTATGTGCTTGGTGCGAGCATGAAATACTAGGTTCTTTGCAATAGCCATACAACTTTGATTATCACACTTGAGTACAGTTGGCATTTTTGATGGAAAGCCTAGATCTGCAAGAATTCTCCTTAACCAGACTGCCTTACAAGAAGCAAAACAAGCTGTTTTGTACTCTGCTTCAGTGGAGGAGAGTGCGAGAGTTGGTTGCTTCCTACTTACCCAAGAAAATATTCCTGAACCAAGTGAGAAACAATATCCAGAAACTGATTTTCTAGAATCACAATCTCCAGCCCAATCTGAATCACAATATCCTTGGAGTGTATCACCTGTGGTATACAAAATACCAAAATCCAAGGTTCCTGCAATGTACCTTAGAATTCGCATTCCAGCATTCTAGTGACTCTCCTTAGGTTTGTTGGAAAACCTGCTTAACACTCCAACAGCATAGCAAATGTCTGGTCTAGTGTTGCACAGAAAAATAAGACTTCCAACGAGCTTCCTATACTTCTTAGCATCTACATCAGGCATGTTATCATCCATAGATAGCTTATGATTTACCTCATAGGTGTGCTAGTTTGTTTGCACTCCATCATTCCAAATGCCTTGAGAATTTCTTTGGAATATGTTTGCTGTGAGATGAAAATGCCATCCTTCCTTTGCCATACTTCAATTCCCAGACAAAAATGGAGTAGACCTAAGTCTGTCATTTCAAACTCAGTTCCCAAGCTGATCCGAGTTTGATTGATGAGTTCCTGATGATCTCCTGTAATGATCAAATCATCTACATATACAATGACGACAACTAGCTTGCTATCCCTTTTTGTTACATACAAGTTAGCATCAGAAGTACTTCTTTCAAAACCCATGTTTTTGAAAAAATTATCTATCCGTTGGTACCAAGCCCGTGGAGCTTGTTTAATTCCATACAAATCTTTCTTCAACCTGCGAACTTTATCTTCTGAATTGGGCACCTCAAAACCTGGTGGTTGAGATACATATACCTCCTCCTTGAGGTGACCATTCAAAAATGCAGATTTGACATCCATCTGGAAAATAGGCCAAGACTTTTGTGCAGCTACTGCAAGTACCGTCCGAATAGTTTTCATGCGTGCTGTTGGTGCAAAAGTTTCTTGTACATCAAATCCTTCAATCTGTGAAAAACCCTGTGCAACTAATCGTGCCTTATACTTTTCTAATGTTCCATCAGCTTTATACTTAGCTTTCCAAATCCATTTAGTACCTATTACCTTCTTCTTTGGCGGCAAGTCGACTAGATCCCATGTATCATTTTTTAGTATACTATCATACTCAGACTGCATTGCTGCTCTCCAACCTGGATCATCAATGGCTTCTTCAATGGTGGTAGGTTCCTTTATCGAACCCATGATATCTGCCATTAGAGCCATGTTAACAATGTGTTCTGAGGCTCTTCTTTGCTCCTCTATTCTCTTTGATCTTCGTAATCCATCCGATGATGATTTTGGTACATCTACATGTGGATTGTGATCATCAAAGAGCTGTTGTGCCCACTTCGGTAGTGGCTTACGCTGTGCAGCTACAACTGGTTGGCTTTTTATTGAGGAAATTTCTCCATCAGATGTTTCCTCCTCCTCAACTTTAACCTGTCTTTTGATAGGCACAAGGTGAGATATTTCTCCATTTGATGAGATAGTAGATTTACCTTTATCTTCTACTAAGTATGGTCGTTCATCAAACACCACATCTCGGCTGACAAAAATCTTCCTTGCCTCAGGATCCCACAACCTGTATGCTTTAGACTCTTCACTATATCCTAGGAAGACACACTTTTTGCTTTTTGAATCCAACTTTGATCTTGTTGAATCAGGAATATGTGCATAACAGAAACAACCAAAAATTCTGAAATGCAAAACTGAAGGTTTTTTACCAGAATATGCTTCTTGAGGAGTCATCCCCTTCAGTGCTTTTGTGTAGCTTCGATTGAGGATGTAGACTGCTGTATTGACTGCTTCTGCCCAGAATGAATCAGGCATGTCTTGAGCCTTCAACATACAACGAGCCATTTCAACTACTATCCTGTTCCTGTGCTCAACAACGCCATTTTGTTGAGGTGTATGAGCTGTGGTAAGTTGCCTTTTCACACCATGCTCCTTACAGTAATTGTTGAATTCTGTTGACAAGAATTCACCTCCTCTATCTGTTCTAAATTTCTTTAGTTTCCCTCCTGATTCATTTTCTACATACTTATGCCACGTTTTAAATTTTTCAGAAGCATCAGCCTTCTCTCGAATGAAATAAACCCACATCTTTCTACTATAATCGTCGACTAACAGCAAAAAGTAGAAAGATCCTCCTAAAGCAGGTGTAGACATTTTACTGCAGAGATCAGTATGTACCAACTCTAGAGGAGCTTGAGATCGATTGCTGGTTTCTCTTGGAAATGCCTTTCGTTGTTGCTTGCCCATCATACAAGCTTCACAAGGTTCCTACAACTCTGAAAATGCAGGCAAATGAGCAACCATCCCTGTTCTTTGCATCTCCTTCAAAACTGCAAATCCGAGATGCCCAAATCGTTGGTGCCATAACCTGCTTACATCTTTATCTTTTGTAGCAGTTAAAGCACTTAACTCATACAAGTTATCCCGTCGTATCCCTTTACCTACAACATTACCTGATGAATCCATGATTTCTGCACCACTCTTATTGAAGTGAACTTCAAGTCCTCGATCTGTTATTGCAGAAACTGACAACAAATTTCTTTTGAGTGTAGGTACATAGAGAACATTGGATAACTTTTTCTCAACACCTGGAGAAGTGATAAAAGAGATGGTTCCAGTTCCTTCGGCTGGACACTTGGAGTCATTTCCCACCACTACATTGATGGATTCCCGTAGAGGCACTAGGGAACTATACCGATCCTTTTTACTGGTCATATGGCGAGAAGCTCCACTATCTAAAATCCATGGTTCATCAGCACGAGCTTGAGCAGATGAACATACCTCTTCAATAGCTACCCAAAGTTCCAGCTCTGTGTTGTTTGCAGACTCTTTGTTCTTCCATGATGATTTTACAGTCCCATTCCGTTCATCAGCTTGCTTCTTCCTGCAATCCTTGATGGCATGGCCTTTCTTTTCACAATAGAAGCAACTTCCTGTGAACTTTTTCTTCTTTGGCTTCTTCTTTGATACATCAGAAGAGCCTTTACCTTTTGCATTTGCTGAAAATGCAGCATCACTTGTGCTTTGCCGATTCCTCAACTGCATCTCTTCTTCTAAAAGCATAGCACAAAACTCTTCAAATGTGAGGGGAGTTGGTCTTACCTGAGTGTTAAGGGCTGTTACTAATCCATCATACTTTGCCGGAAGAACACGTACACATCTTCGAGCCAGCTCTTCTGGTGTTATAACAACACCAACTGCAGCCAATTGGTCTTGAAGATGTTTTATCCGTTTGATAAAATCTTCAGCCTTTTCAGAATCAGAATGCTTTTCATTTGCCCACTGATTTTCTAAATTCTGTATCCTAGTGTGGTTCTTGGTCTCATATTGTCGAGCCAATATGCCCCAAGCCTCATGTGCTTTAGTAGTATGTTGAACTAAAGTAAGCACAGAATCACTTACACTAGTGACAATTGCACATAATGCATCAGCATTCTGCCTCTTCCAAGCTCGTAGAAGATCTGGATCTGGCTGAATCATCAATCTTGAATTAGATGGATCTTCAACTAGTATAGGCTCTGGATCCAGTCCCATCGGTCCCATGACAGTGTCAAGTAATTCATAGGAGTCCAAAATTGCAGAAATTTTGAACTTCCAGAGTGTATAGTTGGATCCATCCAGCTTTCCTTCAGTGAATGCAGGTGGACGAATTCGAATAGGTGCATCATTAACATTAGCTCAAGCACCAAGACCAGTGTTCGACGATGAAGCCATCATGTAATCACTCGAATAATCTACTGATATTCTAGTATGCTAGTAGGCTAAAATAGTGATACTTCTCAAGCTATTCGAACCTTACGGCTGTGATACCATGTAAGACAAAAGTTACGCAATATAACACAGGAGCAATAGCAGAGAAGATAGCAGATATAGGAGAATCTCAATAATTTTCTACTAGCACCAAGTACAAAGATGATGGCGTTGTCCACCCGTGCGCTCTCAAGGTAGAGCTTAAATGGTGATCTAGACAACTCTAGAACGGGAGATACAAGGTAGACGTATGCTGGCTCAACTCAGTGTCTCAGGGAGTGCAGAAGTCATGTATATATAGGATCATGGGTGGCCTGCCATGGACAGCTATACATGGGCGGTAGAGCGTGGGCGGCCACCGCCCGCGTAATTGCCATACACGGCTTAGACTAGTTGAACCGACCTAACAAATATAAATGATTTCTGACTCCGACAGGGAATATTCCCTGGGACCCCCCAGCCAGGGGGCCCGCTGGCCCCCTTGGACCCCCTAGCCGGGGCTGCTCACCGCTGCCCCGGACCCCACAATTGGGGACCCTGGTAACTCCCTTTCCTTATAATACCTTACATGGTCCAATATGACCATCCAACATGCAAGTTGGGATTCCCATCAATTGGGTAATGCATGCTTGGCTTCTCCTCATAAAGGGGGCCTTACAAAATGTGCATACAATCATGAGGGGTAGACATTGATCATATACTAACAAGAAAGATATATGAAAGACCGGAAGATGTCAAATTAGTGATTGAGGGGGAGCTGTTGAAGAAACACTCACGAATTTGACGTACAGACAAAGAAAGAAAAGAGAAGCAGAATCAAAGAAAATCAAAAGCCTTACTAGAGGGAAAAATCCACGACCGTTATGTACAGTACAGAATCTTCCAGGATCAGAGTTCGTTACACCGAATCAAAACTATACATAGAGAGAACGTGCATAAGAATAATGAAAGGGGAAGTGCGTTTTCAAGAGCGCGCAGTATAAATAGAGCACATACAGGAAGAATAAAAAAAAAGGAGAGAGACAGAGAGCTTTAGTTATGGTTAGAAGAAGATGCCAGAGATCGCGTATGTAGAAGAAGACGCCAGAGATCGCGTATGTAAAGATGAATAACAGAGACCTGAAATGTCGGGTATTCATCTGAGAGAGATGGTAGGAAGGAACTACTCACTGTAGGAGAGTTTCTGTAGCTTGAGCAAGAAGAGGCCAAGCCTGTTTGTACACATCTTCTCTAATAGAAAACACATGTTCATGTGGAAATTCGCGTGCACTGTTCGTATGTGAAGAAATTAAAGTATTGTCATACTACGGTTAAAGATAGTTAACAGTTAAAGTTTTCACAGTAAACGTATTTATAGTCAGTTACAGTTTCTCAGTAAACGAGTAATTTCCGGTAGAAGAACGAAGTAGATCTCGCAGAGTAATGCGAAGTTTTGTATGAGAGATAGCTCATTCTGTAGCTAGACATCTCTACTTTCAGTTGATTAAGGTTTCCGGTGGAAAAGATATCTACACACAGTACAAAGCCTGACTGGAAAGAGGTTTTCTGAACTAGTGGAGTTTTTTCTTAAACTTCAGGAAGAGTTCAGTAAGTTAAGGAAGTACACGCATCACTCCCTTACTTCATAAACATTCATATGAAGTAATTATAAACAGAATTGAAGTTCATTCCGGTACAATTCCAGTACGATCACGGTGTCAGTCCGGTGACAGTCTGCTGAAATTTCGGTGAAATTTTTCAGTGAATTTAGAGCGCAGTCTTATACGTTGAGCGTCAGAAACTTTGCTAAGCTACTGATTGATTACAGAGGTGTTCTAAATCACACTAGCTTAGTTCTTCTTGGGTGTGGCGAATTCCGCAGGCTTAATAAGGTTCAACCTTCGTCGCGTCGACAAGAAGTGGTATCAGAGTAAAAGAAGGATACCACACATCCGCAACAGTGGTATCAAGCAGAGCCGAGTAAAACCACAACAGAGTTAACCAATAAACATGATTTAATTTTCAACTGGAAGGTGAAAAACTTTCCGACAACGTGGCTGGGAGGATGATCTTTGAGTAGTCTTTTTGAGCTCTCCGAATGATTAGCCGATGGTGTCTTCATCTTCAGCCTCAAAAATCGTGCTTGGAATTCGCCAAAAGCAAGGTGTTTCATTAGAGATCTTACAAGTTCATATTACCATATGAAGTTTTCATATTGCCTATCTTCTCCACTAGATGCCTTGTTTCATCTCCTATTTGGTGGACTTCATGTCTATTCTTGGGATCCTCCGAGGCTAACACTAGAGCTACATTCCCTACTACATGATTTAAGCAACCTAATTCTATATGTAACACATGTTCATATACTTTCCCTTGCTTCATAGTCATATTCTTTAGAAGAAATGAATCCTCTTGAATTTGATCATCCGCATAGTTGTTGTAGTCTCTCCTTCCTCCGTATCCTCCTTGATAGTTATTGTTGTTGTATGATTTATTGTTGTAACCATTACTATTGTTGAGTCTACCTCTTGAGATTCCATAGCCTCCTCTATTGTAACCTCTTCATCTTTGGTTTCTAGGATTCCTAAAACAATTCTCAGTAATGTGATTAGTAAAGCCACATATGGCACATGGAGAGGACCTTTGAGTTCTCCCCCTTCCTTTTCTTCCTCCTTTGCCTCTTCCTCTTGAGCCTCTACCTCTACCTACAAAGTTTTCTTGAGAGGTGATGCCCTCATCATCAGACTTTTTACCTTTGCCTTTGTTGTCTTTATTCTTCTTCTTTTCTATATAGAGAGCACAAGATTGATTACCTTTTGAGTTGTCTCCAATCTTCATAAGCTTTGCCTCAAGTATGAACAATTTTCACATGAGGGTGCTGAAATCATGAACCTGCATATCCATGTAGAGGCCCATGGCTGTGGTGAAAGATTCCCATTTTTCATCTACCTTTATTCCATCAATCACTTGCCTTACTAACTACTCTTCATCCGTGATCTCTCCTATGCTTCCAACTTGGTCTACTATGTCCATTTTGGTGACAAAATCAGTCACAATTTTCTTGGGTATATTCTTGAGTGTGGTGAACACCATCCATAATTGATACTTTCTTGCCTTGGTACTTTTTGAGAAGAATGCTTTAAGAGCATTCCAAGTTTCTTGTAGTCTTGCAAATCTTGATGTGTGGAAGTAAAAAATCAGACACTGAGTTTGGAATATATGAACTTGCTAGAGCATCCTTTGAACACCATGTGGTCAACCTCTCTTGTTCTTCTTGAGTTGTTTGTCCTTTGCTTCTGAGGATTGACATTATCTCATCTCAAGATATGTGATCGTAGAGGTTTCTCCCTTGAAATAAGCTTTCATTCCAAGTGACCAAGCTGAATAGTTACCTTGATCCAATTTATCTATGGATGAAGGAAATCCATCTCCCATGTCGATTTGTTGTTGCTTTGATACCACTGTGAGGAGATGGATGGGTAGGCTCCAAAGATGAGCTCGTATTGCACAAAACCTGCTCTACACCTGCCAAGCTAACTCTAGGGATGCTTAATAGACACCTTTAGCCGCACATTAATGCATTTGTAACCACCAAAAGGCTATGGAACATTATTCTCAAAAGTTTGCATCAAAATAGATAAATTGCATGTACTAGAGATGTGAAGAAACCTTCTATTTTGGGAATAGAACTGCTCATTATTTTGCTCAGAGCTCACAAATTGGTATGATTGACTAGAGAGCTTTTACACACAACTAATTGGAGTGTGTAGCTAACTAAAGGAAGTTATCTCATCAATTTAGACACTCCATACACTGCAAAGTGAACCTAACAAGTCAGAGGTGTCATCCTGAGATTTCAAGATCTAGAAGGTGTGCAAACACTATCACCTTCTATGATTCATATGTCGAGCTCCTCTGAACCAAAAGTGATAGAAATTGATATGAAAAGTATAAGTCACTTCAATCTAACTATCCCAAGTTAAAGTATTGAAATTGAATGAGTAAACATAGATAAATCTATTCCACAAAATCACTCTAATGATGAAGATGGAGTAGAGAATAGTAGAGAGAGATGCACTTGAAGAAATGTATCAAAATGTATACGCTAACGAACATGTGATACAAGGGAAGTGTAGTCCACTACGCATACATGAAGTGAGCTCAATGTATGCTCACTGATGTAGCTCAAAGTCTCTCAAAATAGCTCATATATCCCACAACTAAAAGTGTGTGCATTTATACACATGTTTTCATTTTGAATATGAACTTCCCTCACCTAAAAGTGATCCTACACTTTAGGAATGGTTTGAATTGATTCTTCCTACCACATGAATCATGGTTTGAGCTCCCTAACTTCATGAGATTCCTTATTCTCTTGGCTTTTGTTTTTATCCTGAGTGAATACACTCGAATTGACAAGTGATCATGCATGATTCTCTCTTGTGAAGAACTAAATGTATGTGTAGTCCTAGTGCTTTAACAATGCACTTGGGCTTGCTAATTAAACCAATAGTATGTGGTGCAATGGGTTCTTCTATGGTAGTGAGGACTATTGTAAGAGCTCCTAGTGGGTGATATCATAACTTAATGCACTAATGGTAGGAGCTCACACATCTTAATAGATGAACAATGAAATATTTATGTGTGATGCTACATCCCTCAAAAGCCATATAGAGAAGTTAACATGGATTCAATCAAGAACTTATGAAGAGAAACATTGAAGCACTTGTGATATGGGAATTTGATAGAGAAGAGACAAGAGAAATATGAAGAAAAACTTATGTATTACAATGAACTCAGGATACAACAAATACAACACAAAATAGTGCTAACACCAATGCATGCATACTCACTAATTTGATTTTCCCAATAACTTATGCAACAACCTTGGAGACAAAAAGAATAGAACAACCAACTTCATAGTTAGGATGTTCTTGAGGGAGGAAGCTCTTGGAATAAGATATCTTGAAAAGAAGGGAAAGCAACATAACATGCCATTAGTCGACCAATGATATCACAAATCTTAGTGGCACCTTCAACAATCATCACTATATTTGATCCTTCCATTACTCCATCTCTCTTTGTCGATCATCAGAACCTTAGTGCCTCTCCAATAGAACTCTAATTTCACTCTTCTTAATCAATAGATGTACCAAATTTACTCACTCTGCACTAGACCTTCTTGACAATCACACTTCCCAATCTCTATAAATTAGTTTGACCCCACTCAGCAACTCTACTCGCTCTCTACATTCACTATACCCCCTTGATCTCTATGTGCATGTCTATCCTAACTAAACCTCTGGCACTATGCATATCTCTACTCTATGCATGTGCATATATGCCAACCTATCTACCTCAATGTATCACTCTATTCTTCTTCTATCTCTCTCTACTATGAATACAACTCACAACTAGTAATGCAATGTTGCACAGCTTCTCTCGACAATATCCTCTACTAACTGATGATAATCCAAGATGTGATGATATCATATCCCCATGAAATTTTTCTTTTGTCTTATTATAATGTGTTTGAGATCATGGTCCATCTAGCACCTTCAAGGCTCTATCACCTTTGCAACTCCATGTTGTACTATCATTATCCAAGGTGTCGCTCCAAGAAACAGAGCATTTGGATGGGTGAGATGCAAGAATATCTCTCGAGATTGGCACATCCACCTAAGAAGGTGTAGTGGGTGGAGAAAAGATCATTAATCATGGGAAGGAAGAAGTGTAATCAAGGCAATGGATGTTATTAGAATTAGTGAGATTGTGGGGGAAAATTTCCAAAGATTCAAAAACAAAACGGGTGTAAATGTGAAAGTGAACTTTATCAGAACCTTGAGCCTCTAGACCACCAAAATACTGGAGTATCAAGAATCAGGGAACATCAAGAGACTTCATCTTGCCACTATAAGCCACTGAAGGACACCAAAATCTTCTAGATGGCAATTATACTAAACATCAAAACATCAACAATTGTCTAGACTCTTCATCCCTAATTCCAACTGCATTGAACTTGTGGTTTGAAGTTTGTCTGTGCGTAGTTTTTGATGCATGAAACATCACAAGAAATGAATTAAGGTGACACTAGACAACCTCTATGGTCACCATTAACTCAATGTTTCTCCAAACTTTGAGAAATAATAGCCAAACTAAGAACTTTACCTCTTCAAAAATTTTGAGTCACTAAAATAACATACCTTCACTCTTTTGCTTATTTCTCTTAGCACAAATATTTTTTTCCCAAGATCTTCTTGTTGTTGAAAGTAGAAGAGAAGAGCTTTCCAAGAACTTCTTATTTGCTAAAACTTTACACTATTTATCCAAGTTATGGCCTTCACAAGATGACTATCTCTGACAACCAAAATAGGAAATACTACCTATTTTAGTAAAAGCACCTGTCCATTTTTGAAAATTTTCAACATAGCATCGACTTGCACCAAGAATTCCATGCCAAACATCTAATTGGTGTGTTTTTGGCCACTTTTTCAACACTTGAAATACCCCCTTGAACATAGATATGAAGAAAAACACTTTTATGATGGAACTCGATGCTAAGCATTGATTTTACGCTAAAACTCGATGCCACGCATCAAATTGCTCCACAAGGCTCATGTTTTTAAGAAGAATCAACAATAGGTAAAAAAAAAACTCAAAAAATAAAACAAGGACTTATAATCACAAACTCGATGCCAAGCATCGAGTTGCTTGGGAAACTTGAACTTTTGAGATCATTACACAATATGCAAAGTATGAAGATGGAGGAGAGAGTCTCATACACAAAACTTAAATTACTTCTTCTCATAGCTATGAAAAAGTCAGAAATTTATAGGTGCTTTCTTACTCAATGAAGCCCGACTATACTCAATCATACAACATCTCTCTTTCTCTCTCTCTCTCTTTCTTTTTCTTTTTTCTTTTTCTCTTTCTCTACCCATCTATTGATACAAACTAGTTTATATAGATTTCTCAATCTCGTGACTTTTGAAAATTCTAGAACTAAAGTTAAGTCTAACTTTACAAATATGGTACATGTGTGAAATTGTCCCTTCACATAGGCACGTGCTTTTCTTTTTAGACTTTGGCCTTCAGCTTTATGTCCAATTTGAGATTGATTCTTCAACAAATCACCCTCAATCACTAATTGAAATTCTCTATTTCTTCACATCATCTCCTTTTCTTTTTATTCCTGCCATACGTTTGAATCTGGTGGTCTTCACACCATCCAAGCTATTTGTCGTTATATCTACTATCTGATCCTTTGTAGAAATATACTCCAATTCAATTTCTTTCTCCATTACCTTTCTCAGGAAATGATACTGTATCTCTATATGTTTTGTTCTTGCATGAAATATTGGATTTGTTGCAAGATAAAGTGAACTCATGTTATCTCCATGTATTGTAGGTATACCTTGATTAATGCCCAAGCTTTTGAATAATGTCTGCATCCATATGACCTCCTTAGCTACTTCTACAAGTCCTTTGTACTAAGCTTCAGTTCATGATAATGCTACTCTATGTTGTTTCTTTGAACACTAACTTACAAGCTTATCAACAATGTATATCATGTAGTCATGAGTTGATCTTCTGTCATCTTGATTACCTACCCAGTTTGACTCACTATAGGCTCTCAAGTTCAAATCTGAAGTAAAAGGATAATATAATCCTTCCTTTATGGTTCCTTTGATATATCTAAGAACTCTTTGACTTGCAATCCAATGTGGATCCTTTGGACAAAGCATGAATTGTGACAGAACTCCCACTGCATAACTATCATGAGGTCTTGTTAGTGTAGCATAAATCAAAGTAACCACAAGAGATTGATACTTCCTCATATCTTTGTATTCGACACCATCATAGTTACTGTGCTTGTGAATGAATTCAAGTGGAGTTGAAGCTTCTCTACAATTTTCCATACCAAACTTCTTCAACAGGTTCAGAAGGTACCTTTCTTGTGATACATATATGCCATGATCTATATAACTGACTTCCATTCCAAGAAAATATGATAACTTTCTCAAGTAATCTCTTTACCTCTTAATTTCTTCATCTGAAGTACCTGTGATTATAATGTCATCTACATAAATAGAAATGTAGATTGTACCTTCCCCTGTTCTTTTGCTGAGTAGACTTGGATCTGCTTTTGAACTTTGATATCCAAGATCATTGAGATACTTCACCAATCTATATTTCCATGCTCTTGGAGCTTGCTTCAATCCATAGAGTGCTCTTCTGAATGTGCAGAAAAAACTTGGATACCTGGAATCTATAAACCCTTGAGGTTGTTCCATGTATACCTCATCTGATATGTATCCATTCAAGAATGCATTCTGTATATCCAGTTGAATGAAATTCCATCCTTTTGAAGCTGGAATAGCAATGATTGTCCTTATAGTTGACATCTTAGCTACAGGATTGAATGTCTCATCATAATCTATGCCATTAGTTTAGGCATAGCCTTTCACCACCATTCTAGTTTTGTATCTGCCTATACTTCCATATGCAAGCTTCTTCACTTTGTAAACCCATATATTTCCAATTACCTTCTTACCATTTGGTTTAGAAACAAGTTCCCAAGTCTTGTTCTCCTCTAGTGCATTGAATTCTTCCTTTATTGCTTCTTATCTTTTGCTTCATCATAGTTCTCAAGATCTTTATCATCTTTGACCATATATGCATAGTTCTTCTGAGTTATGTAAGAAGTATCATAAGAATACCTTTTTGATTGCCTTCTTGTCCTACTTGATCTTCTTGGTTCACATTCTTCATGTGTGTGTGAATACACCTCTTCATCAAATATAGGAGCTTCTTCATTTCTTCTTGTTAATCCACTTCTGAATGTACTTGCTTGCATATACTCTTCAGCTCCATTGACCTGCACACTTGATTTTCCTTTCTCACATCTTCTTACCTCTTCTTCAAATTCTTCAACTGTATGACTTTGATCTGCATACCAACTTTTTTGTTCATCAAATGTGTTAAACGTTAATCGTTAAACTTCCAATTTCAGACTCAAATACTTTCAAGTCATACGTTTCCGAGCCTTTCCTAACCATAAATTACCTCTTAGCCACGTGGGTCCTTGGGAGTGGTAGGGGTCTGTTAGACAGAGGCCCTGTACTATTTTCCCAAATCCTTACATAACGACCAATACTCTTATCGCGTCTTAGCTCAGATACTTAGTTGTAACTGACCAGTAATTATTTCTGTGTATTAGGATGTCGAACTTATAGACTGATATGCTATGGTAACGGAGCAGTAGTCTGGTTCTGACTTGCAGACTAACAGATTTATTCAACTCACTAAACTTATGCGAATCACTACACACATCTTCAGGACAGGCATGTATACCAGGTAGTAATCAGACATACGACCATACCAGAGGGTGTACAAGCTTACCGTGTGCCGAACTCAATCAACCGTTATACTAATCATAGTTTAACTCATCACTAAACTTATCAGTGCTCCAACTCGCAGTTCATACTATTATCGATATTAGTCCTTCCTTGTGAAGGGAATCAACAGTGAATGTAGACTACTGTATCGAATTCGGTCACTTACAGAAACGCTAACAGGCAAACAGTTCGGAACTACTTTTCACATTCCCTTGCTCCGCCGAAGAACTGACAAACAACACACTGCACTTGATAACACTCAGAGACACACTCAACCATTACCGAACAGATTCGTAACGCTATACAACTGATTCGTAACTCTGTAAGGTGCGAATAAACGACTAGATGAAGCACAGAGCAGAACAGAAATCAACACAAACAATACTCAGACTTCGTAACAGTGTAATAATAACCTGACAAATAATCAGGCGAACAAATTGGCAATTCCAAGAAAGACCGTTTCTCACAAAAAAATCTCTCTCCATCCTCTTTACATTTCTTTATATATCTTTTTCAAGATGCGCGTACCAACTTTCCGGTATATCAGGTGTTCATTACGTCTGTCCCACTCCGGCGACCGTCTAACACTGGCACGCATGGTGGACTCGAACCCGCAAGTGCATTATCGTCTTCGACATTCTTTTGCTTTGTCTGAAGGCCTATTCCAGAGTTCTGTTTCCGAATCATTTCTGGCTTTTCCTGTATAGTCTTTTGTAATAGCTCCTCTTGCAATCCTTTAATATTCTGCTTGTATTCTTCAAGCTGCTTTTCCTGCTTCTGAATTATAGTTATCAAATTACTTTCATGGTCCGACACAAAACATGACCGCATTTGTTCAAGTGGAGGAACAAGTATAGCAAGCTATCTTCTACGAAAAAGTTTCCAAATATTTTGAACATGACTATCCAATTGTTGTTTTAATAATTCTATATCCACTTTCGTCATTAATGTGGCATTCAATTCTACTCCTTCATCTTTTAATATCTGACTTTCCAATTCCTGCAAAACCTGTATTCTTGAATGCAAAACATCATGTTCTGTTTGCAATGTAGCATTCATCACGGAAAAATTCATCATCTCTTCTTGAATCTGTTTTTGAACAGTTATCTGCCACTGTTCAAATTCCTGTATGGACTTTTTAGTCTTAATCAATGCTACCACTAATTGTTTCTGGTCATTCTGCAATTCCTTCAATATACCTTCCTTGTAATCCAATGTGTCTTGCAATTGTTTATTCTTTACCAACAATGAATTGGGATGATTCACATTAGCAGTTACCTGTTCTTGTATGTTCTGAACGCTTTCCTGTTGTTGCAGTAGGAAGTCCGAAACTTCTTGCAACTTATTTTGCATTGTTCTCATGTTATTATCCGAACAATTACTCTGCAATATTTTCGCACTTACCTGTTGTGATGGATCCTCCATTCTTCTTTTGGTTGATAATTTAAAAGGGGTTCCCAAAATAGGCGACTGTTCACCGCCATCTGTTACCGAAAAAAGACTGTCCGGCATTTCTGCTATCTCCTCGGGTTCTGCTATCTGTTCTTGCCCTGGTCTGCTCAGTGTCTGATTACAAATATTACTTACCTGTTGATATTTGATTAAGTATGCATATTCGAATAAAGCAGCTAAAAAGACTGACAGACGACTACATTTTTGGGACCTACGCTTGTCCCCGACAAAAATCTGTGTATACAAGTGGTTATACAGCCAGTGAGCCCAGCTGACTTTACCACCTCCTTCTGCATGTACTAAGGGTGAAAAATTCTCTCTAGACATTAAATCAAATCTGACGATAAAACACAGTCTCTCTCAATACCATTTGAATTGTTCACGGCGATTATATGTGGCATTTTTCATCATGTAATATCTTCTGCAGCCTTCGCAGATTCCAAATTCTTTTCTCAGATCATCATTCGAACATTTAGGAAAACGTGCATCATCATACAGCGGCAATTTAAATATGGCTAAAACTAACTGTGGTGAAAATTGTACCTGGTTTAAAATGAGGCCTTTTGTTCGTTGCATGCTGTGTAATTGATTCTCTGCATCTTCATTACCTGTCCACTGCTCCCATGGTAACTTAGCAAACTGGAGGAGTCCGATCCTTCGTAGCCAGTTCTCATTCCTCCTAGAATGGATGTCGAGCTCTATTTTAAATTCTGTGAAAAATAATATGTTGTTATGCTGAACTTTTAATGTTGCAGAAGTCATTGAGTCATCTTCATCATCCTGTAATGTAGTGTCTGTTGTAGTCACAACACGGTTCTGTGCATTTGCGCGCTTCCTGAGTCGCCATCTTAGTATATCTGATTCAAACATGGTTGCAAGACTCGTAGAAAAATAATATGTTGAATATTTGTTAACTGGCACCAAAGCTCGAAGAATACTATACTGAAAAATACTATGCTAGGCATACGCATTTTATAAGCACCAGAGCTTGAACTGCCATTTGCTGGAATGATTATATTTCATTCGGACATGACACTTCATTCCCCTTACCAAAATTGTAGCATAAGTAAAAATCATCATTCTGCATTTTATTCCGTAGATCGATGCTGGACTTAGCAAGTCTTTTACATGTGCGAAAAAGTATCATGAAACAAAACCTTGGTATCATACTCAATTCGAACTCATTGTTACATTGCGAAATCGCATGACCGAATTTTACTATTCTTCTATGAGGCCTTCGAGGTACATATTCCTGGCTAATCTAAATGTACGAGCTATTTTTTTCTTAAGGGTTTCTAATAATTGCTTCAGAGTGTCGGGTTCTAAAATCTGCGCATCTATTCTGACGGAACTAAGTGCGATTGCTTCAGTAAGCAAGATTTCGGCCTAGGTTTGCAAAAAGGCCTCCTGTAAATAAAAATCATTGGATAATGCAGCGTCCCGGGATGTCTTCATTTTGGTGACTTTCTGCTGCATATCCGTGACTCGATCGTTCTGATTTCGCAATTGGTTATCCAGTCGCTCGAGTTGCTGATTCTGAAATTCGATCGTTTTGGAGAATGCATCGCGTTCTCTTCGAGTATTTGCCAGATCTTTTTGGTATTTTGCTTCCCTGGTTAATTGATGTCTCAGCATTCTATTTACCTCGTCCAAGCATTCCTGGGCTCTTCATAGCTCGTCTTTGACTTGTTCTGCTTCTCGCTGTTGGTCTTGATTCTTTTGGATGGTTTCCTGCAACTGGGCCTTCGTTTCTTCGACCAATTCTTCTAGGGATGAGCTGATGTCTTCTTTTTCTTGGAGTGTGGTCTTTAATTCCCGGATTTCTTCGTGTGCTGCGTGTAATAGTTGGTCTTTGGTGGCAAGCTGCTCTAATGCTGCATCCCTTTGCTGTATCAAGGCCTGTTGTTCCGAAAACTGCGCTTGGAGGTTTGCTAATTGTGTCTGTAATTGATGATTCTCTGCTTTTACGGCGTCGACTTCTTCTTGGAGTGGGGTGATGTCGGCTTCCAGGAGGTCGACTTTATGCTGTAGGTCTTGCCGAATGGTATTTGCGACCCCACTCAGCTGTACCGGAAGTTGTTGTGAGAGGGTAATGAGCATTTGGCCCATGGCGGCCAGTTCAGAAAAGACCGGAACAGAGGAAAGAAGAAGTGGGTGTTGTGGTGGTGTAGAGGTTTGGGTATGGATTTGGGGGGATGTCGGGGGTGAATAATTGAGGGAGGATGATAAGGATTCGGAAATTGGCGGGGGGAAAGGGTTGACTTGTGGGGATTGAGGATCAGGGGATGCAGGGTGAGTTACTTGATGGATGGGTTGGTGTTCACCTGTAATGTGGGCGATGGTGGATTCTACGGCCTTCAGTAGGGTGTTGAGTGCACTGTCGATCACTTGCTGTTCATCTTCTCGTCGTGCTGATGCTTCTTCGGTTGAGACTGGTTCTGTTTCTGTGTGATTCTGCTGGTCGTGGTGGTCGGCCGATGATTCATTGTGGATGGAAGTGGTTGTGTCGTGGAAGGTCTCTTCTTGTTCTTCGTTTCGGGTGTCCTGATTCTTTCTGGCGGATCCTTGTGCTTCGCTTTCTGAGGAGTTGATCCGAATTCTCTTATTGCAGAAGAGTTGGTTGATCTCCTCATCTTCTTCTTCCTCGTCGTCGAGTGGTTGAATTGATTCTTCGAGTCTAAGTACGGGACCTTGGGGTGGTGGTTGTGCGGCAAGGATGGCTGGAAAAAGGAATGAGATGATATGGGGAAGGCGAGAGCGCGGAGTGGTACCCTTTTGGAGTTGCTTCACTATAGCTACACATTCTTTATGGATTCTAAGGAAAAAGTATGATGCGAAGTTCACGGTTTCTTGGGCAGCTAAATCTAAAGTGGAATAGAATGGTCGTGAGATGTTGTAGGTGCGCTTCTGCAGGTTGAGTATGGCGACTAAGAATTGCAGGGCGGATCGTTCGGGTTCGGGGCGGCAGAGAATGGCATATTCGTTGGACGAAGAGCGGGGGAATAGTTCATTCATGCGGGCGATGGGAATACTAGGGCCATTTTCACGGCCCTACGGGTTGAGGCGATAGGCTTCAGCGAAGGCTTGGAAGGTGATGACTGTTCGCGTAGGGAGCGAGAGGAAGACCCATTGGCGTTCGGTGGCGGGGGACTGAGCAATGGCGGTGATGATTTGCGTGAAGAAAGGATGGGCTTCCACCAAGTGCCAAGGCAACTCAGCGAAGTTGGCCAACCCTCTGCAACGCAGGTATTCACCTACCTCGGTAGGGATACCATCGCGGAAGGCAGCATAGTTGGCTATCCCTTCCATGGCGTTTACTGAGATAGACAATGAACACGGATGCAGAATGCACGAGGGCTGAGAATACTAACATACAACACAATAGCTTTTTTTCGGCGTTGTCGACAGAGTTAAGTAGAAACAACACGCTGGAGAGGAGAAAGTGGTTGGATATCATTGTGCAGTGCGGAAATAATGCTGGTTTTCATGCAGGCGTGCGTACTCGAGTGACTGGTAAGGGGGCGGCTGGTCACATAAAGATTGTACAAAACACGGCTATTTATAAAAAGAAGAAAGAAGAAAAAAGGAAGAAATTAAACAAAATGCGGTCCATCGCCGAAAAATTTAATGCGGGCTAGTGGCGTGATGATATGGCCGCAGCTTCGACCCATTAATTACTTTTGGGAGTGGATTTCCGGTCAACGTAGTCAACCGAAAAGTTGCCGGACCGACTTGCTCTGAGATCTTAAAAGGGCCGAACCATCGTAATTTGAACTTTCGTGCTGCTCTATCCGACTTTGCGTTATAGAAGAGTACAAGCTGACCTACCAAAAAGATTGGAGTCTTCAAATATCGATCGTGTGTCTTGGCTTGCCTTAGTTGTACTTCACGCATGGTTAAAAAGCTGAGCCATCGGTGCTCATCAAGTTCTTTGAGTGTGTCCATTCGTGCTGTCAGCGAATCTTCCGGTAGCATCTTCTGAGTGATTGCTACACGCAGACTTGGGATGACTATTTCCATGGGTGCTATTGCTTCTAAGCCATAAGCTAGTTTGAAAGGTGTCAAACCTGTTGTTACCTTATATGTAGTTCGGTATGCCCATAATACTGCAGGTAGTAGTTGATCCCATCTTTCCGGTGCTTCCATGATCAGTTTCCGGAGGATATTTAATAGTGATTTGTTTGTACTTTTGGCCAAACCATTGGCACGAGGGTAATATGGAGAGCTGAGTTTGTGTGTCACCTGGAATGATTGGGTGAGTACCTTCATTAATTGATTTACGAAGTGAGTACCTTGATCTGTCACTAATTCGAGTGGTAAGCCAAATCGTGGGAAGACATCATTTAGCAGACATTTTGCTACTACAACCGCTGTAGCAGACCGTAAAGCCCAGGCTTCTGCACATCTCGTTGCGTAGTCTGTACAGGTTAGTATGTATCTGTTGTTACTGAAGACTGCTGGAGGTGTGATTGGACCGATAAAATCTAATCCCCATTTCTGAAATGGTTCGAGTGGCATAATAGGCTGCAAGGGAAAGAAGTGTCGTTGCAGTGGTTGTCCAGACCTTTGACAGTTATCGCAGTTTTTGACGAATTGGGCCACATCTCGGTACATAGTTGGCCACCAGAGACCTCCTTGCAGAATTTTCCTGTGAGTTAAATCTGTGGCAAAGTGACCACCAGTAGGGGTTGAATGAGCCATTGTGATGACCGAGTTAATTTCATGCGGAGGAACACATCGAAGTAAGATTCCGGTGTGATCTACATAATATAGTTCTCCAGCAATTAACCAGAATCGGCGACTAAAGACTGCAATTTTCCTTCGTACTGCCTTAGCGGTCTCGGATGGAAAGCATCCTTCGGTGAGAAAAGTTAGAATCTGATCATAATATGTAGGTGGTACTTGTGATTCGGCAGTCTTATCAGTCAATGGCTCAGAACTATAGATCGCTGGAGTTGTGTCATCTATGCCTATCGGAGCTTCACCGGAATCTAGACGAGATAGGAAATCTGCTAAGGCATGTGCATTTCCGGGTCGGTGAATGACTTCATAATCAAATTCCTGCAAGAGTAGCACCCATCGTGCTAAGCGTCCGCCTAAATGTTGTTGTCTTACTAGATAGACGAGGGCAGCATGATCCACATGGAATGTGAATTTCCGGCCTAGTAGATAATGTCTGAACTTTTTGATGGAGTAAATCAAACCTAGACATTCTCTTTCGGTGGTAGAATAGTTCTTTTCTCCAGGTGCAAACCTTCTACTGGCGTAATAAACAGGGCGAAACCACTAATGTGTTTGCTGCATCAGAATACTGCCGATCGCAATATCTGAAGCGTCGACAAAAACATGGAACGGATTGTCCCAGTCCGGTGGTTGTAAGATTGGGGCCTGCGTCAATAGATACTTGAGTCGATCAAATGTAGTTTGGCATTCTTGAGTCCATTTGAACTGGCGGGGAGTTTTTGTGATTAGCCTGTTCAGTGGTATAGCTAGATGAGCAAGCCATCGTAAGTGTCTGCCATGCCACCGCACTTGACCCAGGAAGCGCATAACTTCTTTTGGTGTAGCGGGCACCGGAGCTTCTAATACTGCCGAAATTTTATATGGATCTACTTGGATACCTTCTGCAGATACAATGTGGCCAAGTAACTTGCCACATGAAACCGCAAACACAGATTTGTTTGGGTTTAAACAGAGCCTATACTCTCGGCATTTCTGAAAGCAGCACCGTAAATGGAACAGATGTGCTATCCACTTACCGAAAATTAAAAAATCATCGAGATATACTTGCATAAATGAAGTCAGATAAGAAGAAAATATTTCTTGCATACATCTTTGAAATGTGCTTGGTGCGTTTCTCAATCCAAACCACATTACCGTACAAGCAAAGACACCCCAATTGGTAATGAAGGCAGTTTTTGGTATATCCTCTTCAGCCATTCTAACCTGATTGTAACCACTGTATCCATCTAAGAATGAATACATTTCATGTCCTGCTACTCTATCAAGCATGGTATCCAGAAAGGGGATCGGGAAAGGATCCGGTACTGTTGCTGCGTTTAATTTCCGGTAGTCTACACAGATTCGTAGTTGCTTATTTTTCTTTGGCACGATCACAATTGGTGAAATCCATTCAGCATGTTCTACTGGTACGATGAATCCAACTTTTAATAATCTATCAAGTTCGGCTTTTACCTGTGATGCATAATTGGGATTCATTCGGTAGCTGGGCTGCTTATTCGGTTTAGCTTCAGGCTTCAACATGACTTTGTGCTGATAGATGCGTGGATCTAATCCTTTCATATCTTTGTAATCCCATGCAAAGACATCTGAGAATTCGCGAAGTAGTCGAATAAAATAAGCTTTAAATGTTTCCGGTAAGTTTTGCCTTATCTTTACAGGTTGTGGATGATCTACGTCTCCTAGATTGTACGAGTCAACTGGTCTTCGGAGACATAACACTGTTGTGGTTTCTCTGTATCATCTATTGACTTGAACAGTGATTGTAATTCGTCGTCATGTGTTGAAACAGTATCTTCCTGCTTAGAATTCCCTGTGATCGGTACAATTGTACAAACTGAAGTACTCCAGTTATCTATCACGGACTGTAGATCAACAGTCCCTAAGGTCATTAAATCAGCGTTATTCTTCAAAAATTCCTCTTCTTCATCATCTGACAGTCCATCTAACATGTGGACTGGTTCAGCAAAATATGGTCTAGCGTGTAGTTTGCAAAGTTGTATAGCATCTAATTTTACCACATATCTATGATTGGCATCTTTAAATGTAAGCTCTTGTGCAGACCAGTCCTGTACTACCTTTGCATGCTTCAGCTAGGGTCGACCGAAAAGAAGGTTATAATCTAAAGTGTATTCTGGCAGATCTAGTATAACAAAGGTCATTTTAAAGGTCGTACCTTGTAAAGTGATGGGTACATTTCGCACAAGTCCTATAGGATGGACTCTAGATTGATCTGCCATTCTTACAAAAAATTGAACTGGTTCGATTTCGGTCCATCCTAACCTATTGCATAAGGCTGTAGTTGCAATGTTAACACCAGAGCCTCCATCAATCAATACCTGTGTAATTTTATGATTCTTATACCATACTGTAATCAAGGGAACTGAATGATCAACCGTAGAATCAGGTTCCGGTTGAACTGCTGCTGTCGCCGGAATACAAGAAGGTACCGGACTGAACTGTTGCTGGAACTGTTGTCGAATCCCAGGTACTAATGCCAGTAGTTGGCCGAGAGGCAGAGTGATAGATGCCTTGGATAAAATTTCCCAGGCCTGCTGAGATTGGTTATCCTGCTCTTTTGAACTTAAGGTATCTGCTGATGCAGAAGTATCTACTGTTATGTCTACTGTTGATGATGGCTCCGCTGCTGCTTCCTTTTGTTGTGTTCCTTCCTTTGTCGACGAGGTCTGAGTCACCGGAATAGGTTCTGGGAACACTGGTGGTTCTGTTGCGGTCCAGTGACTAGCCTTGTTATACATCCTATGTTGTTCTCGTATCCCCAGTTCGAATATTTCTGCTGCTGACTGCAGCTGTTTACCTGATCGGGTCTGGACTGTAGCAGTTTGCGTTTCTACCGGTGTAATTTGTACCATGTTGGCCATTGGGTTTTGCCGCTCCTTCTTCCTTTGATCATACTCAGCTGCATCCTTGCAAAATCTTCTAATGTGTCCGAATTCACCACAAAAATGACAGCATGGTGGTGGTAAATTGGGATTTTCCGGTGGTGGCCCGTTCTGCCAGCGATTTGGATTATAGTTGTTATTCCTCTGTCCTCGGTAATTTCGATATCCTTGCAGCTGGTTGTTTCTCATTTGTGGAGGCACATAATGATTGGCTGGCTGCCCTTGTTCCTGGATAATTGCATTGACAGTCGTTCTTCCCTGTACTCTAGCGTTGTATGCGCAGTGTTCGGTGGTGTGTCCGGCAATGTTGCAGATAGCGCAGAATGTCTGATTAAGTGCGCAATTGGTGCTGGTATGTCTTGAATTTTTGCATGTGGTGCAATATACTTGTTTGGTCATATCTTCGGCAACATGTCTGTTTGTTTTTGCCCACTCCAGATCTTCTATAAATCCGCCGACTTTGTTTTCCAGCTGTAGAGTCATTGCGATGACTGCATCAAGTGTCATAGCTCCGACACATCTTATGATCATGATCTGCTTAAGTTGAGGAACCAAGCCATTGATGAACCACTGAGTAATAACATCATCTGGTAAGTTAGCATGAGCCGGTGGTAGCTGCCTTAAGTGTGTTCTGAAAAGGGTAGCATATTCCTGTGCAGATTGATTCACTCTCTGTCTGTTATTATGCAGATAATCAAAAATTTCGGCTGGATTCTTTCTTAACCTGAATCGCTGCAAAAAAGCATCTCGAACTGCTTTGTAGGTGCCGAAATGATTAATATCGTATTCTGTGAGCCACCTGGCTGCTTCATTGACAAGTGTAGATTGAAAGACAATGGCTTTGTAGGCCGGATCCGGTGGATGGTTGAGGACAGCGTAGCTTATCTCGAAAGTGCGTACGTGAGCATCCGGATCATCTCCTGGAAATCCACCAAACTTCGTGTATGTCACTCCTGTTGGAGATGGCCTGTGTTGACATAACTGTTGTTGTTGTTGTTGTTGTCCGTTCATCGTGAATGTATTATAACTTCTATCTGTATTTCTGGTCTGAATATTTGAACTACCAAAATCTATATGGTCTGATGGCACACTTTTCGGTGAAATAAGCTTGCTTACTATGCTGCTAATTTCTGTTTCAAACAGCCTTCCTTCTTCCTTGATGTCCAGTGTAGGAGAACTTGCTTCCAAGCACGGCAGTTGGGCTGAAGATTCAGCAGAAAGTGCTAATTCGTCACCGAATAACTGAGATTCTCTTAGGCTTACCGTGTGCCGAACTCAATCAACCGTTATACTAATCACAGTTTAACTCATCACTAAACTTATCAGTGCTCCAACTCGCAGTTCATACTATTATCGATATTAGTCCTTCCTTGTGAACGGAATCAACAGTGAATGTAGACTACTGTATCGAATTCGGTCACTTACAAAAATGCTAACAGACAAGCAGTTCGGAACTACTTTTCACATTCCCTTGCTCTGCCGAAGAACTGACAAACAACACACTGCACTTGATAACACTCAGAGACACACTCAACCATTATCGAACAGATTCGTAACGCTATACAACTGATTCGTAACTCTGTATTAAGGTGCGAATAAACGACTAGACGAAGCACAGAACAGAACAGAAATCAACACAAACAATACTCAGACTTCGTAACAGTGTAATAATAACCTGACAAATAATCAGGCGAACAAATTGGCAATTCCAAGAAAAACCGTTTCTCACAAAAAAATCTCTCTCCATCCTCTTTACATTTCTTTATATATCTTTTTCAAGATGCGCGTACCAACTTTCCGGTATATCAGGCGGTCATTACGTCTGTCCCACTCCGGTGACCGTCTAACAAAATGTAACATCTCTAGAAACAAGAAATTGTTTGGTTAGGGGATTCCACAACCTCTAACCCATCTGCTTGTCATCATAACCAATGAACACATATTCTTTTTCCTTTGGTTCAAGTTTATGTCTAAGTTGTGATGGCATATAAGCATATGCAATTGATCCAAACACTTTACAATGATATAGTGTTGGTTTCTTACCCCACCAAGCTTGATATGGAATCATTTCATTTAGAGTTGTACATGGTAATCTATTCAAAAGATATGTCACTGTATTTAGAGCCTCCGCCCAAAGATAATTTGGACAATTCTTCTCCTTCAACATAGCTCTAGCAAACTCAACCAAAGTCCTATTTCTTCTTTTTGCTACACCATTTTGTTGTGGTATATACATGCAAGTTATTTCTCTTTTAATACCTGCATTCCAAAGATAATCATTGAACTCTTTGGAGAAGTATTCTCCCCCTCCATCAGACCTTAGTCTCTTAAGCTTTTGTCATGTGACTCTCTCTGCATATGTATGAAAATTCTTGAAAGCTCCAAATACTTATGATCTTTCCTTCAAAACATACAAAGTTATCCATCTTGTAGCATCATCAATGAAAAGAACATAATACCTTGAGCCACTCATAGATCCTTCTTTTGTTGGTCCCCATACATCTGTATGAATAAGCTCTAGTAGTCCATCATGTTGAATCCTTTCTTCTGAAATGGTAACCTGTGTGCTTTTCCCATCTGACATGCTTCACATTTATAAATCATATGTTGACTATGCACATTTGGTAATCCTAGTACAAATTGATTTGCAACCATAGCGTTAATTCCTCTTTCATTGAAATGACCTAATCCCTTATGCCAAAGATCAAGTTCTATAATCACTTCTTCACCATGTGTGAGCAAAGGTTGACCAATGTTCCCTTTCACTCTTAAAATAAAGAGTCTATCTTCTTTCTTACAACAAACAATCTGATTATATCCATTCTCTGGATCCTCAACAAATACTCCTTCATTTATAAACCAGACTTGAAAACCTTTTTCAACTATCTATCCCACACTAATCAAGTTTTTAGGTATTGTGGGTTACAAAACATTGGTTAGCAAATCTCCTCCACTCTTGCATTTCACTTTTCCAATTGAATGTACACGATTTTTTGTATTATCACCTGTTTGAAGTGTATGACTAGAAATGCCTTTTTCAATTCTGACATCAATTCTATGTTTCCGGATAAATGATTAGAATATCTAGAGTCAATGTAAAATACATTTAGATCTTCTTTATCTGATATGCTAATTGAATTCATCAGCAATGATGTATGACTTTCATTCCGTGTGTCATTTGCATAATTGTAGTAGGTGGTGTTGTAGGATTGATTCAGTCCCCAACTTCTTCCTCCACCTCTGCCATAGCCTCCTCTTTGATTTTGTCTACCTCTTTGAGAATAACTTTGATATCTTCCACCTCTACCTTTGCTATTGTTATTCTGATTTTGATTTGATCCTTACTGGTTATGCCAACAGTCATGAGCCAACTGATTATTCAATCCATAGATCCAACAAGCCTTCTTATTGTTATTCTAATTACCTCTTCCTCTTCCTCTACCAGTGCTTCTACCTCTTGCATAATAAACTTAAGAACTTTGTTCCTCTTCATACTTTTCTTTACCTTTATCTCCTTTCTTCTTGTTCTTCATGTACATTGGAGAACTTTGTCCTTTATCTCCATCTTCCTTCAAGTCTTGCTCAAATGTGAGCATCAAACTAAGCAATTGATTCAAATCTGGAACATAATGATTCAAAGAAATTTCTATTGACAAGACAAAAGGTTTCCACCTTTCATCTCCTCTCAACCCTGCAAGCAATTGAGCAATAAATATGTGATCTTCAATATCTTCATCTATGGATCCAAGACTATCTGCTAGATCCTTCATCTTAGTGACAAAATCACTAATACTTTGACTTGGCTTCTTCTTGAATATAGTAAAATCTGACCATAGAATTGCTTTCCTTGCTTTGGTAGTACTTTGGAAATGAAATTCCAATGCATTCCATATATTTTCAGCTGATTCCAATCCTTTGATGTGTGGTGGCTAATGATCTGGAATTGTATTATAGATGTAGGCCTTTGCACTTGCATCTTTCTTCTGTCAATGCTTTAAAGCATCCAGTTCCTCTTTCTTTGGTTAGATTTCATCTTCAAATAATGGCTTCTCTTCTTCACCTGTTATGTACACCACGAGATCCTTAATCATAAGTAACGCTTCCATTCTTATTACCCATGCAGGATAATTATCTATGTCCAGTTTTTTAATGGAGATATGATCTGCCATAATTCTTTGCTTCTACTTCAACCTGTGAGTTTAAAGGATAAAGAATAATAACTTTTGAATTTCTTTGTGTATAAAAATACTTTTGAAGTAATCTTTTGATGCCTCGTGTCTTTGAATGCTTCAGCTTTCAAACTTTAATGAAAACTTTCCAAAACTTCTCATACCTTTGATGCCTTCTACTCTCTAAAACCTTTCTGCTCTGATACCACTTGCTGATGTATGAAACATCAGAAGAAATGAATTAATGTGACACTAGAAAACTTCTATGGTCACCATTAACTCAATGCTTCTCCAAACTTTGAAAAATAATAGCCAAACTGAGAACTTTACTTCTTCTGAAATTTCTAGTCACTAAAATAATACACTTCCAATCTTTTGCTTATTTCTCTTAGAAAAAAAGTTGATTTTGCCAAGATCAAAAGTAGAAGAGAAGAGCTTTCCAACAAGCTATTAGTTGCTAAAAACTTTGCAGTACACATGAAGGCTAGGCATCAAGTTTCTCCACAAATCTCATGTTTTTAAGAAGATTCAACAAAAGGTAAAAAACTCGGAAAATAAAACAAGGACTAATTAGCACAAACTCGATGCCAAGCATCGAGTTGCTTGGGAAACTTGAACTTTTGAGATCATTACACAATAGGTAACGTATGAAGATGGAGGAGAGAGTCTCATACACAAAACTTTAATTAGTTCTTCTCATAGCTATGAAAAACTCCAAAATTTATAGGTGCTTTCTTACTCAGTGAAGCCCGACTATACTCAGTCATACAAAATCTCTCTTTCTCTCTCTCTCTCTCTTTCTTTTTTCTTTTTCTCTTTCTCTACCCGTCTATTGATACAAACTGGTTTATATAGATTTTCTCAATCTCGTGACTTTTGAAAATTCTACAACTAAAGTTAATTTTGACTTTACAAATATGGTACATGTGTGAAATTGTCCCTTCACATAGGCATGTGCTTTTTTTTTTAGAGTTTGACCTTCAAATTTATGTCCAATTTGTGATTGATTCTTCAACAATAGTAACACTTTAAAGGTTCTAGAGATGCCCACCACCAAAGGACACTCCACCTCAAAGAGGATGAGAACCAAGGTCTGGGAGCTCAAGTTAGAGAAAGAGGGATCCTTGCTACATCCAAGGATTAGAAGAAGGTGGATCATTCCCATATATTGAAATTATAAAGTGGGGTTGAGCCTAGAGACATTCACAAGTGGAAGGGACTCATCCTATAGAGTCAAAATCCAAACTACACCTTGGCTTAGCAAAGTAATCACTTTTTAAGGTCCTTCCTGAATTGGAGCAAACTTCTCATAGTTCTACACCTCTCTGGTCACGTTGTTCCTCCTAGTTTGAGGGAGGCTTACTAGATCTTTGTAGCTCCAACAAAAACATCTTTGAAATTTTGTATGATAGTGATTTACTTCCTTAAGAGGATTGATTCTTTCCACACCCAGGATCTTAGCAAGATCGGCTTAAATCCTCTTAGTTTTTCTAAACTTACTCCCTCCATCTCTGATGTTGATTTAGTATCTTGGGGATCTTTGGTACTATGGTCTTTAACTTAGACCTGCTGTCTTTAAAATGTGTAAGTATCTTTGCTCTCGATATCCTAGGTTCTCTTTTACAACGGATTCTCTTCCTTGAGTAGTTGATCCAAGTCCTTATCCTTTAGTAGTTTCCACTCCTCTGTATTTCCCCATGATCCTCCTACATAGGGTACTTCTTTCTCCTCTTGTCATGTATGGGCTCTTCGAGCCCCAAGACTTCTAGTCTAGAGCCTGCGTTGATGTCATTCAATGATATTGCACTAAAAATCATAGTATAACATGGAGGAGACTTGGCACCCATCCACCTCAATAGATCCTCAACTTCAAAGATGCCATTTAACCCCAGAGAATCTAGCTCTATTTCTCAAGGCTCCATTTGAGCACATATCAGTCATGTAGCCACATGAAATTGCACCCTCAATCGTGGACCATCTTAGCATACCAAAGCCAAGGGCACCCTAGTAGTAGAGGGAACCCACCTCATGTTAGAGGAAACCTTAGGACAATGAAGACTAGTGTGAACTTGGATCCCTCCATAGTTATGAAAACTCTTTCAACTATTCAAAAAGGTGTTACCTTACTCTGATTTGCCACGTTCACTATGAACCACATGTCTTTAGATTGGCAAAGTACTAATATGTGCATTGTCTCCTCATGCATGAGGTTGATACCTAACCTTCCATCGATGTAAGCTCTTGTCATTTCTTGGCCGGTGATTTTTACAACTACTAATGGACTAAAATAGTTGGTTAGAGGGGCTTGGGCCACAGAAAAGGTAGCATGACCACTACTTATTGTTCTTGGCACACCTATCTCAAGTTATAAATGAAATATTGACCTACTATCAAGATGATGCCGACCTACAAATTCATTCCTTGTGCCCTAATCTTCCATTAAAACTCCTTGCACCTCAGCATTCAACGTGCTCTAATATCAATAAAAGCCTTTTTTGGTTTGAACATGAAGAGCAAGTAGGAGATGGAGGGAGAGAGAGATGAAGAAGAAATGTGCACACATGTGCAGTAGCATCAAAATCAGCATAATGATCTTTTGAGGCAATACACTATAAAAGATATATGTGTATATCAATATAGGGGTAGGGTTCATGAACCTTACCTCCCCAACATAATATAGAAGAGGAAAACGAAGGAAGAACACCTAGAAAAGAAGAACTAGGAGCTCTTGCTTCAAGCACGCAATAGTATGATGCAAAGCAATTAAGGAAGGAGAAGGATGGAATGACTTCCAAAATTTTTCTTCCCCATTGCTCACCCACATAAGAGAATCCAAGAGAAGATGAAGCATGGATTTATCTTCATCAAGGATGTGATGTTTCCATTTACTTTTTCTTTTTGAAATACTTGTAATTCTTTGTTGCATAGCATCAAGATAGTACAAATATGGTATATGTGCATGGTATTCATGTTTCAATTGTTTAAGCATGTGGCTCATTCACATTGAAGGAAAGAATATTCTTTCCTTTGAATTGAATGCTACATTCATTTTCATATCAAATATCTACGTTCTTTCTTTTCATTAAAGCATGGGAGAGTAGGTTGTAACCAAACTTCCTTTTGTAGATCTTGTGCAAGTATGCAAGTAGATAGTCAAATAATGATAAACTTTAAGCATGGAAGCGTAAGCATTCATTCTTAGATAAATGAATTTAAAGATTACAAAAATGGTATGCATCACATGCATTGCCTGTGCATTGAGAGATCATAGTGGACATTTTAAGAATGCATTTATGATAGAACTCAAAATCACACAATTCTCGATTTTTTGCCATGATTTTCAAAGATCATATGTCATATAAATTTATTGAAACTATATACCTATATTTTTCTATAGTTATATAGTTTTAAACTTAAGAATCTTCTTCCAAGCTTCATTCGTAGGGCTTCCAAATTAGCACATCTACATAGTTTCCAATCGATGAGCAACTAGCAGTCAAACTTCAAATGCATGCTCATCTCTCCTTGGGATGCCATATATCATATAAAGATCATTATAAATGGAGTAGATTTAATAGGACTTAGTAGAGAACTTGCTCTCAATGATCATCTCTTCTTAGTCAAGGAAATGAAGTTGGAAAGTTCTTTTGAGATCTTCTTGGTAGTATTTCACTTTCAAACTTATCAAGAAAGTGTATGGATTATTTTAAGGACCTTTAAAACTCTAAAACTAACTAGTATGAGTAAGACAATTAGTTTGTAGCCTAAAATTTTGTTATTGCACAATTTTTAAGTGCACATTATTCTTGTACTAGGTTCACCCAAATGGCAACCACATTCATTGTATTTTGCACATCGAAGAGGCGAGTAATGCCTACCTCAACTATATGGTTGCAAATTTATTAGGTGGAAAATAATTCCTACTTCCAACCTCATCTAGATATAATTATTTGGGCGACGTAACATGTGGATCAGAGGGGATGGGCATGAGTGGGTGCACGTGCACATGCACATGCATAGTTCACGTATTACTTCATCCTTGACCATAAATGTATGATCAAGGAATAGGATAGTCATACATGTTAAATTAGTCCCCATGGCTAGAAATGAATAAATCTACTCTTACTCTAACAATTAGGATAAGAATAAAAGAAAACATTAGAAACTAAGTTTTCTTTTTAATAATCATATTGATAAGTATCATTTAATTTGGACATATTCCAAGAAGGTTAAGCATTGACCTTAAGGAGTGCACTTCCAAGAAGGTTTTATGTACCTAGTAGCTCTAGACTCATTCCAAATAGGATAAAGAACAAATTTCTTTTTTGTTGCACACTCATTTTAAAAGAATTAAGAGTTCATTCTAAATATAACTCGGAAGTGATAGTCATCATCCCACTTAGCAAAAACCAATTTAAGCAACAATCATATGAATTGTTTATAGCTTGCCTTAGGATCGAGGTATTTTTAAACCAAGAATACTCCTTCATAATAGTTAGGAGTAGAACATGAAAGATAAGCCATGTAGTTCCTAAGTAAGTCCCAAACTATATTTATTGGAACTTAATTCGTATGATTGCTATCACCAAACATGGTGTCAATTTCTTCACAGACTCTCTAGCTTTGCAATCTCAAAAGTCTTAATGGATGAAAAGACTTGAGTTGAGGGGGGGATCTCTAGAAAATCAATGGGGTAAGATAATGTGCTTGATGGGTTGAGAAAGATTTCTTAAGATGAAGACTAAATATTTGTAACCATCTCTTGATCAATAAGAATTGATCAAGACTTGGAAAAAGAGTATCCAAGTCATTACAGTTGGAGCTACTCTAAACTTTTCGTGAATGGTATGGTTTGGTTTGAATCTTCAATAATTGATTGATCACATGAGAAAGAGGTTTTATCTCTTAAGTACAGAGTCTTTGGTAGTTTGCATCTTAGGAAGATTTCTCCAAGATATTGTAAAAGGGTTTGAAGATACCCTATAAGTACAAGGGATTAAAAGAAGTCCCAAGGAATTGAGAGTAGAAGTTAAGATTGATATTCTAAGATAAGTCGAAGGATCATATGTTTTAAGACCCAAGTGTAATCTTTTATGCTTTGCTGCATAGCATGACATGAAGTGTTCAAACCTTTGCAACAAGGTGTTGAATTGCACATAGATTCAAAGGTATTGGACATTGCAATAGTATTATATTTCTAAGAGAGGGTTTGAAACTTAAGGAAGGTTCAGTTAAATCACAAGTCATTGAAAACAATTGTGTGAATGTGAGATTGATGGTATAGATCGTTAAATTTTGCATCAACATCAAAGTGGGTATGGTTGTATTAGTAGTCCTTTAGTACGACAACAATTCATTATATGTTCGATAGAAGTGGACCATATGTTTTGGTCATATTTAGTAAATATTTATCTATCATAAGAAAGTTCAAGGGAATTTTCAAGAGAATTTCTCAATGGATTAAATATTCATACAAGCTGATGGGTCTCTTAACCCAAGGGAAAGTTGTATGGATATACCTATGTTTTGCTCAAATCATCCGAGATTGGTCCACTAGCCTTGCTCACATGTGAAGAAATACCAACTAGGATGACCAATGTTCATAATCGCACTATCTCTTCAACCATGCACTCTTTTCCCGCTCATTTCCTTTCGCCTTCCCAATCACCCCTTCACATTCACATATACTTATACTTACAGACACCCCCCCTACTTTTCTTGCTTCCTCCTCTTTGTATAGATTATCTTTGTCACTAAGATGATCAACGAAAAGTAGCATATCACCATTCAACAAGTGTTCAATCTTTTTTAAGTCCCAAATCAGAAGAAAGAAGTATCACATCTTTCCACTCAATTGACAACTTGAGGTAATTGAGGTAAGTCGCCTTTAACTTGCAAACATTAGATAGACGTATTTTCCTTTTATCTTGTCATGATATGATTTAGGAAGGACGTATGTGGCATGATTCAAACGGTTACTGTTTTAACCTGAAGCAAACACAAATCGCATGAACAATCAAACAACATAATTTAAAACCCAAAGGATTTCAAATACATCTTTGGATGTACGCTTAAACTGCAACTCCTTGAGAAGTGGGGTGAACAACATTTACTTCGTTTCTGGACATGAAATTACATTAAGGTCATGCGAGCACACATGCTGGACTTTGTATGGTTTTTATGGCAAAAGCGTTGCCTTTTCTCCGTATAAATCAAGTGCCAATCAATGCGCATATATGACCTTAAAATATTCTTGATGAAAATTTAAGTCTTTAAAGTATACCCCTTTTTTCATGCTGAATGATACATGTTTCGGTACCACAAGAACAACCACGTATGCCTTCTGTATTGATGCAAATCAATTTGCATGACAAACATACAAAAACCACTGTGATAACTCATGCACAACTTTGCGCAACGTCTTCCAACGGGTCGTATTTGTGCGTGAATAATGTTACGGAGTAAACAATGTTTGATTTCATGAATATAGTAACCAAACCAGAGATGTCAAATGGAGGCAGAGTAGGAAGATAAAGCTTAAATAAAGATTAGCCATACCGTGGACATTCTGCCAAAAAGAAATCATTTACATACACACACATTAACCTTGGAGTAACCAACAATTGCATCTTCAGAATAAAATCTATTTCCTTACATGTCAGCTTAACAGTATTGCTCATCGATCTGCCGATGTCGCTTCTCCTAGTAACTCTTCCATGCCCAGATGTACCTTCTCATCCTTTTTCCACATTCGGACAGCACCAGTTTTCTTCTTTGTCAAACTCTACAGCAACATTTTGAACGCCTTCATTTAGACTCTCTTCCACTCTCCCCTTTGGATCTGTCCGCAGCAATCCACAAATTCAAATGTGTACAGAGAAGATTTTGCTTCGTGCTCCAAATGTGACCCCTTCAGCTGACATCCATCCTTGTTTCGAAGCACCCGTTTTCTCTTTCACTTCCGCGACCCTTACATGATCAAGAAACATGGCTGGAGCCTTCCAATGTAACCCTCTAATTCAATAGCCTCAAGACCTCCCTCTTTCTCTTGCACGTGGCTTCCTCAAAATTCGCAGAACACAATGAGAGAGCACCTTTTGATTTGATGTTGGACCTTCTTCTAAATCTGCCAGATGCCTTTTCGTTCATACCCTCGTGCAAATATGCGGTCCTTGATAGATAAACGAGAGACGCAGATGACACGTCTCCTGTACTGCTAATCCCTTTCAAGAACTGTGAAGATCCCCTCTTCTCGTCTTCCCGCTCTATAAAAGTCCTTTCTCCCCCTTCGAATATACACAGAGAATGAAATAGGGTACTCCGAGCCCGCTTCTTCTCCCCAACAAGTCCACAGAACCCCCGCAGAGCGGTTGCCTCCACCCCCTCTTTACTGTGTCAGCCAAAATTAGCAATCGACCTCCCCTGAGCTGCTGAGCACTTCCATACCTGTAGAACAAAATGAGAAGAACAAACGAGAGAGCGACCGGAGAAAAAGGGGAGAGAGCCAAAAAACCCCAAAAAAAACTTTTATCTTCCCCCCTTTTTTTTTCCTTTACTCACCCACTCCCTTGACCCTCTGACACACCACTTCACCCCACTCACTTATGCACGCACATTAATTTTTTCCATTTTTATTTTTTTTTGTCTTTTCTTTTTGTTTGTTTGTTTGTTTTTTTTTTCCTTTTTCTTTAAATAGATTTTCTCTTTTTTCCTTAATCCCCCTTTTTTATTTCGTTGTTTTTCCTTTCTTTTATCAGCTTTTCTCTCTCTTTTTTTTTTCGTCTACCGCAGTACATCCTTATCCTTCCATTGTGCAACTGATGCATGGAGTTCAAGTACGCTAAATAGGATTTCTTTGGAATTTTGAAACCACACATAAAACTGGGTTAGGTCACTCATCAATGCCTACTCAGAAAGGAGCGTGGGAGGAACGGAGATACATCCCCGCCGACCTCAGAGTTAGCAACTCCCATAAGCTCTAATCAAGCGACTGCTCTCATGTGTGAATTTTTTAAAGAGAATAGATATCGAATCTGTCATTTGAGATCCTAAGTCACCATGCCCGTACCACCTAGGATTAGGTCATTTGAATAGGAAACCATTATCTCTATGCTCTCCACATTCAACTCATCAATCTCTGTTTCCTTCCTTTCGTTATGATTATCTGAGATCCACATCATATGCTAATCTTTGATGGTCATCTTTGCCGACGTTAGTAGATCCACTTAATGCCTCTACATTTAAATCTTTGTTGAAAGAACATAACCATCCATCTCACAATCCTCACAAAAAGTGCTAAACTACATGATGCAATACTGAAAGTACTTTGACAGAGAAGACGCCAGTGTTCAGTCTAGTGCAGACTTCATTTAAGCTATCTTCACCACTTTTCTTTGATATTCAGTAGTTGAAAAATCAGTTTCCTTTATCTCACAAGATCTGCTAATCTCCAAATTTAAGCTCAAGAGAAAATGCACATTTGAAGCAAGAAGAGCATCCACTGTCCCTTTGGAATGAGGATATATAACAAAATTCTTCCACAGCCACTGCATCAGCCACCTATATCCCTTAGAAAGTAGCACCCCCATGTGTATCCCATACCTAAAATGGGCACGAGCTCATGTGATTTCCCAACAAAAGAGGCCGCCACTCCCATCTGGATTCCCCCCATGTGTCCTCACTTTTGAAGGATTGCTACACAATGGATTAATCCTTTGTCGACTTTAGAACCCATTTTCTATCAAATACAACTACATTCCATCAATTCGCCTTGCAAAACTCCTACATTCAAATGAAAAATTTCTGAAATGGAACATGTTAGTGCATAATCATTAACAATTTTCCAGCTAACATACTCCCCTCTTCTTATTTGCGAAGTCGTCCTCGACGAGCCAAATATGTTCCTGCAGTCAAATCATCCAACATGTGCTCACCACTCGATCAAAACAAATCCTTACCTTGCATGCCCATTCTCTTCTTCCTCAATATAACACCTGCAATCACACTCAACCATCATGCATTAGTATCAAAAGCAATCACATCACTTACCAATTTCATATACCTTCTTGTACCCTTCCTTGCCATGTCCTCCTATCTACAACTGATCAAAACATGTTAGACCATCTTTTTCATCAAACATAACGTCAGAATAGAAAGAGCACATGCACACATCACTCACATCACATATGCAAGCTCGTCACAACCCATATGCATACAAGCAGAAGCCCATCCACAGTCCCTCTCATCACTCTTCTCGACTATTCATTCAACACGTCACGAATCTCTATTCCACATGCATACTCAACACACTTTCCACACACACCATATATGATCAAAAACCATTCCCCACTTCCGTTTTTGATACTCTTCCCGGTCACACGATCGTTTTGTTGATTCCTTTTTCTCATTTCTAACCGAGTTCTCTTGTCGATTTTTTTATGCCCCTTTTACCTAGGGTTTCCACTACCCACTTTACTTTTCATCGACTCTTTGCTTTTTTTTTTTCTTTTTTTTTTTTCAACTAAATTCCATGCTAGGTCACCACCACACCACTCTGAAAATGATGGACACACGACAAAGACATCTCAAGCCTAATGCGAGCTCACTTTGACAAGACCGCTCATCGTCAATGCGATTTCGGACTTCACAAGTCGTTGCACCACCTAAAAGCAAAACTGACACTTCCCAAAGGTTTGTAGACAAACAAGGTACCTAGCACAATAGGATCCCTCAAGTCAAAGTCTTCCACAGACACGTCGCAGCCAAAATCCTAGCCAAGCTTAAGCTTCGATTCGACATGCCTCATCAGGAGTCCACACATAACCCGAATCCCCACAAACACAGGCACATATTCCCATCTAAGCATCATGCTCTCTCACCTCTCTTCTGTCCCCCCTCGAGCGAGGAATTTTTTCTCTATTTTTCCATTTTTTTCTATTTTTTCATTTTTATTTATTTATTTATTTATTTATATTTACTCACACAAGCCGGCCTACGCTGAAGCTGGATGCGATTCGTGGACTCAACCACCCGATCGAGTTTGTTCCACCCATCTACCAACCCAACAAAGCGCGCAACACACAGACAGCTAGCCCTATGCGAAACCGACGTCGGTTCGTGGCTTTGACCACCCGACCAAAGTGGATCCACCCACCTATCAGCCCACATAGGCGCGTAGCCACACTCACACATACACAAACATATATTTTTTCATTTTCTTTTCATTCCCGCATCTCGAGAATTAGGAGACAAAAGAAAGGACCTTTTACCAACCCAACCAGTCACGACACACACATATAACTCCCCGTGGACATCCCGATGAGACACATCTCCTCTCTACTGTCACTCGAGCCCAAAATCCGACCACTAGCGTCATGGTCAACTTTTCCTCTCGAAATCTGCACATACTAACTACCTTGTCAACCTGAAAACCTTGAAAAATGCCACTTCAGTTCTTAAGCGTACAACCAACTCGATCCATCCATCCTCACATTTCAGATTCGCAATCCCCCAAAGCAAACCCTAATCAGACCTAAGTCGTCCTCACCGACATCCATCACCTCGTCTATCTCTTTTTCATCTCCAACTTCTGCCTCGCAGAGATTCCACCTGTCCAGATAAATGAGCTGGAAAACTACCATTAGCCGTTGTACCTCTTAGTGCCTCAAGCCTCGTCGCTAGGTCTCTTAATCCTTGTTTGTTGTGCTCAATATCACTCTGATATTGGAACAGGTCACAATCGATGCCTCGGAAACGATTCCATATTTGCTCCATCTCTTTATCCTCTCTCACCCTTTTTTCAGATCCAATGGGAATATTCTCCCTCTTCTCAACTCGAACTATCAACTTCTCGACTTCCTCTCTAATCGATCTTTCCTCCCAAATCCTATTCATATTTTCTTCATCCAGATCATCTACCTTCTTCGACAATTCATTCTTCGTTCTTTGTAACTCCGTTCCGAACACATCCAACCTATCCAACATGGCTTTCAACTCTCCTTCCATTTTTCCTACTTTCAGGTCCTCTTCCTGTGAAGAGATGGATAGGTATGTGCTTGAAGATGAAGAGGTGTTGCAAAATCCTTGATCTACACCAGCCAAATGAACTCCAGGAGTATATGGTGGGCCCTTTTAGCTTGCCAATGGATGTGCTAGACACCCTATGTACCTTGGAAGATCACTCTCAAAAAGATAGATCAAAACAGATAAGTTGGAGTTAGCTCAGAGGTGAAAACTTGCTATTCTTGGTTCATACACCTGTCCAATGTTTTACATAATTCTCTGAGCACAGCAGCAATTAGCTTAATTCCTCTTGGGGAAGTCTAGGTAACTTAAAGCGCTAACTTTCAAGAGTAATCTCATAAAACATAATGAACCACACACTGAGAATGAGTTTTAACAACTGATGACATCATCCCGATTTTCACGGGCTGCTACAATTTGAGACCAGCGAGCAGAAAAATCAACATAACTCAAAATGTAGAAATCCAATGATTATGAAACTTTGTATGGTTATACTAGACAGTAATCTGAATCCAACAAGCTTTAAATCAATGAATTTAGATAAGTAACCACTGAGAAATGGCTCTGACAAGATGAGTGAAAAAGTCGGGTACCTGACAGAGAAGTGAAGATGAACAGACCCTGTTGACTTCAAATGAACATAACTGAAGATTGCAACATCCAAATGACATGAAACTTTTTGAGCATATAGTAGACTTATAGAGCTAACTTTACCAAGTTAAATCACTGAAAATGATGCACCAAGCTCAGAGAAAACATCTCTGCAAGCTGACTGAGAAAACTGAGAGTAATGGCAGTGAGTAGTACACTTCACAAGAACATGGAAAGATGAACTCAAATAATCATGAAAATGAAAGTATATTGCTTGTACAATACAATGACTTACTGATACATATGTGTGCCTTGTAATCACACCTTGATATGGCATAAAGCTCAGCTCTTGGAGGTCTTCACATAGGTCTCTCTAACCACGACTAAAACTGCCATCTATTTATAGTTGAGTTTGGGAGGCTAACTTCCCTCAATCACTCTCCAATCAATCAATAATTGATTTGATTCTCTACCTACCACAAATCACGAATTCGTGGCTCCTCTTTTCATTCTTGATCATGTGGACTCAACCACTTAAGATTCTCTTACTTTTACATTAAGTAAACTCTTCAAAAGTTACAAGAGGTAGTTCACAAGTGAACTTTACATAGTCTTCTTTTTAAAGCTTCTTCTAAGACTTTGTGAGACTCAAGCCAATACTTAGGCTTGTCATAGACTTGCTCCAACAGCTCCCCCTCAAGCCAAGTATGCTTGAGGTCTTAAATCTTCCAAGATTACCTGCAAACCTATCATAGCCTTGAATTTGTAAAGCTTTGTACCATCCAATGCTTTGGTTAGAATATCTGCACATTGTTGATGAGTGGACACATATGATATTTGAATCTCTTTGCTTAGAACCTTCTCTCGTACATAGTGATAATGAACTTCAATATGTTTAGTCCTTGCATGAAAAATAGGATTAGCAGCCAAATGAATAGAACTCATATTGTCACCAAAAATAGTTGGAGTTCCAAACTCCAATCCAAGATCTTTGAATAATGTCTTCATCCACATAGCTTCTTGTGTAGCTATGGTAAGACCTCTATATTCAGCTTCAGTAGAAGAGAGAGCAACTGTGGGTTGCTTCTTGGATGACCATGAAATAAGCTTTGAACCTGCAAAGGTAAGATAACCTGAAGTGCTCCTTCTATCTTCCTTGGAGCCAGCCCAATCTGCATCAGAAAATAGCTTCAAACCTAAATCAGATACATAAGGATAATAAAGTCCTTCATTTATGGTTCCTTTGAGATACTTGAGAATCCTTTTGGCAGCATCCATATGTGGTTTCCTTGGTGTCTGTATAAATTGACTTAGCACACTCACACTGTAACATATATCTACTCTTGTCAATGTGGCATAATTGAGACTACCCACTAGACTTTGATATGATGTGATGTCCTCTATGAGTTCACCTTCATGTGAGCTCAATTTGTGATTGACCTCCATTGGAGTACCTGCAATCTTACAATCTTGCATCTTGAATTTTGCCAACATGTCCTTAATGTACTTTCTTTGAGTGAGAAACAAACCATGATCTTTGTAGACAACTTCCAAACCTAGGAAGTAGGTAAGTGAACCCAAATCACTTATCTTGAACTCTTCTCTCATCTGATCTTTGATCTTCTTCATACCATCTGCATCATTTCCTGTCAATATAATATCATCTACATATACACATAGGTAGATGATCTCAGAATTACTCTTTTTAATAAAGAGTGAAGGATCTGCCTTGCTTGGTTGAAAGCCTTTGTCCTGCAAGAATGAAACAAGCCTGAAATTCCAAGCTCTTGGAGCTTGCTTGAGACCATACAATGCTTTGTTAAGTTTACACACATAATCAGGATAAACTTGATTCTCAAAACCAGGTGGTTGTGCCATATATACCTCTTCTGTTATCCAACCATTCAAAAATGCATTCTTTACATCTAGTTGAAGTATCTTCCAATTCTTGGAAGAGGCAATACTAAGCAAAACCCTAATAGTAGGCATCTTTGCCATAGGAGAGAAAGTCTCCTCATAATCAATTCCCTGAGTTTGTGCAAAGCCTTTTGCTACAAGCCTTGCCTTATACCTGTTAATGGAACCATCAAAATTCTTCTTGAGTTTATAGACCCATCTTGAGCCTATTACCTTCATGGATGAAGTCTTGGGCACCAAATCCCAAGTGTTGTTTTCCTCAAGTGCTTTAATCTCTTCCTTCATTGCATGCTTCCATTCTGTTTTTGCTTTGGCCTCTTCAAATGATGATGGCTCCTCTTGGTTTATGTCCTGTGCTATGTAGATAGAATGTTTAGTTACTAATGAGGTGTCAAACCCATACCTTTCTGGTTTTTTCTTTTCCCTCATAGATCTTCTTAGGCCATGATGTGATGATTCTGCCTCATGTCCAAGTTCCTGCAATTTTGCTTTACCTTTAGACTTCCATGCTTTGATCTTTTCCATCTGAGATTCTTCATCATCCTCTGAGGTGTCTTGTTCTTCAATCTTCGGTTGTTCTCTACCAAGCTTTGGAAAATCTTCTTCAAGATTATATGGTAAATTGACCTTCCTGCATGAATCTTCATACCATGAATTGTTCTCATCAAAAACTACATCTCTGCTTACCAAGAATCCTTTGTTGGTAGGGTTGTATAACCTGTATCCCTTTTGATTGTTGTCATATCCAATAAATACACACCTTTCTGCCTTTGGATCCATCTTGGCTCTAACCTGTGAAGGAACATGAGCAAAAGCAATACATCCAAAAATTTTACAATGATCTAAGCTTGGTCTTCTTCCATTCCAAGCCTCATATGGAGTCATCCCATCAAAGGATTTTCAAGGCAACCTGTTAATCAAGTAAGTGGTTGTAGATACACCCTCAGCCCATAAGTAATTAGGTAAATGCTTTTCATTTAACATAGACCTTGCAGCTTCAACAATTGTCCTATTCCTCCTTTCTGCCACTCCATTTTGCTCAGGAGTGTACCTTGTAGTTACCTCTCTTTTGATTCCTCTTTCTTGAAGAAAAGAATCAAAATCATGGGAGAAGTATTCTCCCCCTCCATCTGACCTTAGCCTTTTTAGTGATTTACCTGTTTGATTCTCCACAAGAGCCAAATATCTTTTGAAACATGAAAAAACTTCATCTTTGTGTTTCATAAAGAATAGGATAGTCCATTTGCTGCAATCATCAATAAAGGAAACATAATACCTTGATCCAGATATTGAAGCTTCCTTGCTAGGTCCCCATACATCTGTATGAACCAACTCCAAGAGATCTCCATGCATATAACCTTTCTTCATGAATGGTAACCTGTGAGACTTTCCAAATTGACATGCACTACACTTATAAATCATATGTTGTTTTGACAAATTAGGAAGTCCAAGTACACTTTGGTCCCTGCAGATTTGCTTTAATGACCTTTCACCAATATGTGCTAACCTTTTGTGCCATACTTCCAATTCTGTGAGTGTCTGACTTCCATAATTAAAGAGAGCAATGTTTCTAGTGTCCTGTAATTCAAATGTGAACAATCTACCTGTCTTTTCACCTTTTGCAATTCTTCTGAATCCTTGACTTGGATCTTCAACAAATGCTCCTGCTTTTGTGAACCTGACTTGCAACCCTTTCTCTACTATCTGCCCAACACTTATCAAATTCTTTGTAATGGTAGGGACATAGAGTACCTTACTCAGTAGGTTGATGTTTCCATCAGGTGCTTTGACATTGCCTATTTTCTCCACAGGATGTTTTGTATCATCTCCTGTTTGTACCTCATGCTTATTCCTTGGATCTTCTAAATCTGATAGGAGTGCCACATTTCCTGCCACATGATTTGAACAACCTAAATCTATGTAGAAAATATGCTCATCAGATTCACCTTGTGGCATAGCCATGTTCATGATCAATAATGAATCCTCTTTGTTTGAGTCTTCTGTGTAGTTATTGTAGTCTCTCCTTCCTTTGTAGCCTCCTTGATAGTTTGAATGATTGTAGTTGTGTAGTTGCCATGGTAGTTGTTGAACCTTCCTCTTGAGTAGCCATAACTTCCTCTATTGTATCCTCTGCCTCTTTGATTCATGGAATTCCTAAAGCAATTTTCAGTTGTATGATTAGTTAATCCACAAATAGAACATGAGTTGGAGTCTTGGGATCTCCCCCTGCCTTGTCTACCTCCTCTTCCTCTACCTCTGCCATGTCTTCCTCTACCTGCATAGTTAGCTTGATATGTACCTGCTTCATCATCCACTTTCTTTGCCTTTCCTTTGTTATCTTTAGACTTGCTTTTATCCGTGTATAAAGCTGAAGATTGATTACCTCTAGAGCTTTCTCCATTTTTGATAAGCTTTGCCTCTTGAGTAAGTAGTTGTCCAATGAGTGTGTTGAAATCAGGTACATGCATGTCCATGTACAAATCCATAGTTGTGGTGAATGCTTCCCACTTATCATCTGCCTTCAAGCCATTGATGACCTGCCTTACAATTTGCTCTTCATCTATTACCTCTCCAATGCTTCCCAACTGATCTGCTATGTCCTTGAGCTTTGTGACAAAATCAGTCACATTTTGTTTGGGAGCCTTCTTGAGAGTTGTGAACTCCAGCCATAGTTGATGCTTCCTAGCTTTGGTACTTGAAGAAAAGAAAGCTTCAAGTGCATCCCACACTTCCTGAGATGTCTTACAAATTCTAATGTGAGGCAACAAAAAATCTGAGATAGAGTTGAGGAGATAAGACCTTGCAAGTGCATTGGAGCACCATGTGCTCAATCTTTCTTGCTCTTCTTGTGTTGGTTGACTTTTGTTCCTGAAACTTGGCATAACTTCATCTCCAGCCACATAACCATGTAAACTTCTACCTTAGAGATAAGCTTCCATCCTTAATGACCAAGCTGAGTAGTTACCTCTGTCCAATTTGTCAATTGATGAAGGAAATCCATCTGCCATGTTGTCCAACCTTGCTCTGATACCGCTGTGAAGAGATGGATAGGTATGTGCTTGAAGATGAAGAGGTGTTGCAAAATCCTTGATCTACACCAGCCAAATGAACTCTAGGAGTATATGTTGGGCCCTTTTAGCTTGCCAATGGATGTATTAGACACCCTATGTACCTTGGAAGATCACTCTCAAAAAGATAGATCAAAACAGATAAGTTAGAGTTAGCTTAGAGGTGAAAACTTGCTATTCTTGGTTCATACATATGTCTAGTGTTTTACATAATTCTCTAAGCACAGCAGCAATTAGCTTAATTCCTCTTGGGGAAGTCTAGGTAACTTAAAGAGCTAACTTTCAAGAGTAATCTCATAAAAAATAATGAACCACACATTGAGAATGAGTTTTAACAACTGATGACATCATCCCGATTTTCACGGGCTGCTACAATTTGAGACCAGTGAGCAGAAAAATCAACATAACTCAAAATGTAGAAATCCAATGATTATGAAAATTTAAATGGTTATACTAGAAAGTAATCTGAATCCAACAAGCTTTAAATCAATGAATTTAGATAAGTAACCATTGAGAAATGGCTCTGACAAGATGAGTGAAAAAGTCGGGTACCTGACAGAGAAGTGAAGATGAACAGACCCTGTTGACTTCAAATGAACATAACTGAAGATTGCAATATCCAAATGACATGAAAATTTTTGAGCATATAGTAGACTTATAGAGCTAACTTTACCAAGTTAAATCACTGAAAATGATGCACCAAGCTCAGAGAAAACATCTCTGCAAGCTGACTAAGAAAACTGAGAGTAATGGCAGTGAGTAGAACACTTCACAAGAACATGGAAAGATGAACTCAAATAATCATGAAAATGAAAGTATATTGCTTGTACAATACAATGACTTACTGATACATATGTGTGCCTTGTAATCACACCTTGATATGGCATAAAGCTCAGCTCTTGGAGGTCTTCACATAGATCTCTCTAACCACGACTAAAACTGCCATCTATTTATAGTTGAGTTTGGGAGGCTAACTTCCCTCAATCACTCTCCAATCAATCAATGATTGATTTGATTCTCTACCTACCACAAATCACGAATTCGTGGCTCCTCTTTTCATTCTTGATCATGTGGACTCAACCACTTAAGATTCTCTTACTTTTACATTAAGTAAACTCTTCAAAAGTTACAAGAGGTAGTTCACAAGTGAACTTTACATAGTCTTCTTTTTAAAGCTTCTTCTAAGACTTTGTGAGACTCAAGCCAATACTTAGGCTTGTCCTAGACTTGCTCCAACAGCTCCCCCTCAAGCCAAGTATGCTTGAGGTCTTAAATCTTCCAAGATTACCTGCAAACCTATCATAGCCTTGAATTTGCAAAGCTTTGTACCATCCAATGCTTTGGTTAGAATATCTGCACATTGTTGATGAGTGGACACATATGATATTTGAATCTCTTTGCTTAGAACCTTCTCTCGTACATAGTGATAATGAACTTCAATATGTTTAGTCCTTGCATGAAAAATAGGATTAGCAGCCAAATGAATAGAACTCATATTGTCACCAAAAATAGTTGGAGTTCCAAACTCCAATCCAAGATCTTTGAATAATGTCTTCATCCACATAGCTTCTTGTGTAGCTATGGCAAGACCTCTATATTCAGCTTCAGTAGAAGAGAGAGCAACTGTGGGTTGCTTCTTGGATGACCATGAAATAAGCTTTGAACCTGCAAAGGTAAGATAACCTGAAGTGCTCCTTCTATCTTCCTTGGAGCCAGCCCAATCTGCATCAGAAAATAGCTTCAAACCTAAATGAGATACATAAGGATAATAAAGTCCTTCATTTATGGTTCCTTTGAGATACTTGAGAATCCTTTTGGCAGCATCCATATGTGGTTTCCTTGGTGTGTGCATAAATTGACTTAGCACACTCACACTGTAACATATATCTACTCTTGTCAATGTGGCATAATTGAGACTACCCACTAGACTTTGATATGATGTGATGTCCTCTATGAGTTCACCTTCATGTGAGCTCAATTTGTGATTGACCTCCATTGGAGTACCTGCAATCTTACAATCTTGCATCTTGAATTTTGCCAACATGTCCTTAATGTACTTTCTTTGAGTGAGAAACAAACCATGATCTTTGTAGACAACTTCCAAACCTAGGAAGTAGGTAAGTGAACCCAAATCACTTATCTTGAACTCTTCTCTCATCTGATCTTTGATCTTCTTCATACCATCTGCATCATTTCCTGTCAATATAATATCATCTACATATACACATAGGTAGATGATCTCAGAATTACTCTTTTTAATAAAGAGTGAAGGATCTGCCTTGCTTGGTTGAAAGCCTTTGTCTTGCAAGAATGAAACAAGCCTGAAATTCCAAGCTCTTGGAGCTTGCTTGAGACCATACAATGCTTTGTTAAGTTTACACACATAATCAGGATAAACTTGATTCTCAAAACCAGGTGGTTGTGCCATATATACCTCTTCTATTATCCAACCATTCAAAAATGCATTCTTTACATCTAGTTGAAGTATCTTCCAATTCTTGGAAGAGGCAATACTAAGCAAAACCCTAATAGTAGGCATCTTTGCCATAGGAGAGAAAGTCTCCTCATAATCAATTCCCTGAGTTTGTGCAAAGCCTTTTGCTACAAGCCTTGCCTTATACCTGTTAATGGAACCATCAAAATTCTTCTTGAGTTTATAGACCCATCTTGAGCCTATTACCTTCATGGATGAAGTCTTGGGCACCAAATCCCAAGTGTTGTTTTCCTCAAGTGCTTCAATCTCTTCCTTCATTGCATGCTTCCATTCTGTTTTTGCTTTGGCCTCTTCAAATGATGATGGCTCCTCTTGGTTTATGTCCTGTGCTATGTAGATAGAATGTTTAGTTACTAATGAGGTGTCAAACCCATACCTTTCTGGTTTTTTCTTTTCCCTCATAGATCTTCTTAGGCCATGATGTGATGATTCTGCCTCATGTCCAAGTTCCTGCAATTTTGCTTTACCTTTAGACTTCCATGCTTTGATCTTTTCCATCTGAGATTCTTCATCATCCTCTGAGGTGTCTTGTTCTTCAATCTTCGGTTGTTCTCTACCAAGCTTTGGAAAATCTTCTTCAAGATTATATGGTAAATTGACCTTCCTGCATGAATCTTCATACCATGAATTGTTCTCATCAAAAACTACATCTCTGCTTACCAAGAATCCTTTGTTGGTAGGGTTGTATAACCTGTATCCCTTTTGATTGTTGTCATATCCAATAAATACACACCTTTCTGCCTTTGGATCCATCTTGGCTCTAACCTGTGAAGGAACATGAGCAAAAGCAATACATCCAAAAATTTTACAATGATCTAAGCTTGGTCTTCTTCCATTCCAAGCCTCATATGGAGTCATCCCATCAAAGGATTTTGAAGGCAACCTGTTAATCAAGTAAGTGGCTGTAGATACAGCCTCAGCCCATAAGTAATTAGGTAAATGCTTTTCATTTAACATAGACCTTGCAGCTTCAACAATTGTCCTATTCCTCCTTTCTGCCACTCCATTTTGCTCAGGAGTGTACCTTGTAGTTACCTCTCTTTTGATTCCTCTTTCTTGAAGAAAAGAATCAAAATCATGGGAGAAGTATTCTCCCCCTCCATCTGACCTTAGCCTTGTTAGTGATTTACCTGTTTGATTCTCCACAAGAGCCAAATATCTTTTGAAACATGAAAAAACTTCATCTTTGTGTTTCATAAAGAATAGGATAGTCCATTTGCTGCAATCATCAATAAAGGAAACATAATACCTTGATCCAGATATTGAAGCTTCCTTGCTAGGTCCCCATACATCTGTATGAACCAACTCCAAGAGATCTCCATGCATATAACCTTTCTTCATGAATGGTAACTTGTGAGACTTTCCAAATTGACATGCACTACACTTATAAATCATATGTTGTTTTGACAAATTAGGAAGTCCAAGTACACTTTGGTCCCTGCAGATTTGCTTTAATGACCTTTCACCAATATTGTGCTAACCTTTTGTGCCATACTTCCAATTCTGTGAGTGTCTAACTTCCATAATTAAAGAGAGCAATGTTTCTAGTGTCCTGTAATTCAAATGTGAACAATCTACATGTCTTTTCACCTTTTGCAATTCTTCTAAATCCTTGACTTGGATCTTCAACAAATGCTCCTGCTTTTGTGAACCTGACTTGCAACCCTTTCTCTACTATCTGCCCAACACTTATCAAATTCTTTGTAATGGTAGGGACATAGAGTACCTTACTCAGTAGGTTGATGTTTCCATCAGGTGCTTTGACATTGCCTATTTTCTCCACAGGATGTTTTGCATCATCTCCTGTTTGTACCTCATGCTTATTCCTTGGATCTTCTAAATCTGATAGGAGTGCCACATTTCCTGCCACATGATTTGAACAACCTGAATCTATGTAGAAAATATGCTCATCAGATTTACCTTGTGGCATAGCCATGTTCATGATCAATAATGAATCCTCTTTGTTTGAGTCTTCTGTGTAGTTATTGTAGTCTCTCCTTCCTTTGTAGCCTCCTTGATAGTTTGAATGATTGTAGTTGTTGTAGTTGCCATGGTAGTTGTTGAACCTTCCTCTTGAGTAGCCATAACTTCCTCTATTGTATCCTCTGCCTCTTTGATTCGTGGAATTCCTAAAGCAATTTTCAGTTGTATGATTAGTTAATCCACAAATAGAACATGAGTTGGAGTCTTGGGATCTCCCCCTGCCTTGTCTACCTCCTCTTCCTCTACCTCTGCCATGTCTTCCTCTACCTGTATAGTTAGCTTGATATGTACCTGCTTCATCATCCACTTTCTTTGCCTTTCCTTTGTTATCTTTAGACTTGCTTTTATCCGTGTATAAAGCTGAAGATTGATTACCTCTAGAGCTTTCTCCATTTTTTATAAGCTTTGCCTCTTGAGTAAGTAGTTGTCCAATGAGTGTGTTGAAATCAGGTACATGCATGTCCATGTACAAATCCATAGTTGTGGTGAATGCTTCCCACTTATCATCTGCCTTCAAGCCATTGATGACCTGCCTTACAATTTGCTCTTCATCTATTACCTCTCCAATGCTTCCCAACTGATCTGCTATGTCCTTGAGCTTTGTGACAAAATCAGTCACATTTTGTTTGGGAGCCTTCTTAAGAGTTGTGAACTCCAGCCATAGTTGATGCTTCCTAGCTTTGGTACTTGAAGAAAAGAAAGCTTCAAGTGCATCCCACACTTCCTGAGATGTCTTACAAATTCTAATGTGAGGCAACAAAAAATCTGAGATAGAGTTGAGGAGATAAGACCTTGCAAGTGCATCCTTGGAGCACCATGTGCTCAATCTTTCTTGCTCTTCTTGTGTTGGTTGACTTTTGTTCCTGAAACTTGGCATAACTTCATCTCCAGCCACATAACGATGTAAACTTCTACCTTGGAGATAAGCTTCCATCCTTAATGACCAAGCTGAGTAGTTACCTCTGTCCAATTTGTCAATTGATGAAGGAAATCCATCTGCCATGTTGTCCAACCTTGCTCTGATACCACTGTGAAGAGATGGATAGGTATGTGCTTGAAGATGAAGAGGTGTTGCAAAATCCTTGATCTACACCAGCCAAATAAACTCTAGGAGTATATGGTGGGCCCTTTTAGCTTGCCAATGGATGTATTAGACACCCTATGTACCTTGGAAGATCACTCTCAAAAAGATAGATCAAAACAGATAAGTTGGAGTTAGCTCAGAGGTGAAAACTTGCTATTCTTGGTTCATACACCTGTCCAGTGTTTTACATAATTCTCTGAGCACAGCAGCAATTAGCTTAATTCCTCTTGGGGAAGTCTAGATAACTTAAAGAGCTAACTTTCAAGAGTAATCTCATAAAAAATAATGAACCACACATTGAGAATGAGTTTTAACAACTGATGACATCATCCCGATTTTCACGGGCTGCTACAATTTGAGACCCGTGAGCAGAAAAATCAACATAACTCAAAATGTAGAAATTCAATGATTATGAACATTTGTATGGTTTTACTAGACAGTAAGCTGAATCCAACAAGCTTTAAATCAATGAATTTGGATAAGTAACCACTGAGAAATGGCTCTGACAAGATGAGTGAAAAAGTCGGGTACCTGACAGAGAAGTGAAGATGAACAGACCCTGTTGACTTCAAATGAACATAACTTAAGATTGCAACATCCAAATGACATGAAAATTTTTGAGCATATAGTAGACTTATAGAGCTAACTTTACCAAGTTAAATCACTGAAAATGATGCACCAAGCTCAGAGAAAACATCTCTGCAAGCTGACTGAGAAAACTGAGAGTAATGGCAGTGAGTAGTACACTTCACAAGAACATGGAAAGATGAACTCAAATAATCATGAAAATGAAAGTATATTGCTTGTACAATACAATGACTTACTGATACATATGTGTGCCTTGTAATCACACCTTGATATGGCATAAAGCTCAGCTCTTGGAGGTCTTCACATAGGTCTCTCTAACCACGACTAAAACTGCCATCTATTTATAGTTGAGTTTGGGAGGCTAACTTCCCTCAATCACTCTCCAATCAATCAATGATTGATTTGATTCTCTACCTACCACAAATCACGAATTCGTGGCTCCTCTTTTCATTCTTGATCATGTGGACTCAACCACTTAAGATTCTCTTACTTTTACATTAAGTAAACTCTTCAAAAGTTACAAGAGGTAGTTCACAAGTGAACTTTACATAGTCTTCTTTTTAAAGCTTCTTCTAAGACTTTGTGAGACTCAAGCCAATACTTAGGCTTGTCATAGACTTGCTCCAACACTTCCTGTCCTTGCATCTCACCGTCTTTCCGATTCATCCACCTACCGAGCTTGCTACTCAACTTTGCATTCTCTTTTTCTACCCGTCCAACTTTCTCATCACTCTCTGCTTGGGCACTTTTCATTCTTTCTAACTCTAGGTGGAACTCCTCACATGCCTTACCCGCTTGATCACTATATCGACGGATTATGCTTTGTACCTTCTCAATTTCATGCTCCATTCATTCGACTCTCCTCATCAGGTCATTCCTATCTCTTGCGGGCTCTTCTTCGATCATGACATGGTAGTAGTCTATCATTACCCGACCAGTTCTAATGTCCAAGACTTCTTTTCTCATTTGCTTTCCCCTTCTAACCCCGCTTTCATGCTGAAGTGTTTGGATTTGTCTTTTTAAGTTGTTGTTTTCCCCCTTTAACTCTTTATTCTCACTTTCCACCGATCGCATTTGCTTTTCCCAATTTCCTAAGACTTCTGCCATTTTTACTTGATTTTCCTCTATTCTCTCCATCTTGACCTTATCGCCATCCCGCTCCACATGCAGCCAATTGACTTGACATTCCAGGCTCTTCACAAGCTCTACCAAGCCTCGGTCCGGAGATCTAGTGTCCTTGCTCTCACTTGCTCTTGCGGTCTCTGTCGACGAAGTAACTTCGCTCTTGTCAACCTCCACGTATAGAGAAGATACACACCTATCAGGTCCATTTGTTGCAACCTTTCTCACATGCACTTCTTTTGAGCTACACATGTGCTCACATAACCGCTTTTTCCCGTAGTCCTCACATGTGGGGACAAAATCCAACGGGGTGCATATGCGAGGGCAATATTTGGCTATATGCCCCACCTGCTCGCAACACCAGCATCTCACATAATTTGATATCGGGCCAAATCGCCACCCTCGGTTCACATGATGTCTCATGGTCGGACCAGAATATATCCATCTCTTATTTTGTCCAGAATTCATTTGCCTCATGTTGGTCTTCTCAAAACCACAGGCTTGCTTTTGTTGAGCCATTTCTTTAAGATTTGGGATCGACTTGGCTGTGCCACACGATTGGGGCACCAAGCGAACTCGTAGCACTCTCTATGAGATGTGCTAAGCCAATTCCCGGCAGACGCACCAAAATGATGGGTCTCTTAACCCAAGGGAAAGTTGTATGGATATACCTATGTTTTGCTCAAATCATCCAAGATTGGTCCACTAGCCTTGCTCACATGTGAAGAAATACCAACTAGGATGACCAATGTTCATAATCGCACTATCTCTTCAACCATGCACTCTTTTCCCGCTCATTTCCTTTCGCCTTCCCAATCACCCCTTCACATTCACATATACTTATACTTACAGACACCCCCCCCTACTTTTCTTGCTTCCTCCTCTCTTTATAGATTATCTTTGTCACTAAGATGATCAACGAAAAGTAGCATATCACCATTCAACAAGTGTTCAATCTTTTTAAAGTCCCAAATCAAAAGAAAGAAGTATCACATCTTTCCACTCAATTGACAACTTGAGGTAAGTCGCCTTTAACTTGCAAACATTAGATGGACGTATTTTCCTTTTATCTTGTCATGATATGATTTAGGAAGGACGTATGTGGCATGATTCAAACGATTACTGTTTTAACCTGAAGCAAACACAAATCGCATGAACAATCAAACAGCATAATTTAAAATCCAAAGGATTTCAAATACATCTTTGGATGTACGCCTAAACTGCAACTCCTTGAGAAGTGGGGTGAACAACATTTACTTCGTTTCTGGACATGAAATTACATTAAGGCCATGCGAGCACACATGCTAGACTTTGTATGGTTTTTATGGCAAAAGCGTTGCCTTTTCTCCGTATAAATCAAGTGCCAATCAATGCGCATATATGACCTTAAAATATTCTTGATGAAAATTTAAGTATTTAAAGTATACCCCTTTTTTCATGCTAAATGATACATGTTTCGGTACCACAAGAACAACCACGTATGCCTTCTGTATTGATGCAAATCAATTTGCATGACAAACGTACAAAAACCACTGTGATAACTCATGCACAGCTGTGCGCAACGTCTTCCAATGGGTCGTATTTGTGCGTGAATAATGTTACGGAGTAAACAACGTTTGATTTCATGAATATAGTAACCGAACCAGAGATGTCAAATGGAGGCAGAGTAGGAAGATAAAGCTTAAATAAAGATTAGCCATACCGTGGACATTCTGCCAAAAAGAAATCATTTACATACACACACATTAACCTTGCAGTAACCAACAAATGCATCTTCAGAATAAAATCTATTTCCTTACATGTCAGCTTAACAGTATTGCTCATCAATCTGCCGTTCTCCCAGTAACTCTTCCATGCCCAGATGTACCTTCCCATCCTTTTTCCACATTAGGACAGCACCAGTTTTCTTCTTTGTCAAACTCTATAGCAACATTTTGAACGCCTTCATTTAGACTCTCTTCCACTCTCCCCTTTGGATCTGTCCGCAACAATCCACAAATTCAAATGTGTACAGAGAAGCTTTTGCTTTGTGCTCCAAATGCGACCCCTTCAGCTGACATCCATCCTTGTTTCGAAGCACCCATTTTCTCTTTCACTTCCGCAACCCTTACATGATCAAGAAACATGGCTGGAGCCTTCCAATGTAACCCTCTAATTCGATAGCCTCAAGACCTCCCTCTTTCTCTTGCACATGGCTTCCTCAAAATTCGCAGAAGACAATGAGAGAGCACCTTTTGCTTTGATGCTGGACCTTCTTCTAAATCTGTCAGATGCCTTTTCGTTCATACCCTCGTGCAAATATGCGGTCCTTGATAGATAAACGAGAGCCACAGATGACACGTCTCCTGTACTGATAATCCCTTTCAAGAACTGTGAAGATCCCCTCTTCTCGTCTTCCCGCTCTATAGAAGTCCTTTCTCCCCCTTCGAATATACAGAGAGAATGAAATAGGGTACTTCGAGCCCGCTTCTTCTCCCCAACAAGTCCACAGAACCCCCGTAGAGCGGTTGCCTCCACCCCCTCTTTACTGTGTCAGCCAAAATTAGCAATCGACCTCCCCTGAGCTGCTGAGCACTCCCATACCTACAGAAAAAAATGAGAATAACAAACGAGAGAGCGACCGGAGAAAAAGGGGAGAGAGCCAAAAAACCCCAAAAAAAACTTTTATCTTCCCCCCTTTTTTTTTCCTTTACTCACCCACTCCCTTGACCCTCTGACACACCACTTCCCCCCACTCGCTTATGCACGCACATTAATTTTTTCCTTTTTTTTTTGTCTTTTCTTTTTGTTTGTTTATTTGTTTTTTTTTTCCTTTTTCTTTAAATAGATTCCTCTTTTTTCCTTAATCCCCCTTTTTTATTTCGTTGTTTTTCCCTTCTTTTATTAGCTTTTCTCTCTCTTTTTTTTTCATTTACCGCAGTACATCCTTATCCTTCCATTGTGCAACTGATGCATGGAGTTCAAGTACGCTAAATAGGATTTCTTTGGAATTTTGAAACCACACATAAAACTGGGTTAGGTCACTCATCAATGCCTACTCAGAAAGGAGCATGGGAGGAACGGAGATACATCCCCGCCGACCTCAGAGTTAGCAACTCCCATAAGCTCTAATCAAGCGACTGCTCTCATGTGTGAATTTTTTAAAGAGAATAGATACCGAATCTGTCATTTGAGATCCTAAGTCACCATGCCCGTACCACCTAGGATTAGGTCATTTGAATAGGAAACCATTATCTCTATGCTCTCCACATTCAACTCATCAATCTCTGTTTCCTTCCTTTAGTTATTATTATCTGAGATCCAGGAGTGTCCAATTATGATAATTAGGAGTTTTTAATCATATTTTGAACCATTTTGGATAGGAAAGAATTTTTTTTCATACATTTGCATCATATTTTTGCTTTCTAATAAATTCATTGAATACCTCTCACACCAAAGTTTATAATTTTGCATTGTATTTTCTTCTAGTTTTATGAAATCAACATTGGAAGGTGCATAAAAGATAGTTTTTACATGAATTATTTATGCACATGAAGTTCCACTAACTTATATTGATTCATAAAACCATGCGCAGATCTTCTTTGTGTGTTTTAGAAGCTTTTGCAGGTATTGAAGGCAAAAAAAAGACATTGTAATGAGGGCGTGTAGTGCCCAACACATTGTGGAAAAGTTTCTTATTTGCAGGTTTTTGGAGTAAAGAAAGTGGTTTTCCAACCACAATGCTGATGCCTATCATTGTAATGGTTATTATTATTTTTTCAGGTTTCATTTTCTTGGCGAAATGCTGTTGGAAATTTTGTATTCACATGGCATTATATGCGATGTGAGAACTAGAGTGATGTTATGTTGTGTGAGAGAGGAAGTCTTATGTCTGCATAGCTAAAAATATATAAATTGATTGAAGTAGAGAAGAAGATGCATGAGTGGATACACACATACATAGACTATATGATTGCTATAAATTTGAAATGCACGATGCATTTTCTGTTTATAGAAGATCACTTTTATGTATCACCACGATGAGTTAGGGTGAGCATGAGGTATGTGATAGAGGTATCATGCATAGGCTAATTTTGCCTTTAGAAATTAAAGGAAAAGGTATATACATCAAGAATTGTTACCATTACAACTAAGATGTGTTTTTGACTAGCAACACATGAGCACATAAATTGTTTTTCATGTGAGTCTATGTACTTGATATAGATGCTTATCTCGAGTCCGCATAAGAGTGCTATGGTTATGATAATCAATACAAGTATTAAGTGCTTGTATGTGATTGGTTGTTATGGGGTTAATGAATGTGCAAGAAGCACAATGAATAGAATGACGTCCATAGATATTCACTTTCACTAAAAGGTGGATACTATGTAAAGAGTTGATTTTTCAACGAGATGATTTGGATGGTTAATTGATTTGCATTGATCTAGATGATCATTATATGTATGTATACATATCCATGTCAAAATCCATCCAAGATAATGAATGAGTTTGTTTAATCATAAGGATTAACATGTCTCGTCATTTTTAGATTCAAACAAAATGATTGAGCAAATAGTTAGTGAGGTAGCAACCTCATAGAGATTTGAATGCTACTCTTTGAGGGAAAGCCCAAATTTATTGAAATTTTGAGGGCAAGTATCTCCTACACTTTTCTTTAAGCTGACCAATTTTCACATAATTTGGAAACTTTTAGATAGGTCAAATGACCTCTGCACTAAAAGTGCTGCTAGTAGAGGTAGAGGCCTAAAACAAGTGACATAGGTCTGTTTCAAAGGGCATTTCTCTTCATTGGTAGATCCAAATGGAATGATTTTTGTTGGAAACAAAAGCTGGTAGATGCACTTTGTGCATACCAAATTGCATTATTTTTAAAGATCATTTGATATGTCAAATAATCTCTGCACATCAAAGTGAAGCCTCTAGAATTTAGGAAATGACCAGAGACCATGTCACCTAGAGGTGCTTGGTTCTCTTAGCTCATTTACTCAAATTGAGTGCTTTTTGTTTCTACCATTATCTAAAGAGCTCCAGATGATGTCTCCAAATGTTCAAGATGAAATGTTTCTCCATTTAGGAGATATAAAGAAAAGAATAAAAGTTAGCCTTTGCAAATGTTTAAAATTGTGCAGGTATAGAGGCTTAGTATTTTGGTCATTGTGAAAGATCCAAATGTCCAAATACTATGAAACTTATATCCATAAATTTCAATAGTATTAGCTATATGCTATTAAAAGTTGAAAGATATTGGACATAATTTGATAGGTCAAAGGATCTATGCTTCTCAGACCAATCTCTGGCGAGGATTTTTCAAAGAGTGGTACATGTGACTAATGAGCACATGATATTTTCATATTGGAAACTCCAATTTCAAAACTTTTTGTTGGAGAAGCTATTGCAGTATATACCCTATGCTATAACCTAAATTCAAGGATTTTGGAATTTATCTTCATAGTTAGAAGATATTATAAAAGTGCATCAGCAGTGTTTCTAGGCTCACCTAAGCACAGGTGTAGCACAGATAGAATTATACTTTTGAATAAGTATTTGATTTCATTTTGAATTAAAATTTTGTGAGACCAAACTAAATAAGTTTATCTAGATTTGGACGAAAAGAAAATGAAATTTGGAATTTGTTTGATCAGTCTACAGGCTTCAAGAAGATGACCTTGTACATTTTCAGAGTTGGTCGTCGAGTGTTTGACCCTTCGAGTAAAATGGTTATAAAACTATGCGCAAATATCCAAATCAAGTGATTTTTGTGGCTAATGAAAGCTTGAGAAAAGATACATAAGGCTGGAAAATTTCGTACCTTTTTTCATGAGTAAAAATTAGTTAAAAGTAAGATTTAATATGTTGCTATTGGAAATTGTTTATGCAGGAGACATTGCTAAAAGGAAAAGATTTTCCATAGGTTTTTTATGAGATTTCTTTTGATATAGTGTGATCACCATGGGCTAGATATGCCCTAGATACGTTTTTTTTATCATTGGTTTATGGTAACCATTCTCAGTAGGACAGAGGAGATTCTATCAAAATTTTCCAGAATATATATAGTGCCATGAGAGCATGGAACAGGAGAACTTTGCTAGTTTTTCTCATTTCATATAATTGGATTCATACAAGTTGTATAAATTCCAATTTATTATGACTTGATATTTGATGCAAGCCACATCCTTCACAACTCTAGTTGAGTTGATTTATTAAATAGTTTCTCAGTTCTCAACTCAAGATGAGTTGATGTTACAGATAGTTATGAGTGATAGAGTCATAGGAATGACTCTGTTCCTTCCATTGAGGGAAGGAAACACTTTAGGAACACTTCATGATTTCATTGTTGGAGTTAGAAGTCTGCAGGAGCACGCGAACAGCACAAGGAAGAAGAAGAAGCTTGGAGCACAAACACACAATACTGAATGTATTACTAGAGAATGTACAAAGATAAGTAGCCCATTAGGGCAATAGGCGTATATACAAGCCGGGGAAAAAAACCTCCTAAAGAGGGAAAAAAGTGCCCCGGCGGTCCTAGTGTGTTCACACACATCACTACCTAAATATATCAACAAATCCCCCCTGGGAGTGATGCGGTGAACAAGGAGCTGGCACTCATGTATAAGGAAGTGCCAAGCTATGTGGAAATCACTCCACAGAAGGAAGTAAGCCCAAAGCTTTGCGGAAAGCTTCAAACTTCTCCCTAGGCAGAGCCTTCGTGAAAAGGTCTGCAATGTTCTCCTGCGTGGGCACATATGCCAAGCTGATCTCCCCAGCAGAGAACCTCTCCCTAACATAGTGATAATGCACCTCAATGTGCTTAGTGCGAGCATGGAACACAGGGTTCCTCGCAACTGCCAATGCGCTCTGACTGTCAGTGAAGATGGTGGTGGCAGAAGACTGGCCAACACCCAAATCAGCCATAAGGCATCTGAGCCACACACACTCAAGAGTCGTTGTGAAAGCTGCCCTATACTCAGCCTCACAACTGGAAGTGGCCACAGTAGGCTGCTTCTTGCTCAACCAAGATATACATGAGCTACCAAGCATGAAGCAAAAACCACTGGTGGACACACAAGTGTCATAGCAACCAGCCCAATTTGAGTCAGAAAAAGCATGCAAATCTGGTGGTAGTGATCCCCCCTTGGGATAAAACAACCCAAGTAACCGAGTACCACTCAAGTAGCGAAAGATGCGCTTAACCGCCTTCCAATGCATGACTCCTGGGCAATGCATAAACCTGCTCATCTGTGAGACAGCAAACTGAATATCTGGTCGAGTAATGCATAAGTAAATCAAGCATCCAACAGCCTGCTGATAGAGAACAGCATCAAATGCATCTCCAGCATCATGAAGACTCAATCGTAAACCTGTCTCCATAGGAGTGGCAATAGGCTTACAGTCTTCAAGCCCAAAATGCTGCAATAATGTGTCAATATATTTCGTTTGACACAAAGCCATTCCACCATCAACTTGCATAAACTGAATGCCCAAATAGTGATGCAAATGCCCCAAATCAGACATCTCAAATGAGGCATGCAAATCAGCGTTGAAATCAGCAATATGGTTCTCAATAGGACCAGTGAGCAGCATGTCATCAACATAGACAACAATGTTCAGAAGCACATCATTAGCACGCTTAACATATAAGGTGCTTTCAGTTGGACTGTTCACAAAACCATGTGCAACTAGATAGGCATGTATCTTCTCATACCAAGCACGTGGTGCTTGCTTTAAACCATATAATGTCTTCTTTAACCTACACACCTGGTTTTCATGCCCTTTTTGCACAAAGCCACGGGGCTGAAAAACATACACTTCTTCATGCAAGTCACCATTCAGAAATGCTGTTTTAATGTCCAACTGATGTACATTCCAACCATGATGGGCTGCAACTGCACAAATGCTCCGAACAGTAGTCATATGGCATGTAGGTGCAAAGGTCTCATCGAAATCAATGCCTCTTTCCTGCACATAACCCTTTGCAACAAGCCTAGCCTTATACCTGTCAACTGTACCATCAGGTTTACGCTTCAGCTTGTATACCCACTTAGTGCCAATGGCCTTCTTGCCAGGAGGCAAGTCACATAAAGACCATGTACCATTCTTCATTATAGCATCATATTCAGATTGCATGGCAGCCATCCAATTTTCTAAATTCTGTGCTTCATCAAAAGAAATAGGCTCATTCTCATCACAGAGACTAGATGCAGCCATAGCATAGCAATCTGATGCAAAGGAGGCACTATGAGAGCCTGAATGAGTACGATATGACAAAGGTGCATCTAATTTGCTGTCACGCAAAGTCTGCACCAGCCATTTTAGCATAGTTTTTGCCTGCTCAATATCAGCTCTCTCATCAACAAGTGCATCATGTAAATCTGCATCAAAAATAGAATGAACCAAAAACACACAGATGAGCAACAGATGGCTTGCGGTCATGCCAAGCCTCATATGGAGTGATAGACTGTAGCGCTTTAGTGGGACACCTGTTCAGTACATATGCTGCACACATGACAGCCTCAAGCCAGAAACTATGTGGTAAAGCCTGACTCTTGACCATGCACCTCGCCATCTCCATGAGTGAACTGTTCTTTCGTTCAGCAATTGCATTCTTTTGAGGTGTATACGGCACTGTACACTGATGTTTTATCCCACGTTCAGCCAGAAATGCATTAAAATCAGAAGACATATATTCCCCCCCTCGATCAGAACGGAGGGTGCCCATTTTACATGCTGACAGATTTTCAGCCAAAACCAAAAATTGTTTAAAGCACATGAACACTTCGGACTTTGCTTTGAGTGGATATACCCATGCATGCCTGGAAAAATCATCAATGAAAGTCACGAAGTAAAGGTAATTCCCAAAAGAGGGTGTCTGCATAGGACCACAGACATCACTATGTACAAGCTGCAATTTCTGCGTAGCCCGAACTGAACCATCTTTTGGAAAGGAGGAACACTGCATTTTGCCCAAAATATAGCCTTCACATACATGTTTTCCAGGTGCCTCAAGCTTGGGCAAAGAAGACACCATATCAGATTTCTGCAGGCGTAGCAAACTAGCAAAATTCAGATGACCAAAGCGTGCATGCCAAAGCTTTGCATCTGACATAGCCTGAGAATCATGAACTGCACATGCCGAATCATTCACAGATCTTTCATAGTCTATGAGCTTATACAGCCCACGACATAAAATGCCAGAAGCAATAATCACATCGCCATTTGATAGATCATGAACTGTACACCTGTCATCAACGAATTTCACAACCAAGCCAATCTTGGCTAATGCAGAAACTGATAACAGATTCTTCTTGATCCCTGGCACAAATAAAGCATCTGACAAGGTGAAAGAACTACCATCAGCAGTAGTCAGAATGATCTTACCAACTCCCATAACAGGATAAGAGGAGTTGTTGGCGCATGTGATAGTATTCCCTGTAGGGGCAGGCTCGAGTGAAGAGAAGAAACTGCACTGCGAGGTAATATGTTTGGTCGCCCCACTGTCAAAGTACCAAACATCTGAGTCCACTACAGACATGCACTGCTCATGAGAAGATGGGTCAAAACTGCAAACAGTAGTAAACGCCAATTCTTCTTCCTGCACAAGATTAGCAGACTCTGTTTTTGGTGTAGAGGCTTCTGCAACAACCATTCCAGCCTCCTTTTTCTTTACCTCTTTTGCAGCCAGTTTTGGGCAGTTCTTTATGATATGATCATTCCCTTTATAGTACTTGCAAAACAATTTCTGCTTTTTTTATTTCTTCTCATCTTTATCCTGGTTCTTTGAATATGCAGCATTTGCAGATTTCTGCTCACTAGTAGAAGAGCTCCATTTTCCTTTGCCCTTCTGACTAGCCAAGAAAGCTTGATCTGCAACACACATAATGGACCTGTTCTGCCTGGACTGATCTTCCTGCAACAGAACAGAGACTAACTCCTCAAATGATAGGGCATTCAGATTGCCTTTCATCATCAACCGAAGAGTAGAAGCAAAACTCTGATATGAATTAGGAAGACCATTCAGAACGGTCTGCACAAGTGAGCTATCTGGTATAACCTCATCAGCAGAAATCAACTGCTCCTTCAAATCTTTGATCTTCGTTAGGAAACTGTCCATAGAATCACCTTCATTCATATGCTCACTCTCCAACTGTTTTTGGAGGTAAGCAACACGAGGCTCATTCCTAGCTTGGTACAATGTGGTAAGTGTATCCCAAGCATCCCTAGCTGTTCTGCAAGAGCGAATATGAGGAATATTGGCACGTTTGACAGACAAAGCTATCAATGCATGTGCCTGGGCATCTCTGCCATCCCAACGAATTTGCTCTACAGTAGGTGCAACAGAAACAGCAGCATGAACAAGAATCTGTGGAATATCATCTTCGACACCATCTTCATCAGCTCCAGCACCTGTATTTGCAGTACCTGTTGTTACAGGTGTAACAGGACGTCTTTCAACACCCTGCACAATGTTCCACAATCCTTTTGCAACCAAAACATGTCGCATCATATAAGCCCATAATGGGTAGTTGGTACCATCCAACTTATCCTCAACAGCCAACATACAGAATACATCATTGCTTTCAGCCATGGCCGGTGACTAAAATACCTTGATGCAAAAAATTGACTGTATCTCAAAAAGTTGAACAGAACTGCCCAGACAAGTTCTGCTAGACCTGTAGCAGACTTCGAGACGCTTAAACTGGCGAATAGAAACTGGTATATACCTTTGGCACAAAAAGACAAAATAGCCTGCAAAAGCGCTACGATAGTGCGTTTGGAGGTCGAAACGAGCTCAGATCGCGATTTCGGCACCACAAAGCGAAGCAATTTTGATCTCGGAAACACGCTGAGTATGCTCACCAAAATTCCTACGATTCTGAGACTGCAAACGGAGGAGTGTCGATGGCGCCCTAGATGAAGCGACGACCTGCTCTGATACCAATTGTTGGAGTTAGAAGTCTGCAGGAGCACGTGAACAACACAAGGAAGAAGAAGAAGCTTGGAGCACAAACACATAATAGTGAATGTATTACTAGAGAATGTACAAAAATAAGTAGCCCATTAGGGCAATAGGCGTATATACAAGCCGAGGGAAAAAAAACCTCCTAAAGAGGGAAAAAAGTGCCCCGGCGGTCCTAGTGTGTTCACACACATCACTACCTAAATATATCAACATTCATTATTATTATTTATGGTTGTGAGTACTCACCAGTTTATTCTTGTCATTTTTGAGAGAAGTGTTCGACTTTAATCTCATACATGCATCTATGTGGGGTATAAAGTTTGGTGGTATGGGTCATCAAACTTTGTCTTCTACCTAGGTGTAGCACAGATGGTATGGGAGAGAATTCTCTCATATTGTATTTTTTATATGATTTGGAGTTCATTTATATGATCTTTTGGTATCATCTTATTATTAGACAATAGAGCGGCAGTTGAGATAGTCACTCTGTATGTGATCGCAAACAAGGAAAGTCTGTAGGCAAGTAGCCTAGAAGCGAAAAGGCAAGGTTTGCACATAGGAACTATGAATAGGCAATTGCATTGAGAAGAAATTCATAGAGTATGTACTACTTTATTTGATATGCCTGAGAATAGGCCATGGCTTATACATAGTGTGTATGAGGTGAGCTAGATGCTTAGCCTAGTGGGCTATGAGTGTGCACACATCTTCTTACTATTTTTCAGAGTATTTAGTGGACTTACATTTTGGTTCTCATCATATCTAGGAGTGCCAGATTATTACAGTAGTTTACTTGAGACACCTCACTCCTAGTTAGGAATGATTTGATCATAGTGATGATTAGATGGTGGTCAAAGATAAAGCAAGTTTCATCCACTTGGAACATCTTACATGTTATTATTGAGAAGGTGGTGGTAGTTCCACTAGTTTCTATACTTTCTTAGCACGTCTTCACTTGGCATGATGGACTTAGTTCCACAGAGTGGATTGGGATTTAAATTGTATGGGAAATATTTTGATCCATAGTGTGGATTATTATATATGATAGATCAAGATGTGGATCCACGGTTTGGATATGATTGATTGAGATCTTAGTCCATAGTTTGGATGTGACAGATTGAGGTTTTGGTCCATAGTTTGGATCATTGACATATTGATATCTTGGTCCATAGTTGATAGATTGACATATTGATATCTTGGTCCATAATCTGGATCGTTGATGGACTGTCATCTTGGATTCATGGTTTGGATCATGCTGAGACTTTCTTTAGTTTCATTTTCATTATAGAAGGTAAATCAAGTAGATTTACTCGAGCGTAGGGATAGTAAATCAAGTAGATTTACTTGAGCTTAGAGATAAAACACTATTTGGAAAAGATTTCCATTTATTTTTAGTATTCTTCCATAGAGAGTTGGGACATAGTCACATTGTTTTGAATGAGCATAGTATCTTTTTCATTACCCTAGTGGAGTAAGTGATTTTTCATGATTATACCATATGAAAAGCTGTCAGTGGGTATTTTAGGGAGACAAGGGCAAGCTGCCAAGGTCTCTACAGGTGACAAGCCGTCACAAGTTAGTGGTCAAGGTCTAGGCATAGGGAGTCCGAGGATATTCTGAGTACTTATGCTGCACACATTTGGACTCATTGGGCCTTAGAGGGATTCCTATAGTATGCCCAAGGCAAGGACTATTATTGATTGGTAGAAATGCTAGATAGGAAGCACAGAGACTAGTTGTCTACTTTTTGAGCATCTAGTATTTCAGACACCTAGCACACTCTACTCTTATTATTTGGAATCACAAATTTGGATTCCTAGGTTTATAGCTCCTTCTATGTCATTGAGGACAATGATCTTTAGAAGGGGGAGAGAGTGTTATATTCCAAAGATGTACATGCTTTGAGGAACGAGAAGTTCCTTGCTCGGGAAGCCAGAGAGTTCATATGAGGTACCTACTCATGATGGCCATATGAGTAGAGGAACCTTAGAGAGAACTCTAGATGGTGACTAGGCAAGGGCTATACATAGGCTGGGAGGTGAGTCCGAGGCATGTCATTCTCCACTTCTCACATTTACGCCTCCCAACAAGTGAAGAGAGTCCCTACTCCATATGTATTCTAGTAGTAGAATTATTGTGGTCTATCTTTGTACTTAGTCCTGCTGGTTGTTTTGGTCCTATCCTTTTGGTTGTATTGCCCTCTGACTAGCTCTTTTGCTCTTTGTCCTGTGCTAGACCCCTCTCTTTTATGATGTATTGTAATCTTTAAGTGGGGGATCTTGCCCTCTATACATCCTCACTTCCATCAATAATTCCAATTTTCCTGTTCTCTCAAAAAAAAAAAACAATTTTAACTATGTTGAAGAAAATATTTGCTCAATTTCCTTAGTAGTGGGATTATTTCTTAGATTTTGTATCTTGTGATTAACAAAGGACATACAGAGTATCCTTGGAATTCAGCCCTTTCAAGCTAAAAACCATGGAGATGATCATAATAGCCTATGAGTTGAAATATTATGTATATATAAAAAAAAGGAACTCCTACAAAACAAGTATCTAAGCTGTGACATTATCGCCATTGAAACTTGCTGTCAAAATCATACCTTTTTTACTTTTTTTTTATTGTTTTAGAATTTCTTTTCCGTTATTGAAATTTATCCTCTTATTTTTCTTTGTGATCCCTGTGTGCATGAATCAAAAGTTCTTTATGGCTTCCTGTTCGTTTTAACTATGAGTTATTTTACATTCCAATATTTCGTGTTTTTGTTGATTCTTTTATTTCATTCTCTCTTATGGCTTGAGTGCATTGGCTTTTTTCTAAACGCCATTTTCGATGGTGCATGTATCAAGCTTCATCTCTCTTGATCAGATTATTACCTATGTTAGGCTCTCACCTTGACAACACTTGTTCGTTTTGCACTAATTCATAGGTTTCCTATTCCACCATCCCTAAAAACTCTTCATATCCTTGACTTTCTTGAGTTTCAAGCCAAGAAAGCACTGAAATGGTTCACTCATTAGCCTAATGATCAGTTGATAGGTGTATTTGATAGCAATAGAAATGGAAGCCATTCTCCGTACCAACATCAAACCACTACCCAAACTCTGCCTATCATTTGATTTTGAGTTGAGGCTTTGAGCCTTCAATCAGGTCACTTTGATAGCCGTATTCATTGGGTCATTTTAGATGATTGATTAGAATTGGTTGTCTAGCCACTAATATGCCTTTCTCCATTTGATATTTTATCTTGATTGATTTTATATTTTGGGTTCAAGTTCTTTGTGCAAGGTTACTAATGGATAACAAATGTGGCAAAAACTTTATACAATGAATTGGTTGTACACTAGGGATCCCATGTATCCCACAAAGTATGGGTAGGACGACTCTGAGGTGTGAGAGCTATGATGGTCCAAAACAGGTATGAAACCTAAGATTTGATGGGAGACAAACTTTTGAGAAATGCCAGTCAAGGTGCTCATGGACCCTCAAAATTTTATTTAATTTATTACTGTTGGAGCATCTAAGAACTGAGTGGACAGGTAGCTTGTTTTGAGGCAAAGAGTTGTCAACCCAAAACTACTCTAAATTGAGTGTTTCATAGCTCATTTGAAAGCTATAAGTGTCTAGTTTGAGTGACCAAAGTTTCAAGTTCATTACATTTTTCAGTAGGTATGAGTGTTCATTTGAATGTTCAACTATTGGCAAAAGTCTTGATCCTAAGAAGGTCTTCTACACTTTCCGTTACAAATAGGAAAGGAATTCTCCAACAATTGGTATCAGAGCATTGGAGCTTGAAGAGACAAAGCATTGGAACTGAAGTGAAGGAAAGGAAGAGCTACAAATCAAGGGGGAGCTTCGTAAAGTCAAGAAAGAGCACCACAACATATTTGAGGTAAACTTCAATCTTGGAAGTTTTCAATGGCTGATTTAGGACAACAAGTTGAGAAGTAAGACAAAGATATAGAAGGAAGGACATGGAGGTTCAGTTTTATGACAAAGAGGCTCTACACACATGATGAAGGATTGATGGACATCATGAATCAACATTATGAACCAGCTTTATGATTTATGATTAATTGGTACCTTGTATGTTTTTTATTATTTTCATGACAATTGTATGAACTCTTCTTATTAAGAATCAATTTCTTTCTCCCATATGATGGTATGTCTTGTAAAGTGATCTTATCAATTTTTTTGAGTTTTTGTTATCTCTTTGAGTCTCCATTCCACCACCTGAGTTGCTTGAAGCACCCCGTGTGCGCCGTTGGACTTGGCGGTTGAATTGATCCACCAACCGTGTGCCATCTTCTCGACAACGTTTCCAGAGCCCATAAGCCTTTTCCAATGCGGAAGCTGGACATCCTAAACCTCCATGGCTGATAGTATGTTCGAATTCCACTCCGTATGTAGTCAACATAGCCTTTTCTAGGGATCCTAGCTATCTCTCAACATGACCGTCAGTTAGCCGGAGTTTCATTTGGGTGGGTCTCAAGGCTAGCTTTCCTCATTTTCCCCAAATCTCTTTAGTAGCTATACCTACTCCTACTTCTCTGTCTAAGATTGCTTTAATCATGTATCTATTGAAGGTGATGGGTAAAAATGTATTTCCTTCATCTCCCTCACTAAATTCACCAACTTTATCTATTGAGACCTGGATGGCTGGAGATGCCTCTACTTCTTTACTCTCTTCAATAGGTTCTTTCATTTTTACTTTCAACTCTTCAGTCAATTCTTTCCACAATCAGGGTTTTGCTAGTAGTGATTCCTCTATACTTAATGAACATTGTATTTTTGTTTTCTTGAGTTTTGACAAGTTTTGTGAAGTCCCATTTCGTGATCCTTCCTATTTGCCCTTGATTGTGGGAGCATGAAATATTCCTAATTTTCTCTTTTTTTCTCTCATATAGTTGGGTAGAGTGGATGTTCTATCTGCTTCTTCCCGATTTTGATTTAGGATGGACACTTCCTCATATACCTCTTCCAAGTTCATTACTAGTTGATCTTCCCAAGCGTCTAGTTCTTCAAAGGGTGGTGGAGAGTTCTTATTCTTTTCCCATCGTTCCTCTTGAATCCTTGCCCATAGGTTGTGTGACCAATTTGCCTCTTATTCATGAATCATAGACACTTCCTTTTCCCTGTTACTCCAAATGTCTTCCTTCTTTGGTTTCTCTTGTTGTTCCTTTACTAGTTCTAGGTTGTTCGTATCCATGCATTCCATGAATTTATTTCCTGGTATTCTCATCTCAGGGACGATTGGGATGGTATGTTCAAGTGTGGTTTGAGCTATTTCTATCAGTTTCCTACACATTTCTAGTCTTTCCTTCTCCAAATCTCCTCTTGGATAGAGTTTTTCATGCTCCTCTATACTAGGTCCCATCTTGATTCTAGAGTGATAAGCTTTCAACCACATGTTCAAGTATCTGGCATGGGGTAAGCTAAAACTGATCCTGCCTCTATCGGCATAGATTCTTTGATTGTATGATGAGAGTTCCTTTGCACCTCTCATTCTCGATGCTTCTTCCTTTCTATTATAGCTTTCTCTTCCTCTTCAATCTTCTTCTTCTTCATCCATTTATCCTTCAATTTTTCTCTTCTAGCCTTCCATCTTTGAGTCTTTCTTGTTTTGTTTGTTTCCTCTAGGTCTTGTGAATCGTCAACTACCTCAATTTTAGGTTCTAATCTTTCATCTATCCTAGGCTCAGAATGTATTTCGTTTACCACATTCCCCTTGGCTTGGGTTCAAGTGATGGCCTTTAGAGGCACTGTATATTCTTTATCACTTCATGATGATATGATCACTTCTTTCACATTGATATGGGTAGTGGTGTGAACCTTGTTGGGGTTCTCAACGCTATCTCGAAACAAATGTTTCTTATCAGAGTCATTACAATAGCTTTCCCATATGCTAGAGGGTGGTGGGTTGTATGGAAAAGTACATTCCCTTATAAAATAATCTCCTCCACACCTATAGCATGGTCCTCTTGGGGCAGATGGTCTAGTGGGTGGTCTAATTGGAGTTGGGACCTTAGGTGCTCTATACATGAGATTAGCATACTCTTGTCCATAATAATTTTCATATCCCTCATAACCATAGTATTCCTGATCATAATTCTGTTCATATTCTATTAGGCTTACATCATAGGAATCGTGATTAATTTTCTCTGGGTTGGTTAATGGTGTTGCTATTACTATGGCTCTCTCTAGGTTTTCCTCTAGCTGGGTGTACTTTACAGGTACTACATTCTGTGGGTGGGGTGGTTGTTGTCCTAGTAGTGGCTGTGGTGGTCCATATCCTCCTTATTCATAAGGTCGAGGAGTTTCCTGTGGTCTTGGGTAGTGGTTATATTTTGGTGCTTCTCTGCCTTGTTCCCTAGGAAGATATCCATATGGTCTATACTGAGGTGGTATCACTAGTCTTGGCTGCCTGTTAAATGGGCAGTTCTCGGTGTTGCGGTTTGTGTAGTGCTCAATGTGACAGTACATGGTAGGTCCGTGAATTGGTTGTCTATTGTAGGGATAAGGTTGTGACACCCCTAAACCTCCTCTCGTGGAGACATGGGATGGATGATCTCGTCTGCACAATGTACATCTTCGTATCATTCGTACTCTCAATGGGGGGTTCTAGTAGTTCCTCTCTCCTTGCACTCTGAATTTTTTTACTACTAACTCTACAAATTCATCAACGTTATTCAAACTAAAAGTCACATTGCTTCTCGTGTCCTCTGATTTAGTAGAACTTTGTGGGGGTTTAAACGTCTTCCACTAAATTGTCTTCCAAATATATGCACTCTTGGAAACACTCACTGTTTGCAATCGTTTTACGTATACCAAGGTTCTCAACATTCCGTTGGTTAGTCCATCTAGAAATAAGGATATTATTTTTTGCTGAGAAGGTCTCTCCGTCACACGATAATGGTCCACATACTGATTAAATCTTCTAGCGATATTTTTTGTTGTCTCATTAGGAGCTTGTTTGAAACTATGGATTAAGGATGATGAATTGTGCTTAATCCCTTGCTTGGTGAATTCTCCAATAAATTCTTGGAAAAATTGTTCAATATTGTTTAAGTGATTTGGATCCAAGAGTTGGAACCAAGTCAAGATTGTTCTCATGAGGGTTGGCCCAAAGGATTCATAATGCATGAAAAGGTTGAAAAGTTGTCTAGTTGCTCTGCTCCTAATACTTGTTTGAATTCTGCAATGTGGTCATAAGGCTCCCCTATTCTGTCGTAATGATTCCGCGTACATTTGGCTACTTGAATTGGCCTCGTTCACCTTCCTAGCTCTAGGGGCCGAATTATAAAGGGAACTACTAGTCTTGCTGGATGCATTCCCAGTCCTACTCCTTGAGTTGTTGTTGCTCTAAAGGTTGGCTTTTTCAAGTTTCTTGTCCCTGGACTAGTTTGGCTATGGTGATTCAATCCTGGCATAACAAATTATAGGTGAGGTCTAATGGGAACATTGTGTTGGCTAGTTTGTCCTAATGTCACGTTTTCTATACCATGCTGGGTTTCGAATGGGCTTTGTGAGGTAGTTGCATGCTCTCAAGGAGGGAGTACAGTTCATTCACCACCTAGGTGCTAAGTCTTTTCTAAGCTCTATTGGCTTTCTCGGCTTCTCCCAATTTCTTGGTTTTGTTCACTTTTCTTTTTTAAGGTTACTTTAGTTTCTCGAGATACACGATACCTCTCAAGGTCATACCACGCCCCCCCAATACACGATACTACTTTGGATGATACGATACTACTCAATGAGTGACACACGATACCACTCAGTGGTGATACATGATACTTCTTGAGGTGACATCAATTCCCACGATACATAATACCAATATGATCACGATACACGATATCACTTTGGATGATATGATACACATTTATTTGGTGATACACAATAATAACTTTTTGTGATACGATACTTGTCTTCAGATGATACACAATACCTCCTTTAAATTATATGTGATACTACCAAAGCTCACAATACATGATCCCTGATACTCCTTTTAGATGATACGATAATTATTGGCTTGCAATACACGATACCACTTGGCACGACACGATATTTCTTAGCTCACAATATGTGATACCTCCACTTGATGATTTACAATACCTTCTCAGTATCATGTTCCTCAAGGAGATGATACGTGATACTCGACGAGTATCGCAATACTAGGGAGTGTTGGTATCGCAATATCAAAACTCAACTAACTGCGATACTTCCACCAAAAGTAATCTAACACCAAAATTTTTTTGTGAAGTGTACGTCACATACTCCTCTTCTTCCCCAACCCACTGTGGGTGAACATTCTCACTCCAAGTCCCTTTTTTGCTACCCCTCTCACGATACTTGCTTCAAATCAAGTGATTCAAAACTGAGGGAATCTTTTTATTTTAAGGCCTTGGGTGACCGAGTTCCTTAAGTGAAAAGAACTAAGTTTTTTTGTCTTTTTCCTCTCTATTTTTTTAGTTTTTGGTGAAAACCTACCTACCCTAATCCTACCTCTTTTTTCCCTAAACCCTAGCTCTTCCTCACTCCTAACCCTACTGTACAAAGCAAAAAAAAGAAGAGTTATTCAATGGGGAAGGAGGGAAGGGAACAATAGGAAATGGCGCTCTATCTGTCACCACTGTGAGCGTTCTCTCCGAGCAGACCACTCTTTCTATGGCCTGTCGCCGCTCAACTCCTTCATCGTCCACCATAACTTAGATTTGGTATGGTGAAGGCTTGTCACAGGCCAACTACTTCATTGTCCACCACAACTTAGAATTGGGATGCTGAAAGCGTGTCCCCGCTCAACTACTTCATCGTCCACCACAACCTAGAATTGGGATGCTGAAGTCTGGCAGAAACCTCAGATAATAAAATTCTCATAGAATTGAAGCAGAAACCAAGTGTGAAAGCTGAGGATGACCTTATTCAAATTCGACAGACAGAAAAGGATTGCGCGTGAGAGACAATGATGTATTGTTCACTATCATAGCTACGCTCTTCTTCAAAGTTATCGATGGATGCTCTGAGTTCGCGATAAACACCACGATGTCGTGATAGAAACTTCCACGATGGACTCCAGGGTGTCGTCATGGACACTCTGTGTGTAACGATTGACACCAGCTCTTCTTCCAAGTCATCGGTGGATGCTGTGAGTTTGCGATAAGCACCAGAATGTCGCCATAGACACTTGCACGATGGACTCCAGGGTGTCACGATAGACACTCTATGTGTAGCGATTGAGAGTATTCAGTGTTGTGCTCCAAGCTTCTTCTTCTTCCTTGTGTTGCGTGCATGCTTTCATAGACTTCTAACTCCAACAATTGGTATCAGAGCAGGTCGCCGCTTCATCTAAGGCATCATCGACACCTCCCTGGTCATAGTCTCAAAATCGCACTTTTTTGGTGAGCATACTCAGGGTGATTAGGAGATCAAAATGACTTTTCTTTGTCATGCTGAAATCACGATGTGAGCTTGTTTTGGTTCGAACGCACTGCCATGATGATTGTGTAGGCTATTTTGTCTTTTTGTGCAAAAAATATATACCAATTTCGGTTTGAAAGTATAAGTGTCTTGAAGTCTACTACAAATTTAGCAGAACTCCTCAAGGTAGTTATGTTCAACTTTTTTAGATATAGTCATTTTTCTGCATCAGGGTATTTTCGTTAGTGGCCATGGCTGAAAGTAGTGATGTATTTCGTATGTTGGCTAATGAGGATAAGTTGGATGGTACAAATTACCATTGTGGGCTTATATGATGCGTCATGTATTGGTCGCAAACGTATTGTGGAATATTGTGCAGGGTGTTGAAAAACATCCTACTATACTTGCAAATACAAGTATTGAAGGTGATGCAGATGGCGTCAAAGATGGTGATATTCTACAGATTTGTGTTCGTGCTATGGATCCTGTTACACCTATTGTAGAGAAAATTCGATGGGATGGCAGAGATGCTCAGGCACATGCATTGATAACCTTGTCTATCAAACATGCCATTATTCCTCATATTTGCTCTTGCAAAACAGCTAAGGATGCTTGGATACACTTACCACATTGTACCAGGCTAGTAATGAGGCTCGTGTTGCTTACCTCCGAAAACAATCGAAGAGTGAGCACATGAATGGAGGTAAGTCTATGGACAGTTTTCAGACAAAGATCAAGGATTTGAAGGAACATTTAATTTTTCCTAATGAAGTCCTTCCCGACAGTTCACTTGTGCAGACTGTTCTAAATGGTCTTCTTGACTCATATTAGAGTTTTGCTTATACTCTTCGTTTGATAATGAAATGCAATCCAAATGCCTTATCATTTGAGGAGTTTGTCTGTGTTCTATTGTAGGAGGATTGGTCTAGATAGAATAGGTCCATTGTGCATGTTGTAGATCAAGCTTTCCTAGCTAGTCAAAAGGGCAAAGATGAATGGAGCTCTTCTACCATTAGGTGCACCTCTATTGTATTATACTTATTCAGGCTCTCATAGTGCCTCTTTTGCTCTCATAGTGCCTCTTTTGCATCAGATTGCTATGGTATGGCTGCCTTTAGTCTCTAAGATGAGAATGAGATTGTTTCGTTTGATGAAGCACGAAATTCTAAAAATTGGATGGTTGCTATGCAATCTGAATATGATGCTATCATGAAAAATGGTACCTGGTCTTTATGTAACTTGCCTCCTACCAAGAAGGCCATTGGCACTAAGTTGGTATACAAGCTTAAGGGTAAGCCTGATGGAACAGTTGACACGTATAAGGCTAAGCTTTTTGCAAAGGGTTATGCGTAGGAAAGAGGCATTGATTTTGATGAGACCTTTGCACCTACATGCCAAATAACTACTATTAGTAGCATTTGTGCACTTGCAGTTCAACATGGTTGGAATGTACATTGGACATTAAAACTACATTTTTGAATGGAGACTTTCATGAAGAAGTGTATGTTTTTCAGCCCCGTGGCTTTGTGTAGAAAGGGCATGAAAACTAGGTGTGCATGTTAAAGAAGGCATTATATGGTTTAAAGCAAGCACCACGTGCTTGGTATGAAAAGATACATGCCTATCTGATTGCACATGGTTTGAGAATAGTCCAACTGAGATCACTTTATATGTTAAGTGTGCCAATGATGTGCTTCTGATCATTGTTGTCTATGTTGATGACATGCTACTCATTGGTCCTCATGAGAAGCATATTTCTAATTTTAAGGCTGATTTGCATGCCTCATTTGAGATGTCGGATTTGGGGCATTTGCATCATTATTTGGGCATAAACAAAATATGTTGACACATTATTGTAGCATTTTGGCCTTGAAGACTGCAAACCTATCACCACTCCTATGGAGATAGGTTTATGATTGAGTTTTCATGATGTTGGAGATGCATTTGATGCTATTCTCTATGAACATTTAAGCGCATCTTTTGCTACTTGAGTAGTACCCGGCTACTTGGTTTGTTTTATCCCAAGGGGGGATCACTACCATGAGATTTGCATGCTTTTTTTTATAGTGATTGGGTTGGCTGCTATGATACTTGTGTGTCCACAAGTGGCTTTTGCTTCATGCTTTGTAGCTCATGTATATCTTGGTTGAGCAAATAGGAGCCTATTGTGGCCACTTCTAGTTATGAGACCGAGTATAGGGCAGCTTTCACAACAATTATTGAGTGTGTTTGGCTCAGACCCCTTATGGCTGATTTGGGTGTTGGTCAGTCTTCTGCCACCACCATCTTCTCTGACAGTCAGAGCACATTGGGAGTTGCAAGGAGCCCTATGTTCCATGCTCACACTATGCACATTGAGGTGCATTATCATTATGTCAGGGAGAGGTTCTTTGCTAGAGAGATCAGCTTGGCATATGTGCCCATGCAGGAGAACATTGCAGACCTTTTCATGAAGGATCTACCTAGGGAGAAGTTTGAAGCTTTCTGCAAAGCTTTGGGCTTACTTCCTTTTGTGGATTGATTCCACATAGCTCGACACTTCATTATACATGAGTTCCAACTCCTTGTTCACCGCATCACTCCCAAGGGGGATTTGTTGATATATTTAGGTAATGTGTGTGTGAACACACTAGGAATGTCGGGGCACTTTTTCCCTCTTTAGGAGGTTTTCTCCCCCGGCTTATATATCTGCCTATAGCCCTAAAGGGTTACTTATCTTTGTACATTTATTGTTAATACATTCAGTATTGTTTGTTGTGCTCCAAGCTTCTTCTTTTTCCTTGTGTTGTTTGCGTGCTTCCGCAGATGTCTAACTCCAACATTCATAAGGTGTGGTACCCACATAGCTTGATTGTTAGCAAGTTTTAGTTCTTGCTTGCTAATCATGTGATTTTTCTCTTCAAAAATATGATATTTTCTTCTAAGCTTTGCAAATTGGCTCCTCACATGTATGGAGGACTACCTTGTACCTTTTTAAATGGTTTCTTCAATTCATTTCAAATAGGTCCAAGCCTTTGCGCTATCTGCTCTAGATTGAGCTCCCAAACGTTCCCTTTTTCCTATATGGACTCTTAAGGGAAATTGTATCATCCATCGATCGGCATCTGGTCTTCAGAGAAGACATCAGAGGTTTCATCTATCAAGGTGCAAAACACACATTCAATGCAAGATGGCACCTATTGATTTGTGTTGAAGTAGATCTAACCAAAGATTTCCCCTCAAAAATTTCCATGCACATTCGAGAAGAGAAAACCTTGGAGCAAGAGATTCTGTACAAGAACTTATCAAATACTTGTTTTCATTGTGGATTGCAAATCCATAGAATAAAAGATTGTCTTTTGAGACAAAAATCCATTAAGAAAAAGCAAAAGCATGAAAAAGCTAATGTAATAAAGAACAAAGAAGCTCGAGTGGCTCAGAGCATGTCTAAAGGTCATCCTCTAGATGCTGAGAAAGGGAAGGAAACACAAGTCATGGAGATGAACCACAAGGCTTCACCGAAGTGAGATGAAGATGGAGAAGAAGCTCTAAGGGGATTATTGAGAGGAGCCCACCTCACTCGACTTTGAAAAAAACATCTTTTGAAACTTAGAGAAGGAGGTCAATGACTTGGATTAGCCTAGGGGAATGAATCAACTATGATGATTGCAATGAGTACACTAGACTTTTGGATACCCAAGTGGATCAAAACCATAGGTGGATTGGTGCTTCATTTGGAGGTCCTCTTCAGTTCACCATTGTCTCCATGTATACCTTCGATTTTTACTTAGAAAGAATTTCCGCTTGTCAATTGTTGGAATCTCTATCCTACAATGTCGTTCTTTGTGGGGACTTTAATATGGTGGAGGCTCTTTCTGACAGATAGGGGAATATAGGATGGGTAATTAATGTTCATGAGAAGGACATGTTGATTGGATCTTGGAGACGCACGTATGCAGAGATAGTATAGAAATGAGAGCTCACAAAAGCATAAACAAAATAGAGAGAGACAACAAACTAAACACAAGATTGGGTACAATCTCCCCCTACACACTATGATGGATGAATCTATCAGAGTATGTGTATTTATAGGTATTTCTCATTACGTCTTGAATAGAAGATACATGAGGGTGGCACTCTAAAAAGCATGGGTTTACAAAAATCTGCTTTATTTACAAAATCGTCTCTAAGTGATCTACTATTTTTACAAGCAATGTTGCTTTCTAAAGGGATATATTATTTTTACAAAAAATATCTAAAATACTATCTTGTAACTATCTTCAAAAATATCTAAATAAGACCACATGCAGTCGTGCCCTCATGATTCTTCACCTACTGAAACAAAACACAATCACATTAAAAACCCCAAGACATTAAAATCCATATTACATTCCATTATTCCATAAAGTATAACATGACTCCCACTTGACAAGCACTTAACCTTAGTTAATAAGAATAAAATAGACATGGATATCTAGTCACATGTCCCATCACTAAACAATCATCAGCATGTTCCATGTAAAAACACATGCATGGAATTGGAAAACTGGAAGTTAATGTGACTGTGAATGATATGGAGGGTTAAAGTCTATTTTCTAACCTAAATTTTGAAATAATGCAACAAAACCGTGATTACAGAATCAAATATCTCAATCTGATGGAAGATCTTTTGGAAAACCATGATGGGGAAAAATACAATTCATTAATAACTTACCATGAGGACAAAAAAGTACTTTTAATAAATAATAGTTAATAAGTAACTTACCAAAATCATGGGTAGGGTCCATGGCCTTATATAGATCCAAAATCTATTACTAAACATGTGAAAAGAATGTTAGCAATATTTGAATTGAAATAGAAATGGAAGGGGCTGGATCCTCTCACTCTTTTTTTCTTCCCCTATCAAGTGAGTCCTAGATGCTAGAGCTTAGTTTGCTCCCTTTGGAAGAGTTGGAACAGGGTGAAATAGTTTATGAAGATCAATGAAGATAAAAAATGGGTTGCATGTATTAGACAAAATGATTCGATTTGGTTCCCTATCAAAGGTATCAAAGTGTTGAGCCTAGCCTTGGAACCTCCAAAAGGCTAGGAAGCTTTGGAACAAAGGTTTTTGTTTGTGGAAATATCTTTGGAATCATGAAACACGTCAATCAATTAGATTTGAGGACATTGATGGGGATAGGAGAAAGGACTATCAAGAATGGTTCCTATTGCAAAGCATATTCAATTCTTGGGAAGGCTCAAGGATTTGCCTTCTCATTTGGAAAGGCTCCCCTCACCTTGGGGGACTAAAGGGTTATCAACCTTCTTTGTAATGTCTTCTAACAAGTCTTGATCAACCACTTCTTTATGGGATTTGAGGGTACCATGGGTACTAGGCCCATTCACTTGTACATTTGATATTGCTATTAATTTAAAGTTTCGGAGACTAGGCTTTTACTCAAGTTACGCTTGAAAAGAAAAAACAAGATTCTTTAGGTAAAGTTAGACCATCATCTATCTACCAAAATCTAGTGGTATAAAACATTAGTGTCTCCAAACACAAACCTTTATGATTGTTGATGATGTTTAACTTTACTTTAATGATGCTTCAACTTAGTTAACCCCTTTCAATCTCTTCAGACTCCTAAATATTAAAATACGATTCCAGTATATGTTAACCTCTCTATTCCCTTCTAGTTAAGGATATGAATCGGACAACCTTGGGTTCTTGGGTAGGATGATTTAGATTACTCTAAGTCTCTTAATTTCTCCAAATATTCAAACTATCAGATTACAATCAACTAATTAATAGTACCTAAATTCCCAACCTTGAGTTACAAAATTTGTGTAGAGAGCCGAGTGTTGCCTGTAGAGCTTTAGCAATCTCTTGTAACAATTCCTAGTCCTTTTCTTATGGCTCCAATTTGAATTTTGATTTGTGTAGTGATGCCTTCTGCACCATGTTCTCATGTTCCAGCTCGATGATCCATTGGAGGTGGTGCGTGTTGGCCTCTTCAAAATTGATGGTGTTCTTCATAACAATGTTGCATTCCTTCATAGCTGCAGCATAAAAGCCTTCAAAATATTGTGTTTTTTGAGCTTCCCTATTGCACTGATTCACGAGAGTGTACAAAATATCTTCCTCTTAAGCTCTTCCTACTTTGCCAAAATATCTTCCCTTCTAAGGGAGACAACTAAGGACTTAACACCAAAAATCTCTAGTGAAGCACCAGAGGTTTTGTCCCCCAACGGCAGACCCACATTACTCACTATCAATGAGTGGGAGATCTCGGCCATGAAATACGAAGCGATCGATTGGAAAAAAGATCCCAAATAGGAAGAACGCAAAGAACCTTGGAATAGGTGGAAGTCAAGAACTTGGAGCAAGTGGCTGTGACTCGAAAGAGAGAAAGCACAGAAAAGACCATGGGTAGGCGAAAAGCTTCTTCTACTTTTATAGGCCGCCCCTGAAATTTTTTTCTCTCTTTTTTTTCCCTTTTTTTCCTTTCTTCTCTTCTAACTTAAGCCTTGAAAAAAACCTACGCTTAGAAAACAATAAAACAAAAGAAAACCAACAAAAAAAAATTAAAGCAAAAAGAAGCTCGATCTATTGAACTAAAAAAAGCTTGCACTTATTCTCTCTTCGATTGACATTCACGTCCGCGTTTGATCATCTAGTACCACCTAGCTTTCGTTATACCTAACAAACTGCCTTCACGCTGGTATCATATTTCAATCGCTACACACAGAGTGTCCATCGCAACACCCTGGAGTCCATCGTGCAAGTGTTTATGGCGACATCCTGGTGTTTATCGTGAACTCAGAGCATCCACCGATGACTTTGAAGAAGAACAGGTGTCAATCGCTACACACGGAGTGTCCATTGCGACACCCTGGAGTCCATCGTGCAAGCGTCTATCGCAACATCCTGGTGTTTATCACAAACTCAGAGCATCCACCGACGACTTTGAAGAAGAGCTGGTGTCAATCGCTACACATAGAGTGTCCATCGCGACACCCTGGCGTCCATCATGCAAGTGTCTATCGGGACATCCTGGTGTTTATTGCGAACTCAGAGCATCCACCGATGACTTTGAAGAAGAGCGTAGCTATGATAGTAAACAACACATCACTCTCTATCGTGCGCAATCTTTTTCTGTCTGTCGACTTTGAATAAGGTCGTCCTCAGCTTGCGCACTTGGTTTTTGCTTCAATTCTATGAGAATTTTATTATCTGAGGTTTCTGCCAGCCTTCAGCATCCCAATTCTAAGTTGAGCTGGACGATGAAGTAGTTGAGCAGCGACAGGCCTTCAGCATCCCAATTCTAAGTTGTAGTGGGCGACGAAGTAGTTGAACGGCGACAGGCAATAGAAACAACCGTCTGTTCAGACAGAATGCTCCGAGCGGCGACAGACAGAATGCCATTTTCTACTGTTCCCTTCGCTCCATCCCCATTGAATAACTCTTCTTTTTTCTGCTTCGCGCCTTCCCCGTTGGAAGCTTTTATTTTATAAACATCTATGTTTTCCCAATAAATTCTTCTTTCTTGATATCAATATTTTGTTCATCCATGGTTACTATCATCGGCTCTAGCTCCGATGAAGAAAAAAGAAATATATGTTCAATCAACTGTAGGTGCTCCTTTGAAGATGGGATCTTAAGTGGGTACACTAGACTTTCTAAAAATTAGTTTGGCCCAAGTGGGTACGCTAGACTTTCTAAACATCAACTTCGCTCAAGAGGCTTTTCTGTTGCTCCATGCTTTAAATACTCATTTGTATGCCAACTTATTGGCCATTCCCTCAATGTCCAGAATGCCCAAACCACCTTGGTCTTTTTGGCTTAAGCACTTAGCCCATAAACTTTATGGGACATCCCTTTTGTTAGAGTCTCGCTTCTAGAAAACATTTCTATAAATTCTTTCCAATTTGAAAATCTCTTGGTCCTGCATCTCCAACAAGATAGAAAGTAAATAATCAAAGAAAGAAGGAACATGTTAACCACCATAGCTCGTCCTGCTAGATTAACATGCGCACCTTTGGAGTATGCCAATTTGTTATCCAACTTAGAAAGAGCCGAGTTCCAATGTTGACCCATCAAAACATTGAATCCCATGGGAATACCTAATAGAAAAAATTTGTCCCCTCAGGATCAATTGATAGCCATGGGTCAACCAAAATTTGAGGTGGATGCCCAACAATGGCCTTGAAAGTAATTTTTAGTTGTTTATCTTGGAGCCAGATGCCTCACAAAATGTATAGAGGTAACACAAAAAATTATCAATGTTGAAATGATCATTACGTAGAGAAGCATTCGTGTCATGGGTAAAGAGTCTCATAATCATCTTGTCTTGATTGAGGGGGAGAAAGAGGCCTTGAATAAGACCTAAGCATGCCTGATGTTTAACTAGGCAGCTGAGACCATCGACAATGATAGCAAAGAGAAGAGGAGCAAAGGAGCATCCTTGTTGACAGAAAAGGATTCAAAGTCTAAGATGGACCACCCCTTAATCATAATTGGATGCCAATTTTCAATCCTTTTTTGCTACTTTTTTGTGAATAAACTTGATAATGAATTCATTGAGACAATTGAGAAACACATTGAAAGATATGACCTCTTGCCACACCAAATGCAACAGAATAGTCACCATGTGCTTGAAGGTCTTGAAAACCTCATTGGTGAGGCCATCCAACCCCAATCTTTTGACATTAGGAAGCAAATCAATAACTTCAAGAATCTCATTATCCAAAATGGGAGCTTCAAGGAGAGGAATCATAATTTATGGAATTCTTTCCGTTTTGCCTCTAGAGATGGCCACCATGATATCATGCCTATGAGGAGAAAGAGGCATGGAAACCCCCAAAAGGTGGGTGAAGTGATTGCAAATGAACATACTATTTTCATCATCCAACTTGCACTCTTCCCAATGGACATCCATCACGAAAGGGATGGCTTCCTTTAAATGCTTCTTCTTGAGGAGGCTGCACATCTCTTTAGGACGTTTGTCCACCTTTGAATTTCCTTTTCATATCTCAACATGCTTTTGATTTCAATGGGAGCCCTCTTTAGTATTAAGAGTGGCCTTTGTTGACTTCTTTCTCAAGATGCATTGTCGTGGAGATTTTGTCTCCACCTTTTTACTCTCGAGTTTGTGGGGGGGGGGGGGGGGGGGGGGGGATGAACGACGCTCACTTCTGTACCTCTATGGGCATATTGTTGCTTGTGAAAGGGGAGGCTACCCACTTTTGATCTCTTGACAACTCTTTGAGTGTGTTTCTGCTTCCTATATAGTGGCCATGATGTCCTTTTCTATGGAGATAGCCATGTGATATGGATACAAAAAGAAAGGCATCAAAACACGAAGATGGAGGTGCTCTGTATGCGACCACATGAGGAGTTTTCTCTGAGGCTGGTCTTGCCACAAGGGCGGTGCATTTTCTAATCTAGAAAAAAGGAAAGTGTGCACGGCTATTCTCCTGTTTTTTCTCCTCTGCTAGAGGATACTGAAAAAGGAAAGGGGCGGCTTGGGTAGAGAGGGGAGGAGTTTCTGTATTCGAGAGAGGAGGTTGTCTCCACAGGGCAAGGGTAGAAGACATTGTGTACGAGTGCTCTGATGGGGGGAAGGCGACAATTTTCTTTTGTCTGGTGGGGGGCTACAACAAAAATGGAAAAGAGGACGTTGAACACATCTGAGCCGCTGAAGTAAGAGCACGGGCGTCATCAGAAAAGGGATTCAATACGTTGAGGTGGGAGGACAAGAAAGAGAAGAAGATTAGCTTTGGACAGAGGAGGAGGGAGGCCGCTAACAAGGAAGTCTCTCCTCGTTTTTCTTTTTCTTTGTGGAGATTTGAATGGCTGAAGAAAAGAATGCAAAAGAGCACGTACTCTGAGATTTGCTGTCAGATGGATGGCTTGTTTATGGCGGAAGCTTCGATGGAGAATGCAAACATGGGGAGATCGTTTATTTTCGGAGGGCTGATTACTGCTAATAATAGGCGCGCATTGATTGGGGAAAAGTAAAGGACGAGCCGCACAAATCTATATACGTGATCAGGAAACATCAGAAGGCAAGATGGCGTGGAGGAAAGGTGACCATATAGATATATATAGCAAGCGGAGGGAAGATTTGGGATCTTGGTGGAGATATGCATCTTTCATACAAGCATGTCAGGCTGCTGGAGTTCACAAGAGAGAAGATTTCCGAACTTTGCAAAGTTGAGTAATCATCAGATTCAACAATAGAAGGTCAATCGAGAATCTGCATGCCTGTGTCATGTACAGATACGTATTACAATGTTCTTTTATTATCTTTTGTTGCGGCGACAAAATTCAAAGTTATGATGTAGTAGGAATAGACGTTTAGCAAACATCTAATTGAAATTACTTTGTCTTAATGCAATAGTGATCTGAATAGAGATTGAATGAATGTAATTCACATCTATTGTAAATTGAGCATAAAGTTGTTTGAAATGATGCACTTTTGCATTCCTTCACGATGGCTTAAGTTCAGTGGGTTTCATATTGACCGTTTTTACTTATGTGAATCAATGGAAACTGTGCACTATGATGTCATAAGTAGATAATGTGTAAAAAAGTTTTCATAGATGTTCCCGATGACTGTAGCTCTTTGTGAATAAAAAGAGGGAATACACACATTCATCAGCGGGACAATTGAATTTGGCTGATAGAGCAAGTCGCGATCACCACTCGTCCGATTAGATTGAAAAATCACAGGAATTATCCTCGAAGATGAATATGCATATTGTTCAAGTATTTTCTGTCGTCTTCGAATAGCAAATGGTAGAACATCCAAACTGTGAGCATATCAAAATAGATTTTTCATTGTTTTTCACAATTTTCAGTGTGCGAATGTTGTTTTGCTTTAATGAAATGATATATATGAATGTAAAAGAAAGAAGTATGTTTTTTAGGTATGTACGTGTTGTCTTACACGTTTTTCCCAAAAAGTTGATGTGTCTTAGTTTGTTTTATCAGAAATTTGAATCTGAAAGTTATTGTACCACCTGATGCTTCAATTTCGAGAGTAAGAGAGATACAGTCGAATGACAATGAAAAGATATAGATTTCGGCTGTGTAAGGCTAAATTTATGACAGGGAATCGGATGACTCACCGTGTGATTTTGAGGTTAACCATAGTGCTCAATTTTCCATGAGCACGTCAACAGTCTTCAGAGATAATTCTGTGATATTTCTCTTATGCATTTCTGACGATGATCATAACTAGCTGTTCTTCTGTTAAGCTATGTCTATGCACGTTTTCGGAAGTATGAACCTTTTCTAATTTTCAAGTTGGATTGTATTAACACGTCTGCAACTATTGAAGTACTATGGTTCCATGGATATATTGAATTTCTGAACACAGTAAGTGCTAACTGGAGTTGATGGAGTTGATGTTGTCAGATAAAGAAGATTGTTTTTATTGGACTTTAACTTATGGAGAATATGCGCTAATACTTAGCACATCGATTTTAAAGTTTGAAACTTACGAATTTACTTTATTTTGATATCACGTCTTCCTAAAGGACAATGAGAATGAAGATTTTTTGAGTAACTGTAATGAATTAATTGTGCCAAAGCACTTAAGGTTATGCGTTGCTGAATTGTGCTTTGATTAACCTTTTGTTTCCAATCATGAATTGAGATATGCGCTGAGATATTTGCTTAAACCTATGGAAAACAAAGCATCTAGGAGCTGAAAATAGCATTGAAGCTGTCAAAGAAGTCTTGGAACTTATCGAAAGGCACTTGAAATACACATGAATCGCATTGATCATTTGCAAACTGAAATTGATTGATGGTGTTAAAAGTTCCGGATGAGTAAAACGTTTCACATTCATTTGTCCGAATAAAAGGAAATGGTGTATTGTTTGATGTTTATCAAAACGAATTTCAACTTATGAAAACTATGTTTGCGTGATTTGTTATAACTTAATTCTTGATTCCAAAATATATCTTAAAAATGCTAAAGAACATGTCCTATTAAAGAACGCATACCTCTTGGTTAAACCACAGAAACATATTCTGTTGAACCACAAAAAGGTGATTGCTGTGTCATAATGCTATCTTAGCATTTGATTTGACTAAAGTTTGATTTCAATTTCTCTGTTAAATGGAATGAGAAATACTGTTTCGATATTCACTTGCATTCCTATTACAAACAATTTTCTTGAACAGCTATGAGTTATAATGATTCAATAAGAAGATAATTGCTACTTATGTGCTAATGTCTTCTTAAATTCCTATCTCCTTTGAGTGTCTTTTCTAACAACCTGAGCTTGCTTCAAGCACCCGACATGTGTCGTAATTCAAGTGGTTGACCTAATCCACCAAGGTCACTTTCTTGGCACCCAGCGTGCACCCCTAAGCGCACAAGAACTCGACCAGAGCGTAAGCTTTTGATAGAGATTTTCCCTTCTAGCTCAACAAATGTTTTGAAGATTCTTTTGAATCCTCACCAAGATGTGTTGTGTCTTCATGACCACCATCCTCCAACACCTCGCTAAAGAGGATTTGGTGGCAAAGGCCCACTTCCAGGAAAGAATAATCTCCTACTGGATCAAGGGGAAAGAGAAGGTTATCGGATTGGCATGAAACCAAGGGGCTTTCTTGAGATCGAAGAACAACTTGAGAATAAGCACAATCCATTAGTGATCAAAGACAACAAGGTACACACATTGGGAGAGGGAAGGGTGCCCCACTTATTGATTATTTCTTGCATAATGTAGCTCCTATCAAGTCCAACTTTCCTCATGGCAACTCTAGACTAGAGGTTTGACCAAGAGAAAATAGCCCTGTCTTTGATCTCAACCAAATCTAGGTGGAGCTTGACTTTATCCGAGACATCCTTCTCATGGCCATCAATAACCCACCCTCTTCTCCCCCATTTTTTAGAAAGAGCCTTCACCATATTAAAGTCCCCATAAAGAATGACATTTAGGGGTAGAGAGTCTAATGATTTCCAAGTGGCAAGGCTTTTCGAATCAATATTTGGAGCATACACATAGACAACAATGAAGTGTAGAGGAGCCCTAAAGGAAGAACCAATCCACTAGTGTTTCTGATCCACGAGGGTATCCAGAAGTCTAATGTACCAACTGCTTTTTATGCGAAGAGCAAAGCCATTATTTCTTTTAGGGTGCATGGTGGAGAGCTAAACATGGGATGAAGAAATACATTTCAATTAATACCTGAGAAAATACCTAAGAAAATATGCAAACTAGATATCCAATAGTGTATACATCAAACAATCACTACTTGACAACATATGTAGCATGTACTGACTCTGAACCTGCTATCTCCTGTCTTCTCAAACCTGTAAACATACACTAGGATCCACATATTTGCATTCACCTTACAAAAGGTTTCTCAATGTACTTTTGTTGTGTCATGTAAATACACTAAAAAAAATGAGAAACTGAATCCTCAGAGTTGTGACTAACAACTCACAACTTAGTGTATTATGAACACTAGCTGGTTCATCTCTGATTGTACTCAACTCAACTCAACTCATGAGTCTTACCAAAATTTCATATCTATGATGTCATCTTGTCTTCATCCTTGTTCTATCTGTAAGTCTTTCATACCTCTTTCCTTCAGAGTCTGGTATAAACATATACGTGCGCACCTCTAAAACATACCTCTCTGAAATATCAAGCTTCTCTCTAATAGAACTCTAGAACTTTCTCCTGAACAGGAACACCTGATAGGAACTTTCTCCAGACATTCTCCTTCTTCCTTCTTCTTTCAAAGCTGGAACATAAAGAGAAATTGACAAAGGAAATATACGAATACCTGTAGGTATGACTTTGCATTCTTTCATATATGGCTGAAAATAAATCTTCATGTTTCATCACCCCCCTGGATGATTTAACACTAGTATCCAGAATTCTTCAAATATATCAGACTTTATGAAATCTGGAACGTCTTCCTTCTTTCAAAAAATTTGATCTTTAGTGATCAATACCTGTATCTGAAACAAAATCTCTGAACCCTTTTTATTAGCACTACAGTTGCTAATAGCTTTCACTGTCATTCCTCAGCTTTCCATATTAAATAATAAGGTTAGCTGATCTATTACATGATAAAAATCCTTATTGAAAGCATTTTAGGATCCATAATCTTTTGCAACATAACACGTATCTTTTTCTACTTTTTTGCAACACAAATCTGATAGAATCTGAATCTTTGACTTACTTCCTCCAATGTTAAGAATTTTACAAACAAAGGATAAATATTTGACTCATAAATACTCAAGATCTTCAAGATCATTCAAGATCTATCAAGATCTCTCTAACAAAATACCTGTGTAGAATCTACTCGGGCAAAGGTAAATGGAAATCTTCTACTAGTAAGCAAAAATCTGCTAATTCTGCACAATCAAAGAAGTAAGACAGAGAAGAAAAGAAAACAAAGAAGTAGAAATTGTTTTGCAAGTAATCTAAAGCAAATGATCATGTCATAAAGAATTATCTAAAATTGGATACAAAAGAGGCAAAGAAAAAAGAGGTTGGAATGGTTGTTGCATAGGCCTCTACACAAAAAACAGAGCCTGCTAATCTAATGGAGAAGGAAGAATGGGCATTTAGTGTTATTTGCAATTTTGACCCATCCTCTCCTAAACACTATATGTCTGTAGTAGACTGAGATGTTTGGTACTTTGATAGTGGGGCAACCAAACATATTATCTCACAATGTAGTTTCTTCACTTCACTCGAGCCTGCCCCTATAGGGAATACTGTCACATGCGCCAAGAAATCCTCTTATCCAATCATGGGACTTGGTAAGATCATTCTCAATTCTCCTAATAGTAGTTCTTTCACATTGGCTGATGCTCTATTTGTACTAGGGATCAAGAAGAATCTGTTATCAGTTTCCGCTTTAGCCAAGATTCGCTTGGTAGTGAAATTTGTTGATGACAAATGTACAGTTCATGATCTCTCAAATGGCGACATGATTATTGCTTCTGGCATTTTATGTCATGGGTTGTATAAGCTCACAGACTATGAAAAATCTATGAATGATTCATTATGTGTAGTACATGATTCTCAGGGTATGTTAGATGCAAAGCTTTGGCATGCATGATTTGATCATCTGAATTGTGCTAGTTTTCTATGCTTGTAGAAATGTGAAATGGTGTCCTCTTTGCCCAAACTTGAGGCACCCGATAAACATGTATGTGAAGGCTGTACTTGGGGAAAAATGCAGCGTTACTCCTTTCCAAAAGATGTTTCAATTTGAGCTACTTAGAAATTGCAGCTTATTCATAGTGATGTTTGTGGTCCTATGTAGACACCTTCTTTTGGGAACTATCTTCACTTCGTGACTTTCATTGATGATTTTTCTAGGCATGCATGGATATATCCATTGAAGGAAAAGTCTGAATTTTTTATGTGCTTCAAACAGTTTTTGGTTTTGGCAAAAAATATGTCAACATGTAAAAATGTGCACCCTCTATTTTGATCGAGGGGGGAATATAGGCCTTGTGACTTTAATGCATTTCTAGCTGAAGGTGGGATGAAACATCAGTGTACAGTGTCATATACACCTCAACAAAATGGAGTTGTTGAACGAAAGAACATGTCACTCATGGAGATGACAAGGTGTGTGGTCAAGGGTCAGGCTTTACCACATTGTTTCTGGCTTGAGGCTGTTATGTGTGTAGCATATGTACTTAACAAGTGTCCCACTAAAGCACTACAATCTATTACTCCATATGAGGCTTCGCATGGTCGCAAGCCATCTGTTGCTCTTCTACATGTTTTTGGTTGTCTGGCATATGCATTAGTGCCTAAACATCACAAGAACTTGGATGATAAAGTGGTAAAATGTATTTTTCTTGGATACAATTTTGAAAGCAAAGGCTATGGTCTGTATCCTCCACAAACTAAATGCATTTTGGTTAGCCATGATGTTGTTTTTGTGGAAGATGCTATTCAGCCTTCACTCATGTATGAAGGAGACACCTGTTAGCTCCAAAGACATGTATGATACTTTGCTGCCTCTTTTGATAGGTGGATAGTCTAGTGCGTGTCCTAATGAAGCAACTTCTGAGCCTTTGTAGCTTTCATGTGATGATGCATATCACTCCATTTTTTATGCAGATTTACATGATGCACTTGTTGAAGAGAGAGAGTTGATATTGAGGAGGCAAAAACTATGCCAAAATGCTTGGTGCAAACTTTGCATGACAACAAATTAGATGCACTTCTATCATACCATACTCCTTCAGTCTCTCATAGTGCCTCTTTTGCATCAGATTGCTATGTTGTGGCTACCTCTAGTCTCTATGATGAGAATGGGCCTGTATCTTTTGATGAAGCACAAAATTCTGAAAATTGGATGGTTGCTATGTAATCAGAATATGATGCTATCATGAAAAATGGTACCTTTTCTTTATGTGACTTGCCTCCTGGCAAGAAGCACATAGGCACTAAGTGGGTATACAAGTTGAAGTGTAAGCTTGGTGGAACAATTGATAGGTAAAAGGCTAGGCTTGTTGCAAAGGGTTATACATAGGAAAGAGGCATTGATCTTGATGAAACATTTGCTCCTACATGCCGAATGACTATTGTTCATAGCGTCTGTGCACTTGCAACTCACATGGTTGGAATGTACATCAGTTGGACATTAAAACTACATTTTTGAATGGTGACTTGCATGAAGAAGTGTATGTTTTTCAGCCCTGTGGATTTTTGTAGAAAGGGCACGAAAACCAAGTGTGCAAGTTGAAGAAGGTATTATATGGTTTAAAGCAAGCACCATGTGCTCAATATGAAAAGATACATGCATGTCTAATTGCACGTGGTTTTGAGAACATTCCAACTGAAAGCACCTTATACGTTAAGAATGCTAATGATGTGCTTCTAATCATTGTTGTGTATGTTGATGACATGCTGCTTATTGGTCCTCATGACAAGAATATTACTCATTTTAAGGGTCACTTGCATTCCTCATTTGAGAGTTCTGACTTGGGGCATTTGCTCATTATTTGGGCATTCAATTTATGCAAGTTGATGCTGGAATGGCTTTGTTTCAAGCGAAATATATTGACACATTATTGCAACATTTTGGCCTTGAAGACTGTAAACTTATTGCCACTCCGATGGAGACATGTTTACGATTGAGTCTTCAGGATTTTTTAGATGCAATTGATGTTGTTCTCTATCAGCAGGTTGTTGGATGCTTGATTTACTTATGCATTACGCAGCCAGATATTCAATTTTCTATCTCATAGATGAGCAGGTTTATGCATTGCCTAGGTGTCAAGCATTGGGAGGCAGTTAAGTGCATCTTTTGCTGCTTGAGTGGTACCCAACTAAATGGATTGTTTTATCCCAAGGGGGGATTACTAGTGCTAGAGTTACATAATTTTTTGACTGTAACTAGGCTGGTTGCTATGACACTCGTGTGTCCACTAGTGGCTTTTGCTTCATGCTTGGTAGCTCATGTATATCTTGATTGCACAAGAAGTAGCCTACTGTGGAAACTTCTAGTTGTGAGGCTCAATATAGAGCAGCTTTCACCTCACCTATTGAATGTGTGTGCCTCAGATGCCTTATGGCTCATTTAGGTGTTGGTCAGTCTTTTGCCACAACTATCTTCAGTGAGAGTCAGAGCACATTGCTAATTGCAAGGAACCTTGTGCTCCATGCTCGCACTAAGCAGATGAGGTGCATTATCATTATGTCAGGGAGAGGTTCTCTGCTCGAGAGATTAGCTTGACATATATGCCCACGCAGGAGAACATTGCACACCTTTTCACGAAGGCTCTACCTAGGGAGAAGTTTGGAGCTTTCTGCAGAGCTTTGGGCTTACTTCCTGTTGTGGAGTGATTCCGCATAGCTTGGCACTTCCTTATACATGAGCGCCATCTCCTTGTTCACCGCATCACTCCTAGAGGGGATTTGCTTATATATTTAGCTAGTGATGTGTGTGAACACTCTAGGACCACTGGGACACTTTTTTCCCTCTTTAGGAGGATTGTTTCCCCTGGCTTGTATATATGCCTATTGCCCTAACGGGTTACTGATCTTTGCAGATTCTAGTGGTAATACATTCAATATTGTGTGTTGTGCTCCAAGCTACTTCTTCTTCTTCTTCCTTGTTCTATTCACGTGCTTTTGTAGACTTCTAAATCCAAAAAAGGCCTCTTCTTGCAAAGAAAATAACCTCCGATAATGATCATCATTTATGTCAATGTTATAGGGTTGTCTAACCTATTAAAAGTGGTTGTTATTGGCCAATGGATCCATGGTAAAAGTTTAAACCCAGATTTCATACGTCTTCAAGCGGTCATAATTGATGGTGAGGACCTTCAAAAGAAATCAAAATGTATTTCTTCATCCCATGTTTAACTCTCCACCATGCACCCTAAAAGAAACAATGGCTTTGCTCTTGGCATAAAAAGGAGTTGGTACATTAGACTTCTAGATACCCTCGTGGATCAAAAACACCAGTGGATTGGTTCTTCCTTTAGGGCTCCTCTACACTTCATTGTTGTCTATGTGTATGCTCCCAATATTGATTCGAAAAGCCTTGCCACTTGGAAATCATTAGACTCTCTACCCCTAACTGTCATTCTTTATGGGGACTTTAATATGCTGAAGGTTCTTTCTGAAAAATGGGGGAGAAGAGGGTGGGTTATTGATGGCCATGAGAAGGATGTCTCGGACGAAGTCAAGCTCCACCTAGATCTGGTCAAGAACAAATACAAGGCTATTTTCTCTTGGTCAAACCTCTAGTCTAGAGTTGCCTTGAGGAAAGTTGGACTTGATAGGAGCTACATTATGCAAGAAATAATCAGTAAGTGGGGCCCTCTTCCCTCTCCCAATGTGTGGACCTTGTTGTCTTTGGTCACTACTGGATTGTGCTTATTCTCAAGTTGTTCTTCGATCTCAAGAAAGCCCCTTGGTTTCATGCCAATCCGATAACCTTCTCTTTCCCCTTGATCTAGTAGGCGATTATTGTTTCCTGGAAGTGGACCTTTGCCACCAACTCCTCTTTAGCGAGGTGTTGGAGGATGGCGGTCATGAAGACACAACACATCTTGGTGAGGATTCAAAAGAATCTTCAAAACATTTGTTGAGCTAGAAGGGAAAATCTTTATCAAAAGCTTAGGCATCTTGAGAAAGAAGTCAACAAAGGCTACTCTTAATACTAAACAGGGCTCCCAAAAATCAGAAGCATGTTGAGATACAAAAAGGAAATTCAAAGAAAGAATATCAAGATATACTTTAAAGATTGGTGGGCAAGAAAGGTGGACAAACCTCCTAAAGAGATGTGCAGCCTCCTCAAGAAGAAGCATTTAAAGGAAGCCATCCCTTTCGTGATGGATATCCATTGGTAGAGTGCAAGATGGATGATGAAAATAGTATGTTCATTTGCAATCACTTCACCCACCTTTTGGGGGTTTCCATGCCTCTTTCTCCTCGTAGGCATGATAGCATGGTGGCCATCTCTAGAGTCAAAACGGAAAGAATTCCATAAATTATGAGTCCTCTTCTTGAACCTCCCATTTTGGATAATGAGATTCTTGAAGTTATTGATTTGCTTCCTAATGGCAAAAGATTGGGGTTGGATGGCCTCCCCAATGAGGTTTTCAAGACCTTCAAGCACATGGTGACTATTCTGTTGCGTTTGGTGTGGCAAGAGGTCATATCTTTCGATGCATTTCTCAACTGTCTCAATGAAGTCATTATCAAGTTTATTCACAAAAAAGTAGCAAAAATAGGATTGAAAATTGGCATCCAATTACGATCAAGGGGTGGTCCATCTTAGACTTTGAATCTTTTTCTATCAACAAGGATGCTCCTTCGCTCCTCTTCTCTTTGCTATCATTGTCGATGGTCTCCGCTGCCTAGTTAAACATCAGACATGCTTAGGTCTTATTCAAGGCCTCTTTCTCCCCCTCAATCAAGACAAGATGATTATGAGACTCTTTACCCGTGACACGAATGCTTCTCTACGTAATGATCATTTCAGCATTGATAACTTCTGGTGTTGCCTCTATACATTTTTTGAGGCATCTGGCTCCAAGATAAACAACTCCAAAATTACTTTCAAGGCCATTCTTGGGAATCCACCTCAAAATTTGGTTGACCCATGGCTATCAATTGATCTCGAGGGGACAAATTTTTTCTATTAGGTATTCCCATGGGATTCGATGTTTTGATGGGTCAACATTGGAACTTGGCTCATTCTAAGTTGGATAACAAGTTGGCGTACTCAAAAGGTGCGCATGTTAATCTAGCAGGACGAGCTATGGTGGTTAACATGTTCCTTCTTTCTTTGATAATTTACTTTCTATCTTGTTGGAGATGCAAGGACCAAGAGATTTTCAAATTGGAAAGAATTTATAGAAATGTTTTCTAGAAGCGAGACTCTAACAAAAGGGATGTCCCCCAAAAGTTTATGGGCTAATTGCATAAGCCAAAAAGACCAAGGTGGTTTGCGCATTCTGGACATTGAGGGAATGGCCAATAAGTTGGCATACAAATGGGTATTTAAAGCATGGAGCAACCCAAAAGCCTCTTGAGCAAAGCTGATGTTTAGAAAGTCTAGCCTAGTCTCATACACAAAACTTTAATTAGTTCTTCTCATAGCTATGAAAAATTCCAAAATTTACAAGTGCTTTCTTACTCAGTGAAGCCCGACTATACTCAGTCATACAAAATCTCTCTTTCTCTCTCTCTCTCTCTCTCTCTCTCTCTCTCTCTCTCTCTCTCTCTCTCTCTCTCTCTCTCTCTCTCTCTCTCTCTCTCTCTCTCTCTCTCTCTCTCTCTCTCTCTCTCTCTCTCTCTCTCTCTCTCTCTCTATTTTTTCTTTTTCTCTTTCTCTACATGCCTATTGATACAAACTAGTTTATATAGATTTTCTCAATCTCGTGACTTTTGAAAATTCTACAACTAAAGTTAATTTTGACTTTACAAATATGGTACATGTGTGAAATTGTCCCTTCACATAGGCATGTGCTTTTTTCCTTAGAGTTTGACCTTCAAATTTATGTTCAATTTGTGATCGATTCTTCAACAATAGTGACACTTTAAAGGTTCTAGAGATGCCCACCACCAAAGAACACTCGACCTCAAAGAGGATGAGAACCAAGGTCTTGGAGCTCAAGTTAGAGAAAGAGGGATCCTTGCTACATCCAAGGATTAGAAGAAGGTGGATCATTCCCATATATTGAAATTATAAGGTGGAATAAAATTATAAGGGCATCCTTAATGTGGTATTATAAAAATTGTGATTCACAGAGAAGACACAATATAAAGTTTATAACGGTTGAGCCTAGAGACATTCACAAGTGGAAGGGACTCATCCTATAGAGTCAAAATCCAAACTACACCTTGGCTTAGCAAAGTAACCACTTTTTAAGGTCCTTCCCGAATTGGAGCAAACTTCTCATGGTTCTACACCTCTCTGGTCACGTTGTTCCTCCTGGTTTGAGGGAGGCTTACTAGATCTTTGTAGCTCCAACAAAAACATCTTTGAAATTTTTTATGATAGTGATTTACTTCCTTAAGAGGATTGATTCTTTCCACACCCAGGATTTAGCAAGATCGGCTTTTCTCCTCTTAGTTTTTCTAACTTTTGATTCATCCTCAACATCATCATCCAAACATTTCTTCAATTGCTTGCATAGATAACTCTTGTTTTCTCTTAAAAGGTTTCAAAGTTGTTGGATTTTTCATATTTTGTTCGATTTGTTTAATAATATTTTCAAGCATCTTCTTTTGTTCTTTGTTTATAATTTTCTCTTTATCAAGTTCTCTAGGTTTACTCAAATCAGTTTCTTCATTCTTAATCTCATAAGCTAATTTAGTTTTCAATTTATTCACTTTATTTTGATCAAATAATTTATCATTTTCTAAAAAATCAAAATCACATTTTACATAGTATTTATCATGTTTCTTTATCATGTGTATTGATTGCTCATCTTCTTGCTTATTCATTTCTAATTACAGATCTTCTTGCTCATTCGTTTTTAATTGTTCATATTCTTGCTCATTTGTTTCTAATTTTTCATCTTCTTCCTCATTCGTTTCTAATTTTTCTTGTACACTTTGCTCATGTTTTTGGTTTTCCCACATTTTTATTCATCAACTATTTTCTCTTGATTATTCATCGACATCTTAGTTTCTTGGTTAACAATTTTATCATCTGTATGTTTCTTTGGTCTCCATTGATTTTTGTATATTTGTATCGTTCTTGATTTTTTTATTTTACTTTTGTTAGGTCAAAAAGGTCTTTCATTCCTCCTTGACCTAAGTTTAAATGTAGTGGGATATGAGTGTGAAACATACATATTTGCATTTGAACGTCACATACTATTGTCTCGTTACATGCATATTCATACGCAATACAATTGTCATAGGTATGATCGATCTAGTCACACCAAAAACATCAAATAATGCGCTTTTGAACCCTATTGGATTTTATAGGTATCATTCTAGCAGTGGGTTTTCTAAGATTACATGAAGGTTTCTGATTAGACCTATATGTAGAAAAACTTTGGACTCTTACTTCATGTTGATGATTAAGTTTCAATCCTTGTAATTCTTTAATTTGAATTGTCAAAAATTCAACTTTATTTTTCATTTCTAAAGTTTCAAAATCCAGTGTCTCTTTTAAGTTCTCGAAGTTATTTCCCATTGCTTGCATACTTTCAGATATTGCATTTATGGTTTGCATTAAGGTTACGATAATCTCAAATTTGTTTTTGTATCAATTCATTCATTCTCGTCTCTATGTCTTTAGAATTTTCTTCATATTTTCTAAATTTATCTTCACTCAATTCATTTAGATTGGATTTCTTACCTTATGGATTATAGTCAATGAAACTCTTTTGGTTATTGTGACTAGAGATCTCTCAAGATTCTTTGATTAACTCATCCTTAAATTCACTCCAATCATGTCTTTGTGATTTTGAATTTTCTTAGTAATTGATCCTTTTATAATTTTTGCAAAATATGTATGCATCATAGTTTCAGGTAGATCGTGAAGTTGAGCTTGCTCTTCAAAAGTATGCAAATTAATGCCTGTAAATTTTCCTTTCTCATTAAGGAAAGATTGAACTACTTTAGATCCTTTTCTTTCAATGTTCTTATTATAAAGTTTACCTCCTACCTTCATTTGTCCCTTTATACCCACCACTCACTTATATTTATTGCTAGTGTAGGTAGTGGAATATAGACAAAAATAGAATCAAAAGAGTGGGTTTGTGATAATGTTAAAGACAAGTATGTGGTCTAAAACTTAAAATTCTTTTTATACTTTGACATGCAATATAATAATGTAAGCAAGTAAATGAAATGAAATGTAAGAGACACACAAAAATTCAATGAAATGGAATTATGCAAATGATTATTTTAATTTTTTCAAAAATGCAAGTATAAAGCATAAACATTTTCATGTGTTTGAAGTTCAAACTAAAATAACTATTACCTTGTTTTTGTTTGGAGAAGAGGATAAACATGTGTGTAGGTAAGTGAAAGTTTATATACATTGTCAAAATAATTCCTAATACAAAGAAAGCTATGTGAGTGAATGTGCCAAAGTGTCATCTTTGTTTGAAGGAAAAGGTGAAGTGATGAGGTTCAATCTTGTATATGCTTCCATGGAGGTGCTCATGTTATAAGACCAGCCCTCAACACCCATGAAGTTTCATGAACTGATGCTCAATCCACCACCTACAAAAGAGAGAACATACTCATTCATAAACCAAAAATCAAACATACATCGCCTGAGATGCTCGGGTCGTGGATTTTCATGTTGGGTTCACCAAATGTAGGCGGGAAAGAGATTGGTTGGTGGATCAGGTCAACCACCAGGTATGCAGCACATGTTGGGTGCTTAGTAGCAGCTCAGACGAGCGAAAAGATGTGATGCTTCATATCAAAAACTCGGTGGTTCACAAATTGTATAGCACAATTGACATAAGATGCACCTAAAATAACTTTGGTCATCAAGTTGCAAGATGGAATGAGGAATATCTCAAATCACTCTTTTTCATAATTAACATGGATCATCTCATAAACACAAATCATAAATGTTTATCATATCATCTAGTCACAAATTCATCATGTGCATTATACACATTTGATTATAATCATGAGGAACAACATATATAAAAACATCATGGGATTAAATCAATATGGTCCTCTTCAATCGTTCTACTCTATCATAGCCATCAATCTTAGAAAATGTGTTCTTCTAAGTTTTCTTCATCACCATCATGTCATCTGCTTCATCTTCTTCATGGGTAATGCTCACAAGCATCTTCAACAGATCATCGGTGGGTCATCACAGGCTTCTTCTCATCAGATCATTGATGGGTCATCAAAAACGTCTTCTCATTAGATCATCGATGGCTCATCAAAATCTTCTTCTCATCAGATGATCGGTGGGTCATCAAAAGCTTCTTCTCATCAGATCATCAATAGGTCATCAAAAGCTTCTTCTCATCAGATCATATATAGGCTAAAAAAGACATTAGGAAAAAAAAACATAAGTACACATAATAAATAAAACACACATTTTTTATTACTCCTTTCTTTAAATATTTTTCACATGCATAATATTCACTCATATGCAGACATAATACTCATGCATGTTTACATTTTCTCACATGCACATGCACACACTCATGCATACATTCTCTGTTACCAAGATCTTATCTCATGCGCACAAAGAGGTTACAGATGTAGAAAACACATAGAAAAATAGAGACGCCAGGAGACAAGATAGAACACAGTATTGGGTGCAATCTCCCCCATGCGCTCTGTTTCAATAGTCCACAGAGTGCATGTATTTATAGGAATTTTTTATTATGTCGAAAAAGAGTGGTTACATGAGAGCGGCTTCGAAAAGCATGCATGAAAGTAAAAGTTGGTAACTTTTGTAGAAAGCATTTGCTTTTAATAACAAAAATTGCAGTCTACAATGACCCTTGTTCTAACCACTACTTTTCTAACTATTTCTAACAATAAAACCCTCTATGTGGGTTTATTTACAGACTAGATAAATTATAAGTCAGATTATTGATATTTGCCCTTTCACATCTTTGACTCTCCTCACGAACCTTTAGATGCTATATCAAAACACCAAAACACATTAATACATCAATAAATTAACACTCCAACAATTCTTGTTCAACATATTCCATGATTCATAACATGCCCCTGAGTTGAAAAAGCAATTGACCTCAGTTGATAAATAAAAATAAACATGGAGGGCCAGTCATATGTTCCATCATTGAATGAAAATAAGCATGTTCCATGTAAAACACATGCATAGAAATATTCATAGAGGCATTAAACTATTAAGATTATGTATGACGTGTTGACATAGTCTCTAAATAAGCCAATTCAGAATGTATATTACTAGTTATTCAATTTTTTTTCCAATCATTCACGATCTAGAATATTGTCTAAATATTCTAATTCATTTTGGTAAGTGTAAGTAAAGTATGCTCCTACATGCTAAATTGTATGTGTAAATGCATCCTATATAATCAAAGAAAATTAGACTAGTGAAAAGATTATTGTTGGTGACATGGCTGCTTCAAACTGATCATTTTGACAAGGGACTGGTACTCTTTCTTCGCATCATGAGCAAAGTAAATAGCTTCATGGAGTGATGTAGGTTGGCATGAGTGAAGCTCTATGTGAATCTCCTTCTCTAAACCATCATCATACTTCTTCTTCATAGTATCATTGGAGACATCTTCAAGCAAGTGGAGATATACTAGGTATTGGTAGAACCGGTCCGTATAGGTTGTAAAAGTATCACCTTCCATCCATGTAAATGTAGCACATAATTGTCAAACATGTAGGTTTAACTATAGGGGTAGAAAAGAATCCTTCACTTTATCTTGGAAAGCCTTCCACCATGATTGGACAATCTACACTATGACAAAGATCATTCCACCAAAGCTGAGCTTTTCCTACTAAATAGTTAGTGGCAAATTTGACTTTTTCACTTTCAACATATCTTTCATGAGTATAAAAATCATCAAACTGTGACAACCATGAAAGAACTAAAGGGCCATCAAATGGTAGAAACTGGTAATTTTTAGCACCAATCTTGGAATGCATGCCATTTGATTGTGCTGAGACAATAGCTTTCAACCACCCTCGTAAGGTTATCTTCATCAGTTTGCATCTTCTAGAGTACTTCGTCGCATTGTCAAACCTCGTTGTGAGCACCTCAAAGTTCGTGCCACAGGAGCTCGAGTTGTTGCTCGAGTGGTACCTTGGGTAGAGGTGACTCACCAAAATCATCAATGGTGTATGTATGGTCCATGAGTATGTAGAGAACAAAACCCTCCCGCTACAGTGTAAAAAGAATTTTTGAGATTGCTTGACTTAAAATGTAAAACGAAGATTATGGCCAATGCCTATGGACTTTCCTTGCTCTCAACCTCAATTTCTTGAACCTAATTCTCACCCATGCAAGTATCTTGGATCCTCAATCTAGTGCTTCCCTATCGGGATGTACCCTAGGGAAATGTACCCTAGCAGGATGTACCCTTGCACGATGTACCCTAATAGGATGTACCATGTCTGGATGTACCTTGATGAAATGTACCTTGATAGGATGTACCCTGAGACGTGTCACATTGTGCCATGCCGCCTTGCCCAAGCCTACTTGAAAAAGTAAGAAAGAGATACAAGTTGTGTTAAATATAAGAGGAGAGAACTAGAGTGACAACACAAAGAAAGAGTGTAGTGGTAAAGCACTTCCCTTGTGAGAGTGAGATTGTGGGCTCAAATCCTCCCACCTTCGTGAATATAAAACTCCTTATTGCCACTCATAAATTAAAATTGGTTCACAGTTAGCAAACGGCTGCCAATGGTCGCCAAGGGAGCCTTGGGTGCCAATGATGGCAAAGTAATGCCTTAGTTATGTCTTGATTATGCCTTGGTTACGCCTTAGTTATGCCTTAAGTTACACCTAAGTTCTATGCCTTAATCGATGCCTTGGAGTAAGCCGAAGGAGTAAACGTAGGTGTAAACATAGGTTCTGGTTCTCGAACTGGAATAGAAAGAGAGACTACGAAAAGAACAAGAACCGAAAACACAAACAGAAATTGGAATCAGAATCAGAAGCAAAAATGGAAACGAAAATGGAAACAGAAATCGAAACCGGAATCGGAATTGAAATCGCGAAGAGAGAATAGCAAAACAAAGAGAAATCACCAAAATGAACAGAAACAAACCCCTCCGTAGTGACGCATGCAGGGCTCTAATACCACTATTACTAAGATCTTATCTCACCCCCACAGAGAGGTTACGGATGGAGAAAACATACGGAAAAATAGAAACACCAGGAGATGAGACAGAACACAGTATTGGGTGCAATCTCCCCCCATGCACTCTAGTTTGACAATCCACAGAGTGCATGTATTTATAGGAATTTTTTATTATGTCAAAATGAGTGGTTACATGAGAGCGGCTTTGAAAAGCATGCGTGAAAGTAAAAGTTGGTAACTTTTGTAGAAAGTGTTTGTTTTGAATAACAAAAATTGCGGTCCGCAAGGACCCTTACTCTAACCACTACTTTTCTAACTATTTCTTATAATAGAACCCTCTATGGGGGTTTATTTACAAACTAAATAAATTATAAGTTGAATTATTGATGTCCGCTCTTTCACGCCTTTCATGCTCCTTACAAACCTTCAGCTGCTATATCAAAACACCAAAACACATTGATACATTAATAAATTAACACTCCAACAATTCTTTGTTCAACATATTCCATAATTCATAACATTCTCACACATATGAACTCATGCGTTCTCACATTCTCTTTCATACTCATAATCATGCACGTCCACATGCAAACATCTATGCACAATTAAGCACATGCACAAATACACATGCATGCATACATACACTCACATGCATTCATACACATACATCCACCCATGCACATGAAAATACTCTGACATATGCAAAAATACATATGCACTGATTCACATGCATGCTTTTACATTCATATGCATGAACTTATACACCCATGCACTCTTACATGCATGCACACACTCTATGCATACATTCATGCACATACATGCACTCTTTCATACATCCGCATACATGCTCATGCACACAACCTCATATATGCACATGCACACATACACTCATGCACATGCATACACTTCTCATGCATACCTGCATTCATCATTCACAAACAATTTCTCATATGCATGCACTCATACACATGCTGCTCACTTGCATATGTACACTCATGCACATGCTTTCATCATTAACAAACACTTTCTCAGATGCATGCATTCATACACATGCAGACTCACTTGCATATGTATACTCATGCACATGCATAATCACTTACATACATGCATATATGATCTCACATTCTCATACATTAAACTTAAAAGATGGAGAATGTGGATCTATGGTTTTCTCTTTTTGCATGGAGAATGGGGATAGGCCTTCAATAGCTAGTCAGAATACAATGTTTCCTCAATAGAGATCTACAATAGTATATATGTTGAGTAGTCAATCACCTCAAATATCAGAGGGTTCTTGGGCTTTTTTCATTTTATTTTTTATACATTGTGCGTTAGAATCATGCATAGGGAATTTCACATGTACATCGGGTTTTGCATATTCACTTTTTTCATAAATACAACACATAAAACTAGAGAAGTCAAAAGGTGCAAATGAACACTAAGTGGTTGTGTCTTGTTCAATTTGATGTTCCTTTTTAATGCACATCTCCATCTTCTTTGGCATGCAAATACTCAAGAGAGAGTTTAGCCAAATCAAAAGCTCATATAAAACATATCTTTAATAGTTTTAGAATTCACCAATTTATAAGAGATTTTTTATTTTCCTGTATGTCAATCGGAGGGATGAAATCCTTCCGACAATGCGAGATGACACAACACATCCATTTGAGAAGATAGGTAATGTGAATACTCCAAATGGTAATATGAACTTATTTAGCAAGGTATTATATGTGCCAACTATCACCAAGAACCTCATAGATCAAATTGTTGAGAAGGGATTGCAAGTTAGATTCACAAACAATGGAGCATTTTTCGAAGATCCACATCATGGATTCAAGAGAATAGCAATAGGAGAAAATCAGGTAGATTATTTACATTTGAACTCCAAGATACTAGAAACATTGCCTTATTCAAATTTGGTAGTCAAACTTTATCAAAGTTGGAAATTTGGCACAAAAGATTAGCTCACATAGGTGAAAGAAATCTCAAGCAAATCAATAGGGATTAGAGTGTACATGTTACCAAATATATCCAAACAACACATGATCTATAAATGTAGTGCTTGTCAATTTGGTAAGTCACATATGCAACCATTCACAAACAAAGGATACATTCATGGAGATCTATTGGAGCTGATCCGTACATATGTATGGGGACCAAGCAACCTAGCACTTGTAGAAAATCAAACAAGTAAAACTCAGAAGAGACTAAGGTCAAATAGAGGGGAGAATAATTCTCCCATGATTTTGGTTCCTATCTCAAAGAGAGAGGAATCAAGAGAGAAATCACCACCAGGTATACACCAAAACAAAATGGAGTAGCAAAGAGAAGAAATAGAACAATTGTGGAGGTTGCAAGGTCAATGTTAAATGAGAAGAAATTATCCAACTACTTGTGTGTAGAGGTTGCATCTACAACCGCATACTTGATCAATAGACTCCCATCAAAAGCATTGGTTAGCATGACACCATATGAAGCATGGAATGGAAGAAGACTTAGCCTTGGCCATTGCAAAATCTTTGGGTGCATAGCATATGCACACATACCTTCACAAATCCGAGGCAAATTGGATCCGAAGGTAGAGAAATGCATGTTCCTTGGCTATGATCTTAACCAAAAAGGTTATAGACTGTACAATCCAAGCAACGAAGGCTTTATTGTAAGTATACATGTTGTGTTTGATGAAAATAAATCTTGGTTTGAAAATGATTGTAGGAAAATCAAACTTCCCTATGATCTATAGGAAGACTTTCCAACATTATCAAAGAAGAATGAGTTTACGCTCAAAGCATCAAGTGATTTTAATGATGATCAAAAGTCTCCAAGAAGGGAAATCAATTCTTGGAATTCCAAAAGCAAATCCAAAGTGCAATAGTTGAGAGATGTGGCAGAATCATCTCAACAAACTATAAGAGGTCTTCTAGAGAGAAAAGAAAACGAGAAAGGTATGGATATGATACTTATTTGGTAACTAAACACTAAATATATATAGTATAGGATTCAAAATGTGAAGAACCTTCTACCTATGAAGAAGCCAAGAAAAAGCTAGAGTGGAGAAGTGCCATGGAAGAATAAATAGAAGCTTTACAAGAGAAACAGACTTGGGAGTTGGTATCCAAGACTCCATCTATGAAGTCATTGGTTCAAGGTGGATATATAAGGTAAAAAAGAACTCTGATGGTTCAATTAATAGGTATAAAGCAAGACTTGTGGCCAAGTGGTTTGCAGAAACTCAAGGTATTGATTATGAAGAAACATTTTCACATGTTGCAAAAATTCCTACTATTAGGGTACTCATGAGTGTTGCATCTTCCAAGAATGGGAAGATATATCAAATGGATGTTAAAAATGCTTTCTTAAATGGTTGGTTATCAGAGGAGGTATACATGGCTCAACTTCTCAGTTTTGAAGATCAATTTTGCCCTAAACATGTGCAGATTGAGGAAAGCTCTGTATGGCTCGAAGCAAGCTCCTAGAGCTTAGAATCATAGACTTGTTACTTACTTGCAAGATAAAGGTTTCAATGTAAGCAAGGCAAATCCTTCCCTCTTCATTAAGATGAATCATTCAGAGATCATATACCTATGTGTATATGTTGGTGATATAATCATTACAAGAAATGATGTAGAAGGAATCAGAAAGATTAAAGCTCAAATGGAGGAGTTCAAGATCAGTGATCTTGGATTGCTCACATACTTCCTAGGTTTGGAAGTAATATATACACAGAAAGGAATGTTTCTCAGACAAAGGAGATATATTGGAGATATGCTCTCTAAATTAAAAAAGGGAGAATACAAAGGTTGCAAGTACTCCCATAGAGGTAAATTTGAAGTTAAGCGCTCATGTAGGTGAGCTAATTGAAGATGTAACGAGCTATCAAAGTCTAGATGGAAGCCTAAATTATGCTACATTAACTAGAGTAGACATTTATTATAAAGTAATTGTGTTGAGTCAGTTCATGCATACTCCAAGGAAGCCTCACATGGAAGCATCCAAGAGAATCCTAAAGTTTTTGAAGGGTGCAATCACTGAAGGAATATACTATCCATATACATTTGATATAGATGATAAACTCTTCTCTGATGCAGATTGGGCAAGCTCTAAAGATGATAGGAGAAGTACTTGTGGATACCTTACTTTTGCAGGTACAAAATTGATCTCATGCTCTAAGAAGCAACCCACAATTGCACTTTTGTCAACAGAAGCTGAGTATAGAGGACTTGTAAACGCTACACAAGAAGCTATGTGGATTAGACCCCTACATTCTGATTTAGGGTTGAACAATTCCACTCCACATATATTTGGAGATAATGTTTGCTCATTACATCTTGCTGCTAACCCAATCTGTCATGCCAGGACTAAACATATAGAAGTTCATTATCATTATGTCAAAGAGAAGATTATGAGCAAAGAGATTCAACTCTCATATATATCAACTCATCAACAATGTGGAGATATGATGACAAAGGCCTTGGATGGAAGTAAATTAAAGAGATTCAAATCAATGATTGGATTGTAGGAAATCTTGAAAAGATTGAAGACTCAAGCATCTTAGGCTTGAGGGGAATCTGTTGGTAGATTTAGCAAGCCTAAGTGCTTTGCTAAGGATTAAGGACTACACATATATTTGTCTCTCCCCATAGAGACCTACATATGAGCTTATGCTTGTCAATTTCATTGTATTTATCTTGGACATGTTGGTATATTTAGGTAGTGGTGTGTGAACAACTAGGACCATCGAGGCATTTTTTCCCTCTTTAGGAGGTTTTTTTTCCCTGGCTTGTATATACGCCTATTGCCCTAATGGTCTACTTATCTTTGTACATTCTAGTGGTAATACATTCAGTATTATGTGTTGTGATCTAGGCTTCTTCTTCTTCCTTATGTTGTTTGCATACTTTCAGAGACCTCAAACTCCAACAATTGGTATCTGAGCATGTCAGACTTTGATCCACAAGGATCATGACATTGGTCCATAGGGTTCATTCCATGTGTGTGAGGAACAAGGGCCAGCCATAGCCAAGGTCCCAAGCTTGGTAGATATCCTAAGGTATTCAGTAGTAATGGGAATGAGTGTTGCATGACGTACACATGGTGGCACTAGACCATTCTGGATCACTGTTATTTTTAGAATACAAAAGGGTATATATGGATGGGAGAAGAGTTAGACACACATCATTTAAGTATTTCCCACAATTGGTATCAAAGCATCATAACCAAAATTGGAAGGCATTTTTGGATAACCTTATGGACGTCACCCATAGCTGGTGGTGCAAGATCTAACAAGATAAGAAAGAGCCCACAACTTGGGATCAGTTCAAGATCTTGGTCTATAATGATTTCGTACCACTTGTATTACCTTAGTGTCCATGTGAAAGGCCAAATGGCCACCGGACACTTCTTTGTATATGTTCTTTAATTAAACATATAGTGGCCTGGTCAGTCACATACCATAAGCTTGATTGCATTTGTAAGACCTAAGAAGTTTGTCTTCGTGCTCCCCGTGTACTATGTTTTTCTGTGTATTCTGCAACCTCTGTGCAGAGTACTGTGTGCGGCCTTAGGATCTCTGTTTTCTACTCCGAGGATATCGTCGTGGAGCTCTTATTAAGCAGAGCACATTGTGGTGCATTGCCACCAAATCTCTTCATTGGTATCAAAGCGGTTTGATGCAAAAGCTTTGTTCCTTTTGTGCAAGCAAAGCGAGCACCCCCCCTCGGCTTTCTCCAAGACGGCAACTAAGGTGGCGACCAAGGCATAGACCTTGGCATACCTTGTCATTTGAGTCATCAAAGTCATCATTGGTGCCATTGGTTGTGCGCGAGGGAGGACCTCAATGATCAAGGAAGATAGAGGTTTCCAATACTTCCCGGGAGGTCACCCATCCCAATATTGTTCCCCCTAGAGCTCGCTTAATTGTGGCAATCTCTTGCCACTAAGCTACACTCTTGTGGTGTCTGAAGAAGGGGAAAGACTAAGGTTGACATTATCTTGAACATGTTTTGGTCCCTCAAAGCTTCATTCTTTGCTTTCAAAGCCTATTTTCTGAAGCATTTTTGGGGTATCGTTTGGAGCCATTTTGGAGTACTTTTGCACATAGTTCTCTTCAGATAGGTCCAACAACATCAAGAAGAGTGTTCTTTGAACTTCTCTGATATTAAATATCAACCTTTGGGGCTGTGTTTTCAGCCACACTCATAAAACTATAGGTTTCTCACAAGGTTTTCAGTTTTGGTGGGAGTAGCCGCTGAAAATTTATGCAAGTTTTTTTTTAGCTTAAAACATCAGAGTTTACAGACACTTGCAAGTGTTGTTGGCTAGTTTTTGGGCTATGCGTTCAGCCCTTGAGCATCATTTTACTGCATATATTGAGCACATACACACCATGTATGCTTTTGTGGATACCACTTATGTACGTCCATGTGCTCATTGATATAGCGGTTACGTTTTTTGTATAAAGCCTTTTATGTTTGATAAAGAGGGTTGTCCTGAGGTTTTCTTAACTCGGAGACACCCAGATGTCCAAGTCTCTTTGGTGATGTAGGTGGAAGACTTACCCAGCCTCGCCATAAGAGATGTATGATAGTTGTTCATAGGTGCTCGATAAGCCTAGTTGGCTTCAATTGGGTAACTGATTATATGTAGTGGAGTCAGTGATTCACTATGCAAGAAAACATGTCAGTACTTGCAATTTTATGATATTTTGAAATTGATCATATGCTCATTTTGCAGAGGATACTCTAGCAAAATTTTTCCAAATTTTTGGTTTAGCCAACTATACAGTGGTCGATTTACATTATGCAATAAATATGAAAAAGAGACAGCATCAAATAAAGTGTATCAGATGAGAAAATTATATGACCTTTGCATGAGGGACATAGATAGTGTTGCTCCTCATCTAAATGAGTTCGATCCTATATTCTCCCATTATAGGCTCAAAAAATAGATATGGATAATGAAATGAAAGCAATATTGTTGTCATACACCCTGCCATCATCATGGGATATGTTTTGCACAGCTATTAGCAATAGTGCACCTGGTGGTAAACTTGTCTATGATGACATATGTGTCTTGAGTGAGGAGATTCGTAGAAAATCTATGGTTGGCACTCAGAGTGGAGATGCATATAATGTTCATGATTCTTACCAAGGAAAGAATCAGCAACATGGCAGGAGCAAGAACAAGGAAAAGAATGGTCAACATAATAAGAGTAGAAGTAAATCAAGGAAGAGGGATATGGAATTCCATTATTTTCATAAGAAAGGACATATGAAGAAAGATTGTTATGCATTAAAGAATGCTAAAGGTAAAGGACAGAATGTTGATGGGCATTTTAAACAGTTACCTGCACCATCTACTTCGACTGTGAATATTGAAGAAATTAATGTTATTTCTGATGATGTTGATGTGTTGACACTTGATAGTACTGTGCCAACTGAGGCCCTTATTGCTGATTCTCTTTCCCACATGTGGCTGCTAGATTCTGGTGCTTCTTTCCATGTGATGCCACATAGAGAATGGTTCTCTAATTATGCAGCAAAGTATCTTGGTACCCTAAGACTTGGTGACTCTTACCAGTGTGACGTTGTGGGGATTGGAGATGTGGTTGTGCAGTTCATTGATGGTTCAAAATTTACTATGCATAATGTATGTCATGTACCTCAGTTATCATGGAGTTTGATGTCAGTTGGTCAACTTGATTACCTTGGTTACAAGGTGGTCTTCTATGCTCAGTCCTTTCGTATATCAAAGGGCAATATGGTTATCGCAAAAGGAAGCAAAATTGGCTCACTTTATCCTTTATTTGTATCACAAAAAGAACACTTGTTAGTTGTTAATGAACACCCTATGGCTTATATTTGGCATGATCGTTTGGGCCATATATCTCGTAGTGGAATGGAAAATCAACTATTCAAGATAGAGTACTTTCTATGTTGCATCATGCAAAACTCTCACAAGGCTTTTGGTCAGAAGCAGTATTGACTGCAATTCATGTGATTAACCTTTCACCTAGTACTGCCAAAGGTCTGAAAGTGGCACAAGAGTTATGGACAGGGAAGCCACCATATTTTGATCATCTTCGAGTTTTTGGGTGTGAAGCATAAGTTCATATACCCAAGAGTCTTAGACAAAAGTTGGACCATAAGTCAAAGAAATGCATTTTTCTTCGATATGGTTGAGAATGACAATTTGGATATCGCTTATGGGATCCTGAAACATGGTCAGTGATCAGAAGTAGTGATGTCATTTTCAATGAGTCTAAGATGCATAAAGAGCCCATTAAGGAGGTTGAAGTGAGAAGAGTGGTGTTTGAGGATACTAGTCCTGCAGCTAGGATGCATAAAAATGTTGCACATAGGGATGTTCAAGAGAATGTATGATCAGATCAATCTGCACATGTTCCTATTGAGCAACCATTGAGATGCTCTACACGTATCCCACATCCACCTGATAGATATGTTCCAAGTTTAGATTTTGTTATGCTAATAGATGTCGGTGAGCCTTCTTGCTACAAAAAGGCTATGCAGATAGAGGATCATGTCAAGTGGGAGTATGCCATGAAGAGTGAGTTGGATTTTATTCACAAGAATGGTACTTGGGATTTAGTACCTTTGCCAACTGGCAGGAAATCTTTACCATGTAAATGGGTATATAAGTTGAAATTCATATCAGATAGTGCTTCTCCAAAGTATAAAGCATGACTTGTTGCAAAGGATTTTAAGCAACAACATGGTGTTCATTTCGAGGAAATCTTCTCTCCAGTGGTCAAGATGACTACCCTATGCATGTTGCTTGGATTCGTTGCAATGGAGGACTTAGAGTTAGTCCAAATGGATGTGAAATTTTTTTTCTTGAATTGAGATCTTACAGATGAGATCTATATGGAACAACCAGAGGGTTATGTAGTTCTTGGCAAGGAAAGTTTAGTTTGTAAGCTCAAGAAGAGCTTGTATGGAATTAAACAGTCCCCTAGACAATGGTACCAAAAGTTTGATGCTTTTATGAAGTCTCAAGGCTATTATCAAAGCAATGAGGATCATTGTCTCTACACAAAGAGATGATCAGATGGAAGCTTGATATGTTTGATACTTTATGTCGATGATATGTTGATTGCTGGGAAGTCCTCTTATGACTTGTCAATTCTCAAAAAGAAGTTGAGTCATACATTTGATATGAAGGATTTGGGGGATGCCAGACATATTCTTGGCATGTGCATTACTTGTGATAGGAGTAAAAGATGCATATACTTGTCTCAAAGTGAGTACATATCCAAAGTACTTCACATGTTCAATATGCAGGGTGGAAAGGCATTGAGTACACCTTTACTCACATATGTGAAATTGAACAAGGATGATTGCCCCAAATCAGATGAGGAAAAGGAATTCATGACCAAAATTCCCTATCAGTCTTCTGTTGGTAGTCTCATGTATGCTATGGTAGCTACGAGAACACACATTGCATTTGCAGTGGGAGTTGTGAGCAAATATATGTCTAATCATGGAAAGAAACATTGGGAAGCGGTCAAGATGATTTTGCGATATCTGACTGGCACTAAGGACAAGTGTCTATGCTTAAGTAGAGGGAAAGCATCTATTATTGGTCACACAGATTTTGACTATGTTGGTTGTGTAGACAATCGTAAGTCTACATCAGGGTACATTTTTCATTTTGTTGGAGGTGCTATCTCTTGGAGATCTCATCTTCAAGAATGTACAGCTCTTTCCACCACAGAAGCAGAGTATGTTGCAGCAAGTGAGGCATGTAAGAAAGAATTGTGGCTTTCTCGTCTTGCTTGTGATATGGGTTTACCTCAGCATGTACCTCATCTGCTCAGTGACAGTCAGAGTGCCATTGCTTCGGCTAAGAATTTGGTCTATCATGCAAAGACCAAGCACATTGAGGTGAGGTATCACTTCATAAGAGATTGCTTAGCCATTGAGCGCATTATTCTTGAGAAGGTTCACACTTGAGATAATGTTGTAGATGCTTTGACTAAAGCTCTACCACATGATATCTTTCCACACTGTTTTCACTTGATGGGGTTACTTGATTCATGATCTTACACAGTTACTTGTATATTGTGTAACATGCCAATCAGGTGGGAGGTATAGTTTGTATACTTACACTCGGGTATTATTTATCATTCTTTATTTTTTCTCCCATGATTACTTTGGCCATATTGTCCTTTAGTGGGAGATTGTTACCCTAGTGTCCATGTGAAAGGCCAAATGGCCACCGGACACTTCTTTGTATATGTTCTTTAATAAAACATATAGTGGCCTGGTCAATCACAAACCATAAGTTCGACCGCATTTGTAAGACCTAAGAAATATGTCTTCATGCTTCTTGTGTACTGTGTTTTTCTGCGTATTCTACAACCTCTATGTGGAGTATTGTGTGCGGCCTTGGGATCTCCGTTTTCTACTCCGAGGATATCATCCTGGAGCTTTTGTTAAGGAGAGCGCACCGTGGTGCATCGCCATGGAATCTCTTCAGCTTCATGAGAGGTCTAGAGTGCTAGGCACCTTGTTCTTCATTGGTCAAAAGAATTAGACTGTTTAGGAGTACATGGATAAGTACAAAGAGGTGCTTCTTAAAGTGCCTGATACTATCCTTGAGTTTCTCTAGGTTCACAAGTTTATCGTAGGACTTCGAGAAACTATTAGATCCTTGCTGAGGAAGGAGAGATGTCAGTCCTTGGCATAGGCCACAGAGATGGCTTTAGTCTATGAGGATGTTCATAGGGGCACAATCTCCTAGGGTTAGGGGTCAGTCGATCTTGCCACACACCTACTCCTGGCTCGATCAGTGCACAACCTTCTAGAGAGGCTAATGAGGTGCATATAATCAAGACAATTGCAGGAGCTAAAAGGAAAGTGTCTGCTCTGGCTGAGAGGGCTTAATAAGTCTATTCTTAAGCCTCAATAGAAAGAGAAGTCAATGAAAGAAGGGTTATGCTATGGGTGCCTAGGGAAGCTCCTGTTCAAGGAATATCCCAAGAAAAAGAAGATAGCAGCCACCATAGTGATTAATCCCACTCAGGTCAGGAGTGATGATTATGAGGACTTTGGAGATTCTCGATCCCCGCTATCATCTCCCATAGTGGCCATGATGGTCATGAAGAAGGTCCCAATTGTGCCAGATATTGTGCTTTCACCAGTGGCATAGAAAGGATATCAGTTCCCAGATACAAAACTCATTATCATGAGGGGATTCATGGTAGGACAACCTATCAAGGTACTCTTTGACACAGGTCAACACATAATGGCATTAGTTCTTGACTAGTCAAGAGGTTACATCTAGAGACTCTGTAGTGAGAGTATGCCTACATAGTAGAGTTAGCCGATGGGAAGGGAACTGAGACATGGGATTGACAAGTTGTTGATCTTCCTATTCAAATTCAATCCTATGAGGACAGATTGGATTTCGAGATAGTCAGACTAGCACACTTCAATGTAGTCCTTAGTAAGAAATGGCATGTGAGGAAGAGACCAGTCATTGACTTTGCTTTGCATGTGTATCAGTTTGAGCATGAGGGGAGGTTACTACTAATCCATGGAGAGCCAAATCTCCAAGAGATGGGATTGGTAAATGCTACCAAGCTGCTTAAGATTGATTGTAAATATATTTACTTTCTTTATTTTATGAATTCTTTGTGTAGTATGATGGATTCATGCAGTCATGGTGACTCTAGTTGGAATGCTCTAGCACTTTCAGAGAAAGTGAGATCAGAATTCCAAAAGTTATTCTTGAAAGAATTACCTTCAAGTTTGACTCCTTGTAGAAACATAGAGCATAGAATCAAATTGGTATCGGGAGCGACTCTGACTGCTCGGCCACCATTTCCAATGAGTTTGCAAGAGGAGAATGAAGCTTGCAAGGTGGTGGAAGATTATCTACAGAAAGGGCTGATTAGACCCAACTATTCATCCTTTGCAGCATCAGTTCTTCTTGTGAAGAAGAAAGATGGATCTTCTAGAATATGCGTCGACTATTGAGCACTCAATAAAATCACTATTAGACACAGTTATCCCATGCCTAGGATTGATGATGTTTTAGATGCTCTAGGTGGATCTCTTGTATTTAGTAAAATAGGTTTACAAAGTGGCTACCATCATATTAGAGTAAGAGATCATGATGTACATAAGATAGCTTTCAGGACCCATTTTGTTCATTATGAGCATTTGGTCATGCCATTTGGTTTGACTAATTAACTAATGACATTTATGATGTGAATGAATGACATTTTTAGAATCTTTATTGGAAAATGTGTTGTTGATTTTGTTGATGATTTGTTTGTGTATAGTAGGAATGTGCATGAGCATGAGAATTATCTAAGATTAGTATTGAATGTTTTAAAAGAGGATCATCTATATGTAAATTTAGAGAAGACTCAGTTGTTTCTTTTGAGGATAGATTATATAGGGCATGCAGTCTTGGTTGATGGAGTTCAGATGGATCCCAAGAAGGTCTTAGTTATTCTAGCTTAGCCTACTCCTCAGGATGAGGGGCAATTATGGTCATTTCTAGTACTTTCAAGTTTCTATCAAAAAATTATCTCTTCTTATTCATCCATAGTAGTGCCTATGATTTTCTTGCTTCAAGGAAAAGTTCCATTTGCATGGAAGCGAGACCAATAAGAGAGTTTTGACACTCTGAAATAAGTTGTTTCAAAGGCTCCTATACTCAAAGTGGTAGACTCATAGAAACCCTTTGAGTTAGAGACAAATGCTAGTGGCATAGCCATAGGAGCAGTTTTGAGCCAAGATGGCAAGCCAATAGCTTTTGAAAGCAAGAAATTGAGTAGTGCACAACACAATTGGCCAGTGCATGAACAGGAGTTGTATGCAGTTGTGCATGCACTTAAATTCTGGAGACACTATCTTTATGGTGCAGACTTTAAGGTATACATAGATCATCATACACTCAAGTACTTTTGTAGTCAGCCAGATCTTTGAGGCAGACAGGCTCATTGGGTTGACCTCATGTAGGAGTTTCACATGGAAATCTTGCATAGATGAGGCAAAGAGAATATAGTCATTGATGCATTATCATGGATAATGTATCAAATGAGCTTTACAGTTCTAGAAAGCTCATTGCTTCAAAAGATAAAGGAAGCACAGGTGGAAGATCCACATTTGTTATAGATTATTAGAGCCATCACTAAAGACTCTACTATAGGAGATGGGGCAGCTCCAATTGTTTCTTCACCTAGCAAAGTGAATAAGTCCAGTCCATATTCCAATTTCTCATAGGAGAATGGAATATTCAAGCGGAAAGGAAAGGTTTTCATACCAAATTCCTGGGATTTGAGAAGAAAAGTCATGCATGATAGCCATGATGTGCCTTGTGTAGGACATCTTGGTGTTGACAAGACAATACAACTTGTTAGAAGAACATTGTGGTGGCCTGGATTATCCAGAGATGTCCATACTTATGTTCAACAATGCTTTATGTGTCAAGTTAACAAAGCAAAAAGGGTAAGGACACCATTTCTTTTGAATCCTTTACAGATTCCAGATCATAAGTGGGACAATGTATCCATGGACTTCATAGTTGAGTTGTTGTGGACCCAACGGAAGTGGGATACTATCCTAGTTGTGGTAGACACATTGAGCAAGATGGCTCATTTCGTACCCAAGCAAGAGACGATAGAAGCTCCATAGGTATCAAAGTTGTTTGTCCAGCATGTCTTCATAGTGCATGGGTTAGCAATATCCATAGTTTCAGATAGGGATGTCAGATTCATAGGACACTTCTAGAAGTTTTTATTTGACAAACTAAAAGTGTCATTTAAGATGATTAGTGGTGATCATCCTCAGACAAATGGTCAGACTGAAAGGGTCAACCAGCTTCTAGAGGACATGTTGAGGGCATATGTGTCTAAGAGGTAGACAGATTGCGATAGTTACTTGCCGTTAGTAGAGTTTGCTTATAACAATAGGCCTTACAAGGTGATAGGAATGTCTTCTTTTGAGATGAACTATGGCATGAATCTCAATGTTCCCAGTACCATAGGAATGCCAAAGAAATGTGCTAGTGCCTCGGAGTTCTTAGCAAACCTCCAAGAAAATTTAGAAATAGCTACAACCTAGATGCAGCAAGTAGTTGATAGGGCAAAAGAGTATGCTGACAGGAAGAGATCTCCTAGACCCTTTGAGGAAGGAGATAGAGTCTTTCTTTAGTTTCCAGCTAGATCTACTTTGCTATCCACAGGGAAGTGTAGTAAGCTTTCACCAAGTTTTTGTGGACCTTGGAAGATAGTTAAAAAGCTAAGTGATGTTCCATACCGATTAGAGCTTCCTCCATATTGCAGAGTCCATCCATTGTTTCATGACAGTAAACTTCAAAAGCATATTTCTAGGGAGGATAATCTAATAGAGGGTATTGTTTCTTTGCAAGAAAGTGATAGCACAGATCATTCTCCAGATAGGATATTATATCGGCAACAGAAATCATTGTGAAATCATGCCATCCAAGAGTATCTAGTAGCCTGGAGAGGATTATCACTTACTGACTCTACTATCAGAAGCTCTAGTTTGTAAGTACTTTCCCTCATTGATCATTGAGGATAGTGATCTTTAGAAGGGGGAGAGAGTGTCAGACATTGATCCACAAGGATCATGACATTGGTCGATAGGGATCATTCCATGTGTGTGAGGGACAAGGGCCAGCTATGAAAATTTTTGAATGATTCAACATTTGCAGTACATGATTCTCAGGCTTTGTTAGATGCAAAGCTTTGGCATGCATGCTTTGGTCATCTGAATTTTGCTAGTTTGTTATGTTTATAGAAATCTAAAATGGTGTCCTCTTTGCCCAAACTTGAGCCACATGGTAAACATGTCTATGAAGGCTATATCTAGGGAGAAATTCAAGGTTCCTCGTTCCCAAAACGTGGTTCGGTTTGAGCTACTCAAAAATCGAAACTTGTTCACAGTGACATTTGTGGTCCTATGCAGACACCCTCTTTTGAAAACTATCTTTACTTCGTGACTTTCATTGATGATTTCCTAAGGCATGCATAGGTATATCCATTGAAAGAAAATTCTGAAGTGTTTATGTGCTTCAAATATTTTATGGTTTTGGCTAAAAATCTATCAGCATGTAAAATGGCCACCCTCCGTTCTGATCGAGGGGGAGGAATTTATGTCTTCTGATCTCAATGCATTTCCAACTCAATGTGGGATAAAGCATCACTGTACAGTGTTGTATACACCTTAACAGAATGGAGTTGTTGAATGGAAGAACACATCACTCATGGAGATGTTGAGGTGTATGGTCAAGGGTCAGGCTTTACCACATAGTTTTTGGCTTGAGGTTATTATGTATGTAGCATATGTACTTAACACGTGTCCCACTAAAGCATTGCAGTCTATCACGACATATGAGGCTTGGCATGGTCCCAAGCCATCTATTGCTCACCTGCATGTTTTTGGTTCTCTGGCATATGCATTAATGCCTAAACAACAACACAAGAAATTAGACGATAAAGTAGTGAAATGTATTTTTGTTGGGTACAATTATGAAAGCAAATGTTATCATTTGTATCATCCACAAAGTAAATGCATTTTGGTTAGCCGTGATGTTGTTTTTTGCAGAAGATCCTATTCAACCATTACTTTCATGTACTAAGGAGACATCAGTTAGCTCCAAAGACATGTATGACACCTTGTTGCCTCTTTTTATAGGTGGAGAGTCTAGTGTTGGTCCAAATGAGGCAACTTTTCAACCTTTACAGGTTTTATGTGATGATGAAGATCATTCCATTTCTGATGCAAATTTACATGATGCACTTGTTGATGAGAGAATTGATATAGAGGAGGCAAAAACTATGCCTAAATGGCTGGTGCAGACTTTGCAAGATAACAAATTAGATGCACCTCTATCATATCATATTTGTTCAAGCTCTCATAGTGCTTCTCTTGCATCAGATCTCTATGCTATAGTTGTCTCTATTCTCTATGATGAGAATGAGCCTGTTTCGTCTGATGAAGCACAAAATTCTAAAAATTGGATGGCTATTATGCAATTAGAATATGATGCTATTATGAAAAATTGTAACTAGTCTTTATGTGACTTGCCTCCTGGCAAGAAAGCCATTGGCACTAAGTGGGTATACAAGTTGAATCATAAGCATGATGGAGCAGTTGACAGGTATAAGTCTAGGCTTGTTGCAAAGGGTTATGCTCAAGAAAGAGGTGTTGATTTTGATGAGGCCTTTTCTCCTACATGCCGAATGACCACTATTCATAGCATTTTGTGCACTTGCAGCTCTTCATGGTTGGAATGTACATCAATTGGACATTAAATCTGCATTTTGAGTGGTGACTTACATGAAGAAGTGTATGTTTTTTGGCCCCATGGCTTTGTGCAAAAAGGGCATGAAAACCAAGTGTGAAGGTTGGAAAAAGCATTATACGGTTTGAAGCAAGCACCACGTGCTTGGCATGAAAAGATATATGCCTACCCAAATGCACATGGTTTTGAGAAAAGTCCAATTGAGAGCACCTTATATGTTAAGCGTGCAAATGATGTGCTTCTGATCATTTTTGTGTGTGTTGATGACATGTTGCTCACTAGTCCTCATAAGAAGCATACTGTTGATTTTAAGGTTGATCTACATGCCTCGTTTGAGATGTCATATTTGGGGCATTTGCATCATTATTTGGGCATTCAATCTATGCAAGTTGATGGTGGAATGGCTTTGTGTCAAACAAAATATATTGACACATTATTGTAGTGTTTTGGAATTCAAGATTGTAGGCCTATTGCCACTCCTATGGAAACAAGTTTATGGTTGAGTCTTCATGATGCTAGAGATGCATTTGATGTTTTTCTCTATTAATAGTCTGTTGGGTGATTTACTTATGCATTACTCATCTAGATATTCAGTTTGCTATCTCACAGATGAGCAGGTTTATGCATTGCCTAGGTGTTAAGCATTGGTACGAGGTTAAGCACATATTTGGATACTTGTGTGGTACCTAGATACTTGGATTGTTTTATCCCAAGGGGGATCACTACCTCCAGATTTACATGCTTTTTTAGACTCTAACTAGGCTTGTTGCTATGACGCTCATGTGTCCACTAATGACTTTTGCTTCATGCTTGGTAGCTCATGAATATTTTGGTTGAGCAAGAAGCAGCCTACTATGGCCACTTCCAGTTGTGAGGCTAAGTATAGGGCACCTTTCACAGCAACCATTGAGTGTGTGTGTGTGTGGCTCAGATGCCTTATGGATGATTTGGGTGTTGGTTAGTCTTCTGCCACCACCATCTTCACTGACCATCAAATCGCATTGGTAGTTGCGAGGAACCATGTGTTCCATGCTCACACTAAGCACATTGAGGTGCATTATCATTATGCCAAGGAGAGGTTCTCTGATGGAGAGATCATTTTGGCATATGTGCCCACATAGGAGAACATTGCAGACCTTTTCACAAAGGCTCTGCCTAGGGAGAAGTTTGAAGCTTTCCGCAAAGCTTTGGGCTTACTTCCTTTTGTGGATTGATTCCACATAACTCGGCACTTCCTTATACATGATTTCCAGCTCCTTGTTCACCACATCACTCCCATGGGGATTTATTGATATATTTAGGTAGTGATGTGTGTGAACACACTAGGACCATCACGGCACTTTTTTCCCTCTTTAGGAGGTTTTTTCATGTGGCTTGTATACACACCTATTACCCTAATGGGCTACTTATCTTTGTGCATTCTAGTGATAACACATTTAGTATGCATTCTAGTGATAACACATTCAGTATTGTGTGTTGTGCTCCAAGATTCTTCTTCTTTTTTGTGTTGTTTGCATGCTTCTACAAACCTCAAACTCCAACAAGACAAAGGTGAATGTCAAAAGAAGAAAGAATATTGTGAAGTTAGGAGGCTAAACCCACAACTCATTTGGTAGGAGGAATCAAATCAATTCCATCCCTAAATTCTAGGATCACTTTTAGTGAGAAGATTCAAAATTCAAATTCAAACAATGTGTATAAATACACATGATTTCAGCCATGTGATAGGGGAGCACTTCTAAGAGGATTTGAGCTACTTCAATGAGCCTAGATTAATTTCACTTCATCTATATGTAGTCCAATACATTCCCTTTGTATCATATGTGTAATAGCATTCATACTTTGATACATTTCCTTGAGTAAATCTCTATCTAATATCTGCTCCAGCATCTTCATCATTGTAGTGAACTTGTGAGATTGATTTCTCTGCATGTAATCTTTTTCTTTTATACTTCAAATTGTCTTAGGTAGATTGATTTTTTTAGTATCTGCATAACAAATTTCATCAAGTTTGATTCAATAGATCTCGAGATATGCAGCAAGTAAGATGGCTATGTCTACACATCTTCTAGATCCTGAAAAGTTGGGGTGACCCCCCTGACTTGCTAAATTCATTTCTCCTTGTATGGTGTAGCTAAATTCATGAGATAGCTTTCTTTAGCTAGATAGGCACTTCAATTAGATGTGTGCAAAAGCTTTGTGTTCAATTCATACCAAGTTGTGAGCTCTGAGCATAACTCTAAAACCTTCTCTTCCCAAAATAAAAAGTTCTTCACATTTATTGGATATAGAAGTTATTTGTTTTGATGCAAACATTTGAGAGTGATGCTCCAAAAGACTTGGTGGTCTTATATGCACCATTGTGAAGCTAAGGAAGTACACTAAGCATCTCTGAAGTTAGATTGTCGGGTGTAGAGCAAGTTTCTTGTAGCACCACCTCATCTCTAGAATCAACATTTCATCTCCTCACAATGCATAAGTAAATCAAGCATCCAACAACATGTTGATAGAGAACGACATCAAGTACATCTTGAGCATCATGAAAGCTCAGCCATAAATGTGTTTCCATGGGAGTGGCAATAGCTTTACAATCTTCAAGGCCAAATTGTTGCAATAATGTGTCAATGTATTTTGTGTATTCCCCCATCAACTTGGATAAACTGAATGCCCAAATAATGATGTGGACATCTCAAAAGAGGTAAGAAAATCAGCCTTAAATGCAGTGATATTCTTCTCATTAGGACTAGTGATCAAGATATCATCAACATATACAACAATGATCAGAAGTACAGCATCTAGATGCTTAACATATGAGGTTCTCTCAATTGGATGTTTTTCAAAAATATGTGCTAGCAAGTAGGCATGTATCTTCTCATGCCAAGTATGTGGTTCTTGTTTCAAACCATATAATGCCTTTTTCAACCTACAAACCTTGTTTCATGCCCTTACTACACAAAACCAAGGGCTGATATAAATACATTTCTTCATGCACATCATCATTTAGAAATGCAATTTTAATGTCCAACTATTTTACATTCAAATCATGATGAGCTAGTAGTGCACAAATGCTACAAAAAAGGGTCATTTGTCATATGGGAGCAAAGGTCTCAGCAAAATCAATGCATCTCTCTTGATTATAACCTTTGGCAACAAGTCTAACCTTATACCTATCAACTATTCCATCATGCTTACATTTCAGCTTACCCATTTATTGTCAATGACCTTTTTTCCTAGAGGCAAATCACATAAAGACCAAGTAACATTCTTCATAATAGCATCATATTTTCATTGCACAAAAACCATCCAATTTTTTGAAATTTATCGCTTATTCAAAAAAAAACAAGCCCGATCTCATCACAAAGTCTAGAGGTAGTCATTGCATAACAATGTGTTGGAAAGGAAGCATTATGAGAGTCTACTCAAATATGATATGACAAAGGTGCATCTAAATTGGTATCTCTCAATGTTTACACTAGCCATTTTGACATAACTTTTTCTTCTTCTATGTGAGCCCTCTCATGAACATGAAAAAGTGGATCACATAAGCCTGCATCAAACATAGAATGATTTTCATCATCATTTGGAACTTTTGAAGGTTGAAAATTTGCCTCATTTGAACCAGCACTTGACTATCCACATGTAAAAAGAGGCATCATAATGTCATACACATCCTTAGAGCTAAATGATGGCTCCTTGATACACGAAAGTAAGGGTTGAATTACATCTTCCATAGAAACAACATGAGAGTGAAGTAGAATGGGTTTGGTCTATAGATTATATAAATGATACCCTTTTCTTTCAGCATCGTACCCAACAAAAATACATTTCACTACTTCATTTGTTCAAGTAATAAACATATGCTAGACAACCGAAGACACACAGATGAGCAAGAGATGCCTTGCAACCATGCCAAGCCTCATATGGAGTGATCAATTGTAGTGCTTTGGTGTGACACGTATTAAGCACATATGTTGCATGCATAATAGCCTCAAGCCAAAATCTACATGAAAAATCAAAACTTTTGACCATACACATTGCCATGTCCATGGTGTTCTTTCTTTCAAAAAATCCATTTTAGTGGGGTGTATACAACATTTTACATTGATGTTTTATCCTATGCTCAGCCAAAAATGCATTGAACTCAAAAGACATGTATTTTCCCCTCTATTAAAATAAAGGGTGCCCATTTTACATGCTCACACATTTTCAACCATAACCAAGAACTCTTTGAATCACATAGACACTTCATACTTTTCTTACAACGGATAAACCGATGCATGCCTAGAAAAACCATCAATGAAAGTCATGAAGCATAGGTAGTTTCCAAATGAAGCTGTCTGCATAAGACTAGAGACATCATTACGAGTAGCTCTAGTTGAACTATCTTTTGGGAAGGATAAGTGTTGCATTTTTCCCAAATTACAGCCTTCATAGACATGTTTAGAAGGTTCCTCAAGTTTAGGTAGAGAGAATACCATCTCAAATTTCTATTGGTGAAGCAAGCTAGCAAAATTTAGATGACTATCCGGCAAGCATGGTTTAGCAGATGTGCCTTGTACTCCTAGGCAAATGGCCAGGGTTTAAGTCACACCAGGGGTTGGATGCCTAAGAGTTCCCCAAGATGGGTGCCTCTACCTTATGAGGTCAGGTGTGTGTGTCTTTCCAAATTCATTATACTCTCAAAAAAAATAGATGACCAAAGTGTGCATGCCAAAGATTTGCATATGAGATAGTGTGAGAATCATGAATTGTGCATGCTAAGTCATTCATATTTTTCATAATCTATGATTCTATAAAATCCATGACATAAAATTCTAGAAGCAAGAATAACATCACCATTTGAGAGGTCATGAACTATACATATATCTTCGATAAATTTGACAACCAAGTGAATCTTGGCTAATACTAAAACTGATAACAATTTTTTCTTAATCCTTGGCACATATCAAGCACCTCACAATGTGAACAAACCACCATTAGCAGTATTCAGAATTATCTTTCCAACTCCCATTATAAGATAAGAGGAGTTTTTAGGACATGTAATGATATTACTTGTAGGGGTAGGCTCAAGTGAAGTGAAGAAACTGTAGTGTGATGCAATATGTTTGATTTACCACTTTCAAATTACCAAACATCAGACTCTACTGCAAAAATAAATTGCTCATGTGAAGATGGGTCATAGTTGCAAACAATAGTAAATGCCCATTTTTCATTATGAACAAAATTAGAAAAATCTATTTTAGGTGCAAAGGCTTCTGCAACAACCATTCTAAACTCTTTCTTCTTTGTCTCCTTTACATCCAATTTAGGACAAATCGTTATGACATGATCATTTTCCTTACAATAATTGCTAAAGTTTTTTGTTGTTCTATTTTATCATCATCTTTGTCTTCCTTATTTGATTGTGCAACACTAGCATATTTTTACTATTAAATGAGCTCCATTTACCTTTGCCCTTCTGAGTAGTTAAGAAAGCTTGATCTATGACAGCTTAATGGGGTTTGAATGAGTACTTACATAGTAGTTTGAAGTGTCCTAGAAATGGCTTCTTTTTTTGTCCAAGGAGCTCTAGTATGATCTAAGATAGAGTTTGATAGGACCTCAATGTTGTTTGGGTCAATGTTTCATGGGGCTTGGTGATGTTTGGATTTGGAATCATTGGAGATTCTTCTTCATATGCCTGTGTTTGGTTGTTAAGCATATGCTCTTGTGCCATCACAACAACATCACAAGCTTGAGGACAAGGCAAAGAAATGTATATTTTCTGGTTGTAGTGCTAAAATTAAGGGATATCATTTGTACCATCCATTGACGAATACAATTATTATGAGTCGAGATGTGGTATTTGCTAAAAATTCAGTTTTCCCTCTTGAATGCAAAAAACATCCAATAGTTAGCTCACAAGATGTGTTTGATACACTCATGCCTTTGTTCCAAAATGGTGTGCTTGACTATGACCATGTAGACTAGCCAACTGAGGCTCAAAAGCCTGAAAATTTCTAGCAAAGTAGAGCTGAAAATGCAAAGATTTTCCAGCCAAACATGGCTGAAATTTTTCAGCCAAAAATTATCAGAATTGTTGGAAATTTTCAGCCACGTATGGTTGAACATTTGCATCAAAATATGGCTAAAAATGAGCATGAAATTCAGCCCAAGCATGATATACATGTTGATGATGTCTTACAAAATGAATGCATATCTATCAAGAGTGCACAAACTATGCCAAATTTGCTAAAACAAACTTTGCAAGACAACAAATTGAGTGCACCTTTACTTGGTAGAACAAGATCAAGCTCTCACCATGCATCAAGTAATGTTGTGGATTATTCTCTTATTGCAACAACATGTAATGAAGAGCCAGTTACTTTTGAAGATGCATGTGAAGATCCACAGTGGATGAGTGCTACGCAATCAGAAATGGATTCCATACATAGAATGGTACTTGGGAGTTATATGAATTGCCAAAAGGAAAAATTTTCATTGGTTCAAAGTGGGTTTACAAGATTAAGAGAAATTCTGATGGTAGCATTGATCACTACAAAATTACATTGGCTGCCAAAGGATATGTGCAACAATATGGCATTCACTATGAGAAAACTTTTGCTCCTACTTCACACATGACTACCATTTGTATGGTGGTTGCATTGGCTATCCATCAAGGTTGGAAAGTACAATAGTTGGGCATAAAGACAACTTTTTGAATGTTGATTTGCAAGAAGAGGTCTATGTGAAGCAACCTCCTGGATTTGCCATGAAATGGAAAGAGCATATGGTTTGTCACTTGCATAAAGCCTTGTATGGTCTCAAACAAGCTCCACGTGCATGGTATGACAAAATCCATAAGCACTTGGTTGTTCTTGGCTTCACATGTACTCCACTCGAAAGCATACTCTATGTATGCAAAGATGGGGTTGATCTTGCAATGCTTATTCTTTATGTCAATGACATCATCTTGACTGGGCCATGTGATGCAAAACTTGACATTGTTATGGTTGATTTATAGCATACTTTTGATGTGACTCTTGGTCTTTTGAGCTACTATCTTGGCATCTAGTTTGTATCCGCTGAGGGGGGAATTTTTATGCATCAAGCAAAGTATGTTGAAAAACTACTTCAACATTTTGACTTTGAGGATTGCAAGCCAGTTTCCACACCAGTTGAGATAGGATTTAGATTCTCACTTGAGGATTCCAGTGATGCATTTGACACTTCTCTTTGTCAGTAAGTTGTGGGATGTCATATATGCATGCAACACAAGGTTGGACATATAGTATGCAGTTTCCCAATTGAGTCGATTCATGCACAGCCCTGGCACTAAGCATTGACAAACAGTGAAACATGTGTTTAGATATCTCAAAGGCACTTTGAGCTTAGGTCTCTTTTATGGAAGAGATATTCATCCATGCTTGCATGCTTTTACAGATAGTGATTGGGCTGGTTGTTATGATACTCGTGTGTCTAGTAGTGGTAATTTCTTTTTCCTTGGAGACTCATGCATATCTTGGTTGAGTAAGAAGCAACCTATAGTGGAGACATCGATTTGTGAAGTTGAGTACAGGGTAGTTTTCATAGCTACAATGCAGTGTATATGGTTGAGACACCTATTGATGGATCTTTGCATGGAGATTGATGTTGCTATGCATATTGTCACTGATAGTCAAAGTGCATTGGTTGTTGCACAAAACCCAAGATTTCATGCATGGACCAAACATATTGAGGTGCATTATTACTATGTGAGAGAGCACCTTCATGCAAGAGATATTGATTTGGTATATGGGCTTACACAAGATAATGTGGCAGACATATTCACCAAAGCTCTTCCACGGGAAAATTGGGGGGCTGATCTATCACTCCCTGTATGTGTTCACATCATTCACTCTAGGGGATACAACACTTATGTGTTCCTCGAGTAGCTTTGGAGGCTAGAATGGTTGTTGGAGATGCCTCTACACCTAAAACAAAGTTTCCTAATCTTGTGTAGAATGAAGAATGTGCATTTACTATTGTATGGAGCTATTAACCATCTTCTCATGAGCAGTGTATTTCTACAATAGACTTAGATGTTTGGTACTTTGATAGTGGGTCAACAAAACATATTACATCATAGGTGCAATTTCTTGAGTTCACTTGAGCCTGTCCCTGTAGGGAATACTATCACATGCGCTAACAACTCCTCTTATCTTATAATGGGAGTTGGCAAGATTATTTTGACTACTATTGATGGTAGTTCTTTCACATTTTTAGATTCTTGATATGTGCCTAGGATCAACAAAATCTATTTTTAGTTTCAATATTAGCCGAGATTGACTTGGTGGTCAAATTTGTTGATGATAGATGTATAGTTCATGATCTTTCAAATGGTGATGTTATTATTGCTTCTGACATTTTATGTCGTGGGTTGTATAATCTCATAGGCTATGCAAAATATGTGAATGATTCAACATGTGTAGTTCAAGATTTTGAAGCTATCTTTGATGCAAAGCTTTGGCATGCACACTTTGTTCATCTCAATTATTCTAGTTTTCTACACCTATAGAAATCTAAAATGGTGCCCTCTCTACCCAAAATTGAGGCACCTTGTAAACATGTCTATGAAGATTGTATTTTGGGCAAAATTCAAAATTCTTCCTTCTTTAAAGATGGTTTATTTTGAGCTGCTCATAAATTGCAGCTTGTTCATAGTGATGTTTGTGGTCCTATGCAAATATCTTCCTTTGGGAACTACCTTTACTTTGTGGCTTTTATTGATGATTTTTCTAGGCATGCATGGGTGTATCAATTGAAAGCAAAGTTCCAAGTGTTCATGTGCTTCAAATAGTTTTTGTTTATGGCTGAAAATCTATCAGCATGTAACTTGGGCACTCTCTATTGTGATGGGGGGGTTCTAAAAGGCATATGAGCCACACACACTCAATAGTCACTATAAAAGCTACCCTATACTCAACCTCACAACTAAAAGTGGCCACAGTAGGCTGCTTCTTGCTCAACCAAGATATGCATGAGCTACCAAACATGAAGCAACATCACTAGTGGACACATAAGTGTCATAGAAACTAGCCAATCTTGAGTTAAAAAAGGCATCTAAATCTAGCAATAATGATCTGCACTTGGGATAAAAGAATCCAAGTAGTTGTGTACCACTCAAATAGTGAAAGATGTGCTTAACCACCTGTCAATGCTTGACACCTCGGCTATGCATAAACTTGCTCATCTGTGAGATAGAAAATTGAATATCAAGCCGCGTTATACAAAGTAAATCAAGCATCCAATAGCCCCCTGATAGAGAACAACATCAAATGCATCTCCAACATCATGAAGACTCAACCACAAACCTATTTCCATAGGGAGTGGTAATAGGTTTGCAATCTTCAAGGCCAAAATGCTACAATAATGTCTTAATATATTTTTTGACACAAATCTATTGCTCCACCAACTTGCATAAATTGAATGCAAAAATAATGATGCAAATGCTCCAAATCTCACATCTCAAAAGAGGCATGCAAATCAGTCTTAAATTCAGCAATGCGCTTCTCATTAGGACTAGTGAGAAGCATGTCATCAACATACACAACAATGATGAGAAGTACATCATTTGCATGCATAAAATATAAGGTTCTCTCAATTGCAATGTTCTCAAAACCATGTGCAATCAAGTAGGCATGTATCTTTTCATACCAAGCACATGGTGCTTGCTTCAAAACATATGATGCCCTTTTCAACATACACACTGTTTTCATGCCCTTTCTGCACAAAACCATGGGGTTGAAATACATACACTTCTTCATGTAAGTCACCATTCAAAACTATAGTTTTAATGTCCAATTGATGTACAATCCAACCATGATCAACTACAAGTGCACGTACGCTATGAACAGTGTTCATTTGGCATGTAGGTGCAAAGGTCTCATCAAAATCAATGCCTATCTCTTGAGCATAACCTTTTTCCAAAAGCCTGGATTTATACATGTCAACTTCTCGATTAGGTTTATGCTTCATCTTGTATACTCATTTAGTGCCAATGGCCTTTTTTCTTGGAGGCAAATCACATAAAGACCAAGTACCATTCTTCATAATAACATCATATTCTGATTGCATAGCAGCCATCCAATTTTTTGAATTTAGTGTTTCATCAAAAGAAATAGGCTCATTCTCAGTATAGAGACTAGATGAAACCATTTCATAACAATCTAATGAAAAAGAAGCACTATGAGATCTTGAGTGAGCATGATATGAAAGAGATGCATCTAATTTGCTATCTTGCAAAGTTTGCACTAGCCATTTAGGCATATTCTTTGCCTCCTCTATATCATGCCTCTCATCAGCAACTACATCATGTAAATTTGCATAAAAAATGGAATGATCTCATCAGTGACTATTGAATGTGTGTGGCTCAGATTCCTTTCGGTTGATTTGGGTGTTTGTTAGTCTTACACCACCACTATCTTCACTGACAGATAGAGCACATTGGGAGTTGCAAGGAACCCTATGTTCCATGCTTACAAAGCACATTGAGGTGCATTATCATTATGTTATGGAGAGCTTCTCTACTAAAGAGATTAGTTGGCATATGTGATAACATTGCAGAATTTTTCATAAAGGCTCTGCCTAGGGAGAAGTTTGAAGGTTTTTGCAAAGCTTTGGGCTTACTTCCTTGTGTGGATTGATATCTTTCCATATAGCTTTGCACTTCTTTATGCATGAGTACTAGCTCCTTGTTCACCGCATCTCTCCCAGGGGGTTTTGTTGATATATTTTGATAATAAGGTGTGTGAACACACTTAGGACCATTGGGGCACTTTTTTCCCTCTTCAAGAGTTTTTTTTTTTTGCTTGTATATGTGCCTATAACTAGAACGGATCACTTATCTTTTTACATTAACTTGATAATTCATTTAGTGTTGTGTTGTGCTCCAAGATTCTTCTTCTTCCTTCTGTTGTTTGAATGCTTCTGCAAACCTCGAACTCCAACATTACTAGTACATGGATAAAGAAACTTCTATGGTACTTGCATCCTATCAAGATAAAAACTCTTATTTCCCTTGGATTTTATTTGAAAGTCAAACTAGAAGTTTTTTGACCCAAACATCTAACTTAGATGTTTGTACTATGGTTCACTTTCAACCAGCATTTACTTGATTTATTACCCAACTAGAGGACTCTTTGTCCTCTTGGGCTTGAAAATCCTATGTAGAATGTAGGAGAAAGTGTGCTATTTACTCTTGGTCAACCTCACTTAAACTTGAACAAGTCAAATCCAAAAATGAAATTTGTCCAACTTAGGATACTTTTCTCAATGACTTTAGCTTTAAGTTCATTGGAATTGTCAATCTTATGGGCAATTCCCAACTTCTTTTTTCAAGAGTATACTTAACTCTATAAAATTCGTTGGAGCTATTCTAATTAACTTGAAGAAAATTTCAAATGGATAAATCAACTTAGACTTAGAATCTTTTGAAGATTGAATAGGTTCTTGTACAAACATCTATCTATGACTCGGGGTGTTTTAGAGATAAAAAAATCTTCGCCTTGTGGTACCGAAATCATGGTCTAAGCTCGTTTCGGCCTCCAAACGCACTATCACAGTGCTTGTGTAGGCTATTTCATCTTTTTGTGCCAAAGGTATATACCAATTTTGGTTTACCAGTATAAGCATCTCGAAGTCTGCTACAGGTTTAGTAGAATTTGTTTGGGCACTTCTGTTCAACTTTTTGAGATACACTCAATTTTCTGCATCAAGGTATTTTAGTCACTGGCCATGGCTGAAAGCAGTGATGTATTCCATATGTTGGCTATTGAGGATAAGTTGGATGGTACCAACTACCTGTTATGGGCTTATATGATGCAACATCTATTGGTTGCAAAAGAACTGTGAAACATTGTGCAAGGTGTTGAAAAACATCCTATCACACCTGCAACTGTTACGACTATAGGTATTGAAGATGATGCAGAAGGTGTCGAAGATGGCGATATTATACAGATTCCTATTCGTGCTCCAATTTCTGGTGGACCTACTGTAGAGCAAATTTTTTGGGATGGCAGAGATGCCCAAGCACATGAATTGATATCTTTGTCTATCAAACGTGCCATTATTTCTCACATTCGCTCTTGTAGAGCAACTAAGGATGCTTGGGATACACTTACCACATTGTATTAGGCTAGAAATGAGGCTTATGTTGCTTACCTCCAAAAACAATTGGAGAGTGAGCACATGAATGAAGCTCATTCTATGGGCAATTTTTTGACAAAGATTAAGGATTTGAAGGAACAATTGATTTCTGCTGATGAAGTCCTTCCTGATAGTCCACTTGTGCAAAATTTTCTGAATGGTTTTCTTGATTCATATCAGAGTTTTGCTTCTACTCTTCGTTTGATGATGAAAGGCAATTTGGCAAAAATGCATTAAAATCAGAAGACATATATCCCCCCCCCGATCAAAGTGGAGGGTGCCCATTTTACATGCTGACATATTTTCAGCCAAAACCAAAAACTGTTTGAAGCACATGAACACCTCGTACATTGCTTTCAATGGATATACCCATGCATGCCTAGAAAAGTCATCAATGAAATTCACGAAGTAAAGATAATTTCAAAAGGAGGGTGTCTGCATAGGACCACACACATCGCTATGAACAAGCTGCAATTTCTTAGTAGCCCGAACTGAACCATCTTTTGAAAATGAGGAACGTTGTATTCTACCCAAAATACAATCTTCACATACATGTTTATCGGGTGCCTCAAGTTTGGGCAAAGAGGATACCATTTTAGATTTCTGCAGGCATAGCAAACTAGCAAAGTTCAGATGACCAAAGCATGCATACCAAAGCTTTGTGTATGACATAGCCTGAGAATCATGTACTACGCATGCCAAATCATTCATATATTTTTCATAGTCTATGAGCTTATATAGCCCATGGCATAAAATGCCAGAAGCAATAATCACATCCCTATTTGATAGATCATGAACTATACATCTGTCATCAACAAATTTCACAACCAAGCCCATCTTGCCTAATATAAAAACTGATAATAGATTCTTCTTGATCCCTGGCACAAATAAAGCATATGACAATGTAAAAGAACTACCATTAGCAGTAGTCAGAATGATCTTACCAACTCCCATAACAAGATAAGAGGAGTTGTTGGCACATGTGACAGTATTCCCTGTAGGTATAGGCTCGAGTGAAGAGAAGAAACTATGTTGCGAGGTAATATGTTTGGTCGCCCCACTATCAAAGTACCAAACATCTGAGTCTACTACAGACATGAATACTCATGAGAAGATGGGTCAAAAATTTAAATAGTAGTAAACACCCATTCTTCTTCCTACACAAGGTTAGCAGACTCTGTTTTTGGTGTAGAGGCCTCTCCAACAACCATTCTAACCTCTTTCTTCTTTGCCTCTTGAGCAACCAGTTTTGGACAGCTCTTAATGACATGTTCATTTGCTTTACAGTATTTACAAAACAATTTCTGCTTTTCTGATTTCTTCTCATCGTTGTCTTCCTTCTTTGATTGTGCAAAATTAGCAAATTTTTGCTTACTAGTTGAAGATCTCCATTTTCCTTTGCCCTTCTGACTAGCCAATGAACATGTCACTCATGGAGATGGCGAGGTGTATGGTCAAGAGTGAGGCTTTACTACATAGTTTTTGGCTTGAGGCTGTTATGTGTGCAAAATTGGATGATAAAGCAGTAAAATGTATTGTTGTTGGGTACAGTTTTGAAAGTAAAGACTATCGTTTGTATCATCCATAGACCAAACCTATTTTGGTTAGCCATGATGTTATTTTTATAGAAGATGCTATTTAGCCATTGCGTTCATGTACTAAGAAGACATCTGTTAGCTCGAAAGACATGTATGATACTTTGCTGCCTCATTTTACAAGTGGATAGACTAGTGCTGGTCCTAATGAGGAAACTTCTCAACCTTTGCAGGTTTCATGTGATGATGTAGATCATCCCATTTCTGATGCAAATTTACATGATGCACTTGTTGATGAGAGAGCTGATATTGAGGAGGCAAAAACTATGCCAAAATGGCTGGTGCAGACTTTGTGTGACAACAAATTAGATGCACCTCTGTCATATCATACTCGTTCAAGCTCTCATAGTGCCTCTTTTGCATCAGATTGCTATGCTATGACTGCATCTAGTCTGTATGATGAGAATGAATGTGTTTCGTTTGATGAAGCACAAAATAAAAAAAATTGGATGGCTGCTATGCAATCTAAATATGATGCTATAATGAAGAATGGTACTTGGTCTTTATGTGACTTGCCTCTTGGCAAGAAGGCCATTGGCACTAAGTGGGTATACAAGCTAACACATAAGCCTGATGGAACAGTTGATAGGTATAAGACCAGGCTTGTTGCAAAGGGTTATGCACAAGAAAGAGGCATTGATTTTGATGAAACCTTTGCACCTACATGCTAAATGACTACTGTTCATAGCATCTGTGCACTTACAGCTCATCATGGTTGGAATGTACATCAGTTGGAGATTAAGACAACATTTCTTAAGGGTGACTTGCATGAAGAAGTGTATGTTTTTCAGCCCCATGGCTTTGTATAGAAAGGGCATGAAAACCAGTTGTGCAGGTTAAAGAAGGCATTATATGGTTTAAAGCAAGCACCTCGTGCTTGGTATGAAAAGATACATGCCTATCTGATTCCACATGGTTTTGATAACAAACCAACTATAAGCACCTTATATGTTAAGCGTGCTAATGATGTACTTCTGATCATTGTGGTGTATGTTGATGACATGTTGCTCACTGTTCCTCATGAAGCATATTCCTGATTTTAAGGTTGATTTACATGCCTCATTTGAGATGTTTGATTTGGGGCATTTGCATCTGTGCATTCAGTTTATGCACATTGATGGTGGAATGGCTTTGTGTCAAAGGAAATATATTGACACATTATTGCAATGTTTTGGCCTTGAAGACTGTAAATCTATTGCCACTCCTATGGAGGCAGGTTTACGATTTAGTCTTCATGATGCCGGAGATGCATTTGATGTTGTTCTCTATCAGCAGGATGTTGGATGCTTGATTTACTTATGCATTACTCGGCAAGATATTCAGTTTGCTATCTCACAGATAAGCAAGTTTATGCATTTCCCAAGTGTCAAGCATTGGCAGGCGGTTAAGTACATCTTTCGCTACTTGAATGGTACCCGACTACTTGGTTTGTTTTATCCCAAGGGGGGATCACTACTGCCAGATTTGCATGCTTTTTTTTTTTACTCTAACTGAGCTGGTTGCTATGACACTCGTATGTCCACTAGTGGTTTTTACTTCATGCTTGGTAGCTCATGCATATTTTGGCTGATCAAGAAGCAGCCTACTATGGACACTTCTAGTTATGAGGCTGAGTATAGTGCAACTTTCACAGTGACTGTTGAGTGTGTGTGGCTCAGATGCCTTATGGCTGATTTGGGTGTTGGTCAGTCTTCTGCCACCACCATCTTCAATGACAGTCATAGCACATTGGCAATTGTGAGGAACCCTATGTTCCATGCTCGCACTAAGCACATTGAGGTGCATTATCATTATGTCAGAGAGAGGTTCTCTGCTGGGAGATCAACTTGGCATATGTGCCCATGCAGGAGAACATTGTAGATCTTTTTACGAAGGATCTGCCTAGGGAGAAGTTTGAAGCTTTCCACAAAGCTTTGGGCTTACTTCCTTTTGTGGATTGATTCCACATATTTTGGCACTTCCTTACACATGAGTGCGAGCTCCTTGTTCACCCCATCACTCCCAAGGGGGATTTTTTGATGTATTTAGGTAGTGATGTGTGTGAACACTCTAGGACCGTCGGGGTACTTTTTTCCCTCTTTAGGAGGTTTTTGCCCCCAGCTTGTAACTGTTACCCTAATGGGCTACTTATCTTTGTACATTCTCTAGTAATACATTTAGTATTGTGTGTTGTGCTCCAAGCTTCTTCTTCTTCCTTGTGTTGTTCGCATGCTTCCGAATACGTCTAACTCCAATAGGTATAGGTGTTGTCTTAATCCAAAATGATAATCCAATTGCATTTGAAAGTAGGAAACTTAAACCTTCTGAAAAGAATTATAATACATATGATAAGGAACTCTTAGGTGTAGTGCATGCTTTAAAAATTTGGAAACATCACCTTATGGGTTTTGAAGTCTTAATCAAAATTGACCAACAAGCTATTGAGCATTTATTAAATCAACCATTGATTTTTGATAGACACATTAAATGGGCTTCATTCATACAAAATTTTCAGCCTATGATTCAATATCAACCTAGCAAAGCTAATGTTGTAGCTGATGCCATTAGTCATTTCCCATCCCCACAAACAAATATTGTTTCAATCAATAATATTTCTGTTGTTCATATTCATTCATTTCATGACATGATTCCTACTTATGCATCTCATTTATATTTTTCACAAACATGGAATGCTTTCAATAATTCTACAACATTTAGTGAGGATCACTACCCTTTTCATAATGGATTCTTGTATTTTCAACACAAGTTATGCATCACACAAGGTTTTAAAGAATTTGTTATGAAAGAGATGCATGAACCACCATATATGGGTCATAGGGGCATACAAAATACTATTTCTGTGTAAAGAATTTTTCTTTTGGCAAAATATGGAAAAGGATATTGCACAATATGTTTCCCATTGCATTGTGTGTCAATGTGTGAAACGACATCATGGGCATATCTCATTCCTTGTAAAAAGACTCTTTTTGCACCTGAAGCTGCTAAGTTATTTATTAAAGTATTTTTCCATATCATGGTTTTCCAAAAGTTATTCTTTCAAATTGAGATGTTTGTTTTTGTAGTCACTTTTGGGTTGCGTTATTTGAAAATTTAGGTTCTAAAATAGACTTTAGCTCTACATTTCATCCTGAAAGTAATGGACAAAGTGAAGCTATGAATAGCACTATTTTAGATCTATTACCTTGTTATTCTTTAGATAATCCAAGTATTGGGAGAAAAATTCCTTTATTAAAGGTTGGATATAATAACACAACACATACCACTATTGGACGTGCACCATATGAAATTATTTATGGTAATAAGCTTCCCACTCCCATGACTCTCACTCAAATTGATATACCTATGGCTAATTCTTTTGCACAAGATCATATTTCTACACTTCATGAGGTTCATGAGCACATTAAGAAGAGTCAAGAACATTACATGTGTAATGTTAATAAGAAACGAGCAGCTAAACAATTTAATGAAAATGATTTTGTATGGTTATGAATAATTAAAAGACATTTGAAAAATATTTCACATCATCCTAAGGTTAAACTTGCACCACATTATTATGGACCTTTCCATATTATTTAAAAAATTAATGAGAATTTGTTTAGATTAGACATACCTTCTCATTTTAATATACATAATTATTTTCATATTATTTTATTGAAATCTTTTAAAGGAACTTTACCACTCACTCCTATTTTAGATGATCCTCCTTTGTTAGAAGAAGATGCTAAAATTTTAGTTCTAGAGAAAATACTTGATTATGATGTTACTACTACATGCACAGGTAAGCAATATCATAGATATTTAGTTAAATATAAAAATCACTCCTTTGAAGAATCTCAATGGATTCATAAAACATCACTCACTCCACACTATGATCATTTGATTTCTGCATATCATTCACAGTCACATTAAATTCCAGTTTTTCAATTCCATGCATGTGTTTTTACATGGAACATGATCATGATTGTTCAGTAATAGGACATGTGACTGGCCATCCATGTCTATTTTATTTTTATCAATTGAGATCAGTTGCTTGTTGAGTGGGAGGCATGTTATATTTTATGGAATAATGGAATGTTATATGGATTTAAATTTTTTGAGGGTTTCAATGTGATTTGTGTTTTGATTTAGTAGGTGAAGACTCATGCAGATGTGGACACATGTGGACTTATTTAGATATTTAAAATAATATTTAGAAGATAGTATTTTAGTTATTTTTTGTAAAAATAATAGATCACTTTAGACAGCGATATTTTTATAAAAATACTAGATTGCTTGAAAAGTGACGATTTTGTAAATAAAGTAGATTTTTGTGAATGCATGCTTTTTGAAGCGCCACCCTCATGTATCTTCCATTTAGGATGTAATGCAAAATACCTATAAGTACACATGCTCTGATAGACTCGTCCATCAGAGTATGTGGTGGGAGATTGTACCCAATCTGGTGTCAAGTCTCTTGTCTCTTTCTATTCTCTAAGTACTTTTGTGAGATTTCATTTTTGTACTATACTCTACCTACATGCGTCTGTGGGATCTGATCAACAGATTCTTAGCTTTGGAATATGAAAGGCATTAGCACATGTTTGAACTTGAGTTGAGGGAATGATATCTAAAGAAACTGCGGGTAAGCCAAGGAGCTCACAAAAATTTGTGCAATTCTGAGACTACAACTTGAGGGGTGTCAATGATGCACTAGATGAAACGGCGACCTACTCTGATACCAATTGTTGGAGTTAGACATCTGCGAAAGCACGCGAACAGCACAAGGAAGAAGAAGAATCTTGGAGCACAACACACAATGCTGAATGTATTAATAGAGAATGTACAAATATAAGTAGCCCATTAGGGTAACAGGCATATATACAAGCCTAGGGAAAAAACTCCTAAAGAGGGAAAAATGTGCCCCGGTGGTCCTAGAGTGTTCACACACATCACTACCTAAATACATCAACAATACCTAAACCGGTAGCATCTGTAACTACATGGAAAGGTTGCACAAAATCTGGTAATTGCAAAAGAGATGCATGAGAAAATGCATGTTTGAGTTTTCCAAAAGATTTTTGTTGCACTAATCCCCATGCAAATTTTGACTTTTTCCTCAATAATAATGTGAGTGGAAGTGCTAAATAAGAAAAAGCTTTTACAAACTTTCTATAAGAACTAGCTAACATGAGAAAAGAGCGTACATCATTCACAGATTGAGGTACAGAACATTCTTTAATTACTTTAATTTTCTTTGGATCTACATGAACACCATGACTAGAAACAATATGGCCTAAATACTCTAATTCTTTTTGGAAGAAATAACGCTTCTCAAGGTTGGCATAAAGTTTTTTTTGGGCATAACAAATTAAAAACAGTTGCTTAATGCTTTTTATGGTCATTGTCCTTATTACTATAGACAAGTATGTCATCAAAGAAAACAAGAACAAAAGCTTGGTACTCAAGAAATATGTTATTCATCATATGTGCAAATGTAGCAGGTGCATTCGTGAGTTCAAAAGGCATTCCATGAATTCAAAGTGACCAATTTGAGTTCTAAAGGTAGTCTTGCAACTATCATTTTGTGTCATTCTTATCTAATGATACCCAGATTTGAGATCAATTTTACTAAACACACATGATCCACGAAGTTAAAGTAGCAAATCATCTATCCGAGGAATAGGATATCTGTTTTTAATTGTGATCTTATTGAGTGCTCTATGATCAAGTATAACAGAATAGGACTACAAAGGAGCAATTAAGAATGTGTGTTCATCTATGTATGAACCTATACAAATCTGAACGTTATGCACTTCACTTGTAACATTATATCTATTTCCTTGAAATGCAGCTTTAACTTTATACATAGAAGGAAGTGAGTTTAATTAGAGATCTTGCACTAGTGTATGAGAAATAAAATCATGCAAACTGCCATCATCATGTAAAATATTAACAACTTTACCATTAATAATATATATATATATTTATTTATTTATTTATTATATATATATATATATATATATATATATATATATATATATATATATATATATATATATATATATATATATATATATATAATAAATGGATGAATGAATAAACTAAATAATAATAAATAAGTAAATAAAATAAATGAAACTATTTTGATAAATAGTAATAAATAGGTAAATAAAATAAATGAGAGTGTTGAATAAATAAATAAATAAGGTGAAGAGAGTGTTAAAAGTTGTGTCGAATATTAATTAAAAGGAATGGGGTATCAATAAGTGAAAATAGGCTAGTGGATGAAGCTTATCTCTTCGAAGTGTGAGGTTGTTGGTTCAAATCCCCTACATGCTAAATAAGGAACTAAGTAGGCTAACTAGAGAAATAGGTAAGCTAACTAGGGAAATAACTAAGCACTTATTGCCATTCATAAGTTAGTATTGGTTTGCATGTAGCCAATGGTTGCCAATGGAGCCAAAGGGAGCCCAAGTGAACCAAGAGAACCATGAGTGCGAGAGAAGCCAAAGATGCCAAAGTTATGCCATAATTCTATGCCTTAGTCGAGACCTTGGAGTAAGCTGAAGGATTAATTGAATGATAACCCAATTGATAAACAAACTTGATAAACAAAGCTAAGGAGTAACTGAATTGATAAATGAATTTGATAAACGAACTTGATAACCAAGCCGAACTCAAACAGTGAACAGTGCAGAGTGAGCATAGTGAGACAGGGGGTACAATGGGTACAATGAGTACAATGAGCACAGTGAGCATAGTGAGCACAGGGGGTACAGTGGGTACAGTGGGTATAGTGAGCACAGTGAGCATAGGGGGTACAGTGGGTACAGCAGGTACAGTAAGCATAGTGAGCACAGGGGGTATAGTGAGCATAGTGAGCATAGGGGGTGTACTGAGCACAGTGCACAATACCAAATTCAAAAAGACAAATCGGAAAACCAAAAACAAAAAAACTTGATAAACGAAAACTTGGACTAGACAGTTGAAATGGATGCCAAATCGTGAATGGAACGGATGATGCAAATCGCAAATGGATGTTGAGAAACCACCTCCGCAGACGTGCCTTGGCTCTGATACCACTGTTGATTGGATCTCATAGATCCATGTATGCAGAGGATAGTATAGACATGAAATCTCACAAAAGTACTTAGAGAATAGAAAGAGACAAGAGACTTGACACCAAATTGGGTACAACCTCCCCCCACATACTTTGATGGATGAGTCTATCAGAGCATGCATATTTATAGGTACTTTGCATTACATCCTGAATACAAGATACATGAGGGTGGCACTTCAAAAATCATGTGTTTACAAAACTCTGCTTTATTTACATAATCGTCGCTTTTCAAGTGATTTATTATTTTTACAAAAACGTCGCTTTCTAAAGAGATCTATTATTTTTACAAAAAATAACTAAAATAATATCTCCTAGATATTCTTTTGAATACCTGAATAAGTCCATGTGCATTCACACCCTCATGAGCCTTCACCTGCTAAATCAAAACACAAATCATATTAAAACCCTCAAGACATTAAAATCCATATAACATTGCATTATTCCATAAAATATAATAGAATCTCATCAAGATTGATACACCTATGGGTTACATCAATCATTGGACTTTTAATTACCTTGGGGATTTAGAACACTCTATACCTCTTTGGGAAAAAATCTCTCCCCATGCTCCTCTTGGGGGTTGAACCCAAGACCTCCTCCTTCCCAACCTTAAGACTTAACCACTAAGCTAAGTGGAATACTTAATATGGACCACCAATGCTATAGAGATGAATTTCCTCCCAACCTTATACCTCTATGTATATCTCTCTCCATGTGAGTACCCTCTACCATAGGTGGATCTACTAATCATCCAAGGGTCTGCCATTCATGTGTGCCAAGTATCCCAGTTAATGGAATTCAACTCAAGAAAATGATTCTAGAAAGCTTTAGAACTCTTGGGGCACAAACACTCTCCCATGACTCTCATTGGACTTGAACCTAAGAATTCCTCCTTCCCATCCATATGACTTAACCACTAGATCAAGCGTCTTTGCTTATTTTAGAGAACACATGAACCTAGTAAGTCTGGTCTCAAGTGTCCGATTTCAAATTTGTCTGAACTGAACAGACACTCAGATCATAGACTTACTTTATAACATTCTTTGTCCTTGGGAAATATTTTTATCTTAAAAAATAATGCTATATATAGTAACTATAGGTACCCCTAAGCCTCATGTTCTAACCTATAAGAACATGGTTTTCATCTCTGTGGTGGGATTCACCTCATATTCCAAATGAATAGAGAAGAATCTATTGGTTTGATCCTTGTCCAAATAATTCAAAACACCATCTAGCATTGCACTTGATAAACTAATCTGAGTGCAAAGTAGGGAATGAATAATAAGGGTGGATCAAAAAACATCCCTGCCAATTCACTTTTTTCACTATGCTATCTATGCACTAACATGTGAAATGGGTCAATTCAAATTACTAGTCCATTTTCGGGCATCATTAGTGCATGGATCTAGAAATTGGGGTGGGATTCTTATCCCTGTCAAGAGTTTGAAAACTCTTGCTTCTCTTGAATTTGATTTGGAAATCAAACTAGAAATCTGGTTGAACCAAACATCTAACTTAAATGTTTGTACTATGGTTCACGTCTAATCAACATTTACTTGATTTATTACCCAAATGGGAGAGTAACTTGTCTTATTGGGCTTGAAAATCATAAGAGAAAGTGTGCCATTTACTTTTTTCAACCTTACTTTAGCTTTACCAAGTCAAATACAAAATGAAAATTTTATCAAAATTAGGACACTTCAGTTCTTGGGAATTCTCAATCTAATGAGCAATTCCTAACTTTTCTTTCCAAGAGTGTATTGAAATCTATGAAAGTCACTAGATTTTCTTTCCAAGAGTGTATTGAAATCTATGAAAGTCACTAGATTTATGCTATGTAACTTGATGCAAACTCAAATGAATAAGTTACTTAGCATCTTTGAAGAACATCTATCTGGGATGTTTGATTTAGTTACCTTCTTACAATTGGCTACCCTTGGTCTTTCATGAAAGGAATCACATATTCTATCCAACTCAGATCCAAAAGATTCAAAAAAAAAAAGAAATACTAAAAATTTGTACAGGCAATTCAAACTTTGAAGATACCCTTAACTAATACCAATCAGATTCTATGAGATTCAAGATTTGGATTTTTCAAAGATTCGTTTCAATAAGGTATTGAAGCAATATATCTATCTTTAAGAGAAGTAAATTGCATTCTCAAAAAGATTCTTGGAGTAAGGCTAAACATAATCATCTATACCACAAGATACTGGTGTGGTAACAAAATTTTCAAGGCAAAAGATCGAGCATAGGATCTTGTCACAGATGTAGAGGAAGCACATAGATTACTCATTGATTACTTCATAATCCCAAGAGTGATTTTTTATCACTAAAACAATGTAATATATGTATATACATCCAATTATTGCATGTGCAACTCCATTTTGTGCAAGCCGAGGAGTCCTCAAGCTTGAGGACTCTAAGTAGAAAGCTCATACCAATTTTTGTAACTTTTGGAAGCCGTTAGGTAGCTCAAATTAGATGTAGAACCTATTTTTTAACTATGCCAATCACTAGATGTAAAACCGATCAAAACTAAGCAAAAACTATAAATAGAGCTAGAGAGCTCATTTTGAGGTTGTTGTTGAACTTATGAGCTAGTAACTAGAAGAGCTATTGTAATTAGTTGATGATGAATATGACTATGGGCTATTTCCTTGCCTTCCATTGATCTCCATCGTCACTTTCCTCGTGTGTGTGTGCATGTGTGTGTATGCAATCACATTTCTCACCATCACCTTCATGCACATCACTTGCTCTTGATCTTCATATCAGCCTAACCTCTCTGCCGATTGACAATTATGAGGTGGAGCTCCTCACGTTGGTACTCACCATTGTACTAGAGTGACACCAAATTTGGCGTCATTGCCGGGGAAGAGCTCTAGGTTGAGCATGTGATGGTAAGTGTGTTGGAGAAAATCATGGGAAGGTAAAATTTCTTTGTTATTTTGTTGTTTGTAGTTAGTTTTTACACACTTTTACTCCACCTCCTCTAGTTTCATCCCCCATCATCATCTCAAATTCCAAAAAATCACCAAAAATCTATCATATTCCCTCTTTCTCTTCTCTTTCCCTCATTTGTGTGTGCGTGAGAGTGAGAGAGAGAGATTTTTCAAGTGTTTTTTCGTGTTTTCTGGTGCACTAATCTTGCAAGGCAGCCTCTGGACACCACGGATTTGTAGGAAACACAGGTAAAAACTCCATTTTTTCTCAAGAATTGTTGTAGAAGCTGACCATCGTGACTATCAGACCAAGGTATGTATTTGGGTGAACTTTTTGCATGAAGGAGGAGCTTAGGTAAGTGCTTGCATAGATCCACAACTACTTTTTTGAAATTGCATGATTTTCTGACCATCGCAATGATGACACATCATCATGACTGCATCTGACCATCAAGACAGTCACTAACCATCGTGGCGATTGGCTCATGCCATCACGATCGCATCACATCATCGCGACGGTGACACACCATCGCGACAATGCTTGACAATCGTGATCATGACTGACCATCGTGGTCTTGATCATCGTAGCCTGATCATCATAGCTTGATCGTCGTGACTTGACAATCATGACTGTCATTGACGGTAGCTTGACCGTCGTGACTTGATCGTCGTGATTGTGACTCATCATCGTGGTCCTGACCATCGCAGCCTGCTCATCGCAATCCTGACTCATCGTCATGGCCTAATCATCGTGGCCTCTAACCATCATGGATGTCACACCATCACGACGGTGACACACCATTGCAATTGTGTCTGACCATCAGGACTGCCAGGCAAAACACCAAAATTAGGGTTTTTCAAATATTTTCAAATTTTTAGGGTATTTTTGGCCATTAATTGTGAACCCTTGTGTGTGTGGCATAGGGAAAAGGGAGAAGCGATCAAGTACCTCAAACTCTTGGACAGAACAAGAACAACCGCTTCAAAATTCCAGGAGAACATTGTAAGTGGAATTTCCATTTTAAGTTGGTGAATTCTTTGAGTAAATATACTTTGTGATAAATGGAGTGTTTTAGGACTCCTAGAATAGCAAGGATTTGCTCTAACACATTGAGTGATAAGTGGTTGATGAGAGAGAGAGAGAGCAAGGGGGTATAGGGATTAATCCCAAAGGAATTGTGTGATTTGATTACACATCGCTCAAATGAATCAAAATTGAACATATTACGATTTTCTTGCGATAAACTTGAAAAACATAAGAAACTCTAAAGAAAACGCACGAAGAAATAAGTGATTGACCTAATCAGAAGGGTGAGCACGATAAGGTGAGATAAGGATTAATGAACCTGAGATCTGGGAAATACTTAGGGAAAAGTGATAGGCGGAGTGTTCCATCTTATGAGGCTAGCGTGAGAACTACAGCATAATCGTAGGCTCAACAGCTAGGCAGTTACCCATACAAAGTTAGTTCAGACGCGAGGGACTCGGATATTTCTTTCAACATAGGGAGACCAGGGATTTCGTTTAGTGTATCCCATCTAGAGAGGACAGAGGGACCGTACAAGACTCAATTGGAGTACATCCACACGAATAGATTGGGTGCCTAGGTATATGAAGATGGCCTTCGTAGGTCAGTAATTCAATTACATGAGCCTGATCAACCTATGCGATTAGAACATCTAGCCCTGAAGTTTGAAAATGAGGCTTACATAGACAAAGAAAGGACCATGTACATCGTCACAATTAAGGCCAACTCAATGAATGAACTAGGTGAGATGATAGAAACTATAGACCTAGGTGTGGAAGGACAAGGGAAGAAAATCAAAGAACCTAGAACACCTAGAGGAAAATTTGTGCTAACGAGAGTGTTAACTCCTAAGTGGATGCCCTATGACAATAGGAGCATAGAATTGTTTTGGAATAAAGAGACCGATGAAGCTTTTTGGAGATATAGGCTAGAGCACCCTACTGCTGTAGGAGCAAACATGATTTATGAACTAAAGGACCCAGAGGTTCCAAGGAAAGTAGTATACTTAGATAACACCTCAAAACGAGTGTATAAGGTCACAGAACATGGTCTTCATGCGTATACATGGGGAGGAGAATTATTTTTTCCACTAATAAAATCACAGGTATTGTAGGCCACCAGCCTACTACACGAAGTCACCGGAAAACTTAGACCCTTACTATGAGAATCCTATGTATGAGAAAAATTGGGAACCGGATTACGCTCAATTCATGTATACAAACCCCAACCCGAGACCATAGGCAAGACAACTAAGACCACAGGGACCCAAAGGACCATGTCTTAAATGCCAAGGAGACCACTTCATATGTGATTGTCCACACGCCACAACTGTAGTGAAGTCATAATATTTCAATATTCAAGGTTTTTATCCCGAATGTGGGAAGGATCACTTTATAAGAGATTACCCTAAGAACGCCACTAATACCTCCATGAGAGTGACCCCCATCAATGTGATAGGGATTATGCAACACACCAAAGGTTCCATACCCCAGTACATACCCATCCAGGTGGTAACTAGAGCCCAAGCACAGAGGCGGATGCAACCAAAAACCCCTAGAGGAAGTATCCAACATGACGAAACCCCCTCAATCGGACTCTCCACCAGACTTGCCGGAACTTGATGAGATTATATCCATACCAGTTGATGACACATTTGAAGAAGAGTATGTACCATTGGCCGATCATCTGCAGAAGGCCAGGATACCTACAAGTTACCTCCTCTGGCATGGTTAAAAATGGTTGAAGAACTTGGCAAAACACATTCAGCGTGAGTTGATGTGCAGTTACATGTGATGGCCAACATTGAAGAGGTTATTTTGAATTCTCCATATTTTGCTGCTATCGCACCCCGATGACACGTTATGAGGAGCAAGCTACAATATAAACCTCAAGGAATACAATTTTTGAATTGAACACGTTACTAAGAAGCGCCCAATGCATGTCATGCAGTTCAAGCCAGAAGATGTCCCCTCAGAAGTGGAAAAAGGTCATATCTATCAACCCACATGGTGGGTGGAATTACTCCAACAATACCTAGAGATGATGCACGCATGGATGTGTGTGCCTACCCACTTAAAATACAACCTGTGCTATGCACTGATTCCTCAAAGACGTACGTGGAAGGCATTCATAATAAAAGTTCTGAACAATCGCCAATGTAAAGATTGGTTCAACTATCCCTACTTCACATCTCCCAAGAATAGCACTCCTACTGTCAGATATATGATGGCCACTATTTGTCATTGGTTCCCCCGCCTACATCAGATGACTAATGTTGCAGCAAAAATGACTGAAAAAATTTTTGATATGATGCAGATGGTATTCAAGGCCTTTCAACGTGTCAAGGCTCCAACGATGAACACACCATGATTTGAACATGGCAATTTGGATTTAGTATATGACATGATCATGACACCTTCACTCAAAGTATGCTATGCATGGCACTGCAGACTTAAATATATGCCTGCCTGCTAAAAGCAGACATTTGAAGACATGTTTACTACTAGCTTCTGGGAATACCACTCAGAAGTATTCATCAGCTGTCCCACTCATTTTCTTCATTTGTTTGCCTATGAACGCGTAATGTATTCCAAGCATTATTTGAGACCACCTCCAGACGAACCCCAGCCCATCGATTGGGAGAACAAGATCTCTTCATAGACGTAGAGGAAGCACATAGATTACTCATAGATTACTTAATAATCCCAACATTTATTTTTTATCACTAAAACAATGTAATATATGTACATACATCCAATTACCACATGTGTGACTTCATTTTGTGCAAGCCAAGGAGTCCTTGAGCTTGAGGAGTCTAAGTAGAAATCTCATACGAATTTTGGTAATTTTTGGAAGCCATTAGGTAGCTCAAATTAGATGTAGAACCTATTTTTTAACTATGGCAGCACTAGATGTGAAACCGATCAAAATTAGGAAAAAATTGTAAATAGAGCTAAAGAGCTCATTTTGAGGTTGTTGTTGAACTTATGGGCTAGTAACTAGAAGAGCTATTGTAATTAGTTGATGACGAATATGAGTATGGGTTATTTCCTTGCCTTCCATTGATCTCCATTGCCGCTTTCCTCGTGTGTGTGTGTGTGTGTGCATGTGTGTGTATGCAATCACATTTCTCACCATCACCTTCATGCACATCACTTGCTCTCAATCTTCATATCGACCTAACCTCTCCGCGGATTGACAATTATGAGGTGGAGCTCCTCACGTTGGTACTCACCATTGTACTAGAGTGACACAAAACATCAGTGTGTTTTCCCACTAAGGTTCCATTGATGAAATTTTTACTCAAGACACTAATGCTTCACTTGAGACTAAGTTAATCTTTCCTTTATTCAATCTCTTTAGGACTTCCTCCCTTGGAATGAAATTCTTGTGCATTAATTTGAGTCAAGAGATTGAATTTACCGAGTTGCACAAGAAAATGGGTGCTTAATTTAGTCTATCTAACCTTAGTTGAAAGGTTTTTGAGACCTTGAACCTTAACTTGAATCAGAATATTGACTTGGTGAAGCTTTACAGACTTTACTTTTGATATGAATGTGAGTTTAAAACTCACCTTCATTAATTTATCGTTTCATCTAGTGGTTTAAGTACATTATCTCAATGTACTTTCCCAAGAAAAGGATAACTTGATTGATGCTTTCTGTGAATCTTGAGTTCTTTTTCTTTCTGGCCATCAAAGAAAAAATATCAAAGGAAGTTAGCAGCAACTATACCATACCAATGGATAATTTCTCCAATCCATAAAACTACATCTTGGTTTTGTCCTTGTGTCTTTGGAATGCTCTCATGATGATTTCTAATGATTCTTTGCTTAACCCTTGTTGGCACCAATGTTGAGAGCTAAGACTGAAGTGTTTTGATTCTTGTTATACACCTACTAGTTCTTACAAAGAACTATTTAGGCCCAAACATCTAGGGTGTGTCTAAAATCTTGTAGCTGTCTATGTCTTCATGTTGGAAACATCTAATTCCAAAACTCAATCCTACTTAGGATGTTATACGTTAAGAGGTAAACTCATGAGGTTTTCATGAGCTTTATTGCCAATACTTGGGAGAACTTTAGAGTAGTTCCAATCACAACTTCTTGAACAAGCATTGGCAAGCTTGATCAACTCTTTTTGACCATGCAACAATGATAAAAACTAATTCTTTATCTTTAAGATCTCTTGAATGATCTAAAGCTCCTTGGCTTTACCATGGGATTTTTAGAGATATTTCCCTCTAAAGTCCAGGCATGTTCTAATGATTTGTAGATTCCAAAGCTTTGAATCTCTTCAAGGTTGACACACTATCAAGTTATATCAATCATTGGACTATAAGTACCCCTACCAATGATTTAGGTCTTTTGGGAACTACTTGCGTTCTAACTAACTTGAAGAACTTTGTTCTCACTAATTGGGAGAATTTCATTCTTCAAATACTTATGGTTACTCCTAAGGAATCAAAAACATGAGCAAAGAATTCATCTTTGGAATTTTGCACATCTTGAATGATCCTTGAAAGGAATTGTAGACTTGTGGACAATGATTTGGAGCTAGATGACTTGATTTGTGTTCACTTCCTTAGTGTCAAATATCACCTTGTTTGATTTCATCATGAAAGTTGTGATATATATTCCTTTTCTTAAGGTTTGAACAAGAATTATTATTATTGTCAATCTATCTTTGCTTCTTGTGTACAAAACCCACTTTGAATGCATAAGTTTGAAGTACAAGTGTCGCTTGGTGATCGAACGAACATGCAATGAACAAAACACTTTTGTCTTGATCACTTTTGAATTCTTTTGATTCTTTACAAGAAGTGATAGGTTGCTACCTTGGAAGACAAGATTAAGCTTTGCAAATATGTATATATATATATATATATATATATATATATATATATATATATATATATAGAGAGAGAGAGAGAGAGAGAGAGAGAGAGAAATGAAATGAAATGAAATGTTGGTTAATGTTTGAAAAGAGAGAGAGAGGGATATATATATATATATATATATATATATATATATATATATATATATATATATATATATATATATATATATATATATATATATATATATATATATATATATATATATATATATATATATGGAGATTGACATGTAATGAAATTTTGGTTGGCATTTGAGAGAGAGAGACACACAAAAATAGGAGAGATACAGATACATGCACATATTCATACACAAACATATACATACACACACATACACATATACACACACATACACTCATGTGCATACATACACACACATGCATGCACACACATACACATATATACACACATACACTCACATACACACATACATACACATGCATACACACACATACACATGCATACACGTACATACACATGCACACATATATACATACACATAGATGCACATATACACGCACACATACATATATACTTTCACACACATACACATATACACACACGTACACTCACATGCATACATACACACACATACATACATACACATGCATACACACACTTGCATACACACATACATACACATACATACACATGCATACACACACATACACATACATATATACATACACATGGACACACACACACATATGCACACACATACACTCACATGCATACATACACACACATAAGAGACACACATACATACACACATACACTCACATACACACATATATACATACACACACATATACACTCATTCACTTGCATACATACACACACATGCATATGCATGCATACATACACACATGCATATGCATACATACATATACACATGCATACACACACATATACATACATACATATGTGTACACACACATACATACACATATGCACACATATACACTCACATGCATACATACACACACATAAGAGACACATATATACAAACACACATACACACATACATACACACATACACACATATTCATACACACACATATATACATACACGCATATAGAAACACACATACACACATACATACACACACATATTCATACACACACATACACATACACACATATATACATACACACACATACACACACATACACACATATATACATACACACACATGTACACACATAGGGTTAGGGTTTTAGGGTTAGATAGGTAGATGGAGAGAGAGAGAGAGGGATATGTCCCAACACCTCCACATGGTATCAGATGGCATCTTTGGATTCAAGTAGAGGAGACATACCAATGCTTATACCATCATTCTATACCATCAATCATACCGATGCATATACCGATGCATTTATCAAGGCTTATATTGACACTTATATAGACTCTTATATTGACGATTATACCGATGTGTATACCAGCGTTATGAAACTGACACTTATATCAATGACTGTTTCGATGTCGCAACCATTTTTCACATGTGTATTTTTATCGATATAAGAGCCGATATGGGGCTCATATGTTGTAGTCCCCGTAGTCAGCTTCACAACTCGATGTCCCCACTATAGGTTGCTTCTTAGTCAATGACTAGTGGACACATGAGTATCATAACAACCAGCCCAATCACTATCTATAAAAGCATGCAAGCATGGCTAAATAACATTGCCATAAAAGTTCCTAAACTCAAAGTGCTTTGAGATATGTGAACATATGTTTCACCACTTGCCAATGCTTAGTGCCAGGGCTATGCATAAATCGATTCAACTAGGAAACTACATAATGAATATCCAGCCTTGTGTCCCATGCATATATAAGACATCCCGTGACTTGCTGATAAAGAGAAGTGTCAAATGCATCACTAGAATCCTCAACTGAGAACCTAAATCCTATCTCAATCGTTGTTGAAACTAGATTGCAATCCTCAAAGTCAAAATAATGAAGTATTTTTTCAACATACTTTGCTTGATGCATAACGATTCCCCCCTCAACGAATACAAATTGGATGCCAAGATAGTAGCTCAAAAGACCAAGATAAGTGACATCAAAAGTATGCTACAAATGAGCCATAAGAATGTCAATTTTTGCATCACATGTCTCAAACAAGAGTATGCCATCGACATGAAGAACAAGCATCGTAAGAAATGCCCCATCTTTGCATACATAGAGTGTGCCTTCAATTGGACTACATGTGAAGCCAAGAGAAATCAAGTGCTTATGGATTTTGTCATACCATGCATGTGGAGCTTTCTTGAGACCATACAAGGCTTTATACAAGCAACAAACCATATGCTCTTTCCCTTTCATGGAAAATCTAGGAGGTTGCTTCACATAAAACTCTTCTTTCAAAATACCATTCAAGAAAGCTATTTTTATGTCCAACCTTGATGAGCAACCAATGCAACCACCATATGAATGGTAGTCATGTGTGAAGTAGGTGCAAAAGTTTCCTCATATTCAATGTCATATTGTTGCACATATCCTCTGGCAATCAATCTAGCTTAGAATTATAAACAACAAATATACATTTCTTTGCCTTGTCATCAAGTTTGTGATGTTGTTTTTTGATGGTATAAGAGCATATGCCAAACAACCAAACACGTGCATATGACTAACCATAGGTTTATATCCATTCCAAGATTCATAAAGAGTGATGACTTTTAATGCATTTGTACGGTAGCAATTCAACACATAGTTTTCACACATGACCACTTCCATCCAAAAGTTATTAGAAAGAAGCTTATCTTCAACCATACATCGTGCCATTTCAATGAGTGTTCTATTCTTATGCTCAACAACACCATATTTTTGAGGTGTATATGGCACCATACATTGGTATGAAATTCATATTTCATGAAGAAAGCATTGAACTCATGTGACATGTATTCACCACCATGATCTATGAATAGAATCAAAAGCTTATTTGAAGAAAAGTTTTCAGCCATAGCCAAAAATGCTTTGAAGCAAGAAAATACCTCATTCTTTGCTTTAATCGGATACACCATGTATGGTGAGTAGCATCAGCAATGAAGGTAACAAAATATACATGCTTCCCAAAAGATGGAGTCTTGATGAGGCCACATACATCACCATGAACAAGTTGCAATTTTCTTGTAGTGTGTGTATGACTATCTTTTGGAAAAGAAACATGATGCATTTTTCCAAGAATGCAACCTTCACATGCATGCTTTTAAATGGAATCAAGTGTTGGAAAACCAATAATCATGTCCTTATTTTGCAAGTAAATCAAACTATTGAAGTTCAAGTGACCAAAACAAGCATCCCAAAGCTCCATTGCATCCATGGAAGAAGTATGAGCAACCAAGGCATTCGAGGCAGCCCTCTTGTATGTATCCATGCAATACAAACCATTACATAATGTACCAAACATCACAATAATATCACCATTGTTGAAATCATGAACCATACACTTATCATCAACATTGTTCATGAAGTCCAACTTTGGTAGTCAGGTTCTTCTTGAGATCAGGTACATACAATGCATTTTTCAAGAGAATCACACCTCCATTTGTAGCCATAAGCTCAATTTCTCCTACTCCAATGATAGGATAAGAGGCATTGTTTGCACACACCACATGTCCTCCTTTGGGTGCACCTTTCAAAGATGCAAAGAAAAATTTGCATGAAGTTATGTGCTTTGAAGCACCACTATCAAAGAACTAATCCAAATTAACCTCACTCACAACCATACATTTAAAATGCAATGATGCATCATAATGACATTGTTGTCACTCTAGCACAATGGTAAGTACCAACGTGAGGAGATCAACCTCATAATTGTCAATCCACGGAGACATGAGGACCGGTATGAAGACCAAGAGCAAGTGACGGCACAAGTGCATGAGTGAAAGCACACAAGCATGCACACACATACACACACGCGCACCAAAGTAAGAGCAAAGAGTGGAACAATGGAAGGACTTCGATTACAAAAGAACTCTCTTATAAAGCTGAAATCTACAACAAGCTAACCCCAAAAATGAGCTCTCTAGCCTTTTTGTAGTTTTTTGAGTATTTTTGGCCCTATCCAGACCTAGTGTCCAGCCTAGTTAAAAAATAGGTTCCAAAGCTTATTTGGGGGCTCAAACGGAGTCTAAAAAGTATGAAAACTGGTATGATGATACTTTTAATACTCCTCAAGCTCAAGGACTCCTTGGCTTGAATGACATGGAGTTACAAAAATGGAAAATGGTATTTACAATGGTTTTTAGTGATAAAAATCACTATTTTTATAGGGATTTCTTCTGAAAATTTGACATGTGCTTCTTGGAGCTCCCTACATGCTCCTTCTTCTTGTGTGTCCTCTTCATTGATGTGCTTCCATGCTTGTGTGTGACCTTGACTGTCAACACTCCCCCCCCTCTAGAGTCTGTCATCCCTGATATACCCTTGTTGTAGTGGTTGTTCCGTGTAGTGCTTGGAGAGATAGTGTCCATCATGTATCCACAAGAGCGGTCCATCTTCCAATTGTAGCTTGGGTAGTTATCTGGTTCCTCATTTTGTCACTTCTACCTTTGTATGTATGTCTTCCTTGTATTCCCGCTTGATGGTGTCGTTGTGAGCTTTTAAAATTGTGAGCTACTTGAAAGAGGTTGTCAATGTTGGGTATGAGCAACTCTCATGGTTGATTGCTTCCTTGCTCTTGTTGTTGTCCCCTTGATGTCCTCTGGTTCTTCCAAAGATGGCTTTCCTCGTTTTCATGTCAAGTACTTGTAACCCATAATGGATGATGGGTCAGTGCATTAGTGCATGGGTTGGACAAGATATGTGCCTTGTGCATGGCCTTGTAATATAGCCCTATGCATGCATACTTGGGAAAGGCATTGGAAAAGTTATGGTGCAAGAAGTTGGGTCTTGAGCTAGGTGCTCAAGGGTATGCTGACGAAGAGGTTTCCTAATCGACCATGGTTATGTTGTTGTTGAAGCATACAATTCTTACCATGGTGAAAGTTTCGTCGATCATCACTCTTCATGTTGTATGCCCATCGTGATGATTGACCACTGGCTTGTCTCTCGTGTTGATGGATGTCCGTGTTGATGGTTATCATCAAAGATTGTTCAAGTGTGCACTCCTATCCTGTCGCTCTCTTTGTTTCTTTTTCTTTTCTTTTCTTTTCTTTTTCTTTCTTTCTTTCTTTTTTTTTGGAACAATGGAATAAAACAAGAAGAAAGGTGTTAGCATCAATAAAATATTTTACATATGTCAAACGTGTATCATGTGCCTGGGATTCTCAATTGTGTCTATGCACGGCCGTGTAAGGAGGCCCTATATTAATGCATACTTTGGAAATGCATGACCCGAATGGTGCAAAAGACAAGGTTATGCCAAAGGCACATGGTTGTTGCTGGTCGAGGCTTTTGATGTTACTTGTAGACTTGATGCAATCTTTGTTTGGAGGTGTCGATTGAATCTTGCAATGATGTAATCCTCCTTATAAGGATCCATTTGAGAATGGTATGTGGTCCTGTGGATATCACTTCTGGCCCTTTCATCTTTGGATGGTTTCTAAAATTTGATATCCACCGTGGTCGGCTCCTTGGTGTTGTGGAAGTTGCTGGTACTTTTGGCTTCCAAACCCATATCCTTTGCGATTGTCTTTTTATTATCGGCCAGGAGTGAATTCATCTTCTTTTGGTCTCTGCCCTTGGTTTTGACTCTTGCTTCTCCGTTGTGTTTTTGTTGAGATTTTTCTCGTGAGGGAGATCATATGGTTTTGTGCATGTAAGAGTGTCTTGGGTACCCACATTTGTAATCGCCCTTGTTGAGCTGCAACTAATTTCTTTGGCACCCAAATTTGTACGTTAGTATGGTTGGCCTTCATCGATTGCTTTGGTACCCAAATTTGTCGAAGACCGTGGGATTGAGCTGGTCCTATTTTCTTGGTGCTTCTTTTAGCATGGTTGGCTTGCCTCACTGGAAAGGGTTGTGGCAAAGCTGGTGGTTGTTCTCCTTTTCGTACCTAAATCTGCTTCATGCCATGAGCTTCTTTCTTCTTGAATTTTGTCTGTCTAGTTGATATAGCAGATGTCTTTTTTGCTTGCCTCTTTGTTCGAGTTACACTTGCAATAGTATGTGAAGAAGAAGAGAGATTTGTTGGCCTTTGAGCTTGTGCTTCCATGATTGAGTCCTTTTGCATCGTAGGGTTTTTGACACACACAACATTTTCTTTACGAAGATTAATTTTGGAAGAACTAAGAGAATGTGTGACCTCTGGATTTGTGAGCATGCAATTGTCTAATTCTAATGTAATACATTGTTCATGTGCCCAAACTTGAAGGATTTGACTTCTTAGGTTCAAGTTGACTGCATGGTCCTAAATCCAATCTTGACCTAGGACAAGTGGCTCTATAATGTCCTCATCATGACATACTAGCATTTTGACTTTCATTGGAACATCTTGAAGGTAGATGGGAAGTTCCACCTCGCCCAAACAAGGGGTTTCCACACCTCCCAAACCTATGAGATAGGCTTCTATGGGCTTTATGTTCAATTGCAAGTCTTGGAAGTAGGATAGTCTAACTGCACTAGTTGCTGCACCTGAGTCAATCAATGCTCTCACAGTCCTTGCATTCTTCCCTTGTCCTACCGCTATGGTCACAAAAGGACTTCGATCAATTATTTGAGAAGCAATTGCACTTGATGTTTGACACATGGCCATGTGGTATCTTGGGGCCTCATGATCGATATCTAGGCCTAGGCGTCTTAACTTATTTCTCCTAATGCATTCTCTAGCCTCTGCCTGTGCTTCTTCTCTAACCCTTAACTCTTCTTCTTTTCGCTTCTTAGCAGTGTTGAGTCTCTGTAGTGTATCCTCTGTAAGAGGTTCTTGATATAGCTTGACTCGACAACCACTGATATAGTTGAGCAAGATATCACCTTCTAGTGTGGCCAATTGAACTGCACCGCTAGTGGAAATTCTATTAATGATCATGGGTCCATATCCTCTTTTTTCCAATTTACGGGCATGTTGCTTTAATGTATAAACCAACACTAGGTCTCCCTCTTTCAAGCCTTTATCTTTGATGTGTGCATCGAAGTATGCCTTTTGCCGTTTCTTTGCAGCATAGATGCATGCCGCTGCCCATAGCCTTGTCTCAAGAGTTCTAGATCAAAGATCCTAGAGGATAACTCGTGTCCATTCCACTCATGCACTTGTGCTACTTTTAAAGTTGGGATTAGGAAGTCCAATGGTAGCACAGCATTTTGTCCAAAGACCATCTGAAATGGGGTGGCATTGAGTACCGTTTTATAGGCAACTCAATAGGCCCAAACAGCGTGATGAAGTTGTTTATCCCAATCAGAGCGCTTATTATTTACCAATTTTGTCAATACATTACATAAGATCTTGTTTGTGCTCTCAGCTTGTCCATTAGCCTGTGGATGATAAGGGGCAGACTTCTTATGTATCACCAAGAATTCTTGGAGAAGATTTTCAATGACTTCATTCAAGAAGTGTGTACCTCTATCACTAACTAACTCTATTGGTAATCCATATCTGGTGAGCACGTTCTCGAATAAAAACTTCACTGTAGTTTGAGCATCGTTCTTTGTCATAGCTTTGACTTCTACCCACTTCGTGAGGTAATCTGTGGCTACAATAATGTACTCTGCATGGGAGTTTCTAGCTCAGGGGTTAATAGGCACTTCGAGAATGTGCGTCCTCCCATCATTGGCCTCAAGGGCATCTCATCCTTTCTAATGGGGTACTAGGCACGTTGGCATGTGTCACATTTCTTCACATAGGTATGTGCATCCATATGAAGAGTGGGCCACCAAAGTCCTCAGAATAGAATAGTCTTAATTACTCGGTCAGGACCAAAATGTCCACCTGCAACACTGCTATGGGCAGTTTCTAAGACTCTCAAATAGTCGGATTCATGAATGCACACTCTTAGGTAACCATCCTTGCCTCTTCGATATAGGTTGTCTCCTATTAAGGCATATTCCTGAGCTTCTTGTTCCGTGCTTCGTTTTCTTGATAGACTAGCCTCGCTAGGTAGTGTTCTTGATCTCATAAATTCTACCAATGGAGCACTCCAATCTGGGATTAGCGACACGTGATAAAGAGTGGCATGCTCCACTGGGGGACTCTCTTTGCACGTTGGACAATTCGTAATCCACTCATGAATTTCTTTGTCCATACTAGGCCAATACACTCCTAAACGCTTTAGATGTTGCAATGTTCGTTGTTTAGAATAGTGATTCCCTAGAAATCCTTCATGGGCTTGTTGCAACCAACTACTATGTTCATTATCCTCGACACAACAAGCTAATACACCTTCTGTATCTTGTTTGTACATGCTACCTGCAAATATTTGATATTTTTGTTATTTTACAATCTCATCTTTGTTTGTTTTTACATTCTTATTTGCAGGTCCAAAGGTTAGGACCGGTATCAACTTATTTGCCCATTTAGGAACAACTTCTAGATTGAACAGATAAGCATTGGGCAATTCATCAGACACTCCTTGCGGTGACTCGCCTGAGGTGATGCAAGAAAGGTGATCTACTCTGAGGTGGATCTTACCTTTCCTAACAACCACTTCATATTCCATTAGTAAGAGGAACCATCTTACTAAGCGTCCTGTATTGCAAGGTTTATTGACCAAGTATGTGGTAAAGCTTGATGATCAGTGAAAAAATTGAACTTGTTGGCCAATAGATAGTGTCTAAACTTCTTCACAGCATATACCATGCTTAAACCTTCTCTTTCGATTGTGGTGTAGTTTCGTTCAGCAGCGTTCAATTGCCTACTAGCATATGCTATAGGCAAATCTAGGTTTCCTTCACCAGTGGGTTGTGACAACACACATCCTATTGCATATTTGGATGCATCCACCACATGGAATGGCTTATTCCAATCAAGAGTGGTCAGTATTGGTGCTGTGCACAAGCATCTCTTCAACTCATTGAAGGAATTTTTGCATTCATCATTCCATTCAAACTTTGTCAACAAGGCATAAAGAGGCTTAACTATAATCGCATACATGTGAATAAACCTACGGTAATATCCACAATGGCCCATAAAGGCTTGTACCTCTTTAACATTCCTTGGCCTCGGCAACTCCGCTATGGCTTTCACTTTGTCCTCATCTGTTGATATTCCGTTCTTAGAAACAATATGACCTAAGATTTTACCTTGACGTACCATGAATACACACTTTTCAGGGTTCAGACACACTCGATATTCTCTACACTTGTTGAAGATCTGTCTGAGCTCAAGAATGTGGTGTGTTCTTTGTTGGGAATGAGCACATAAATCATCCACATATACTTCTAAGCTCTTTCGCAAGAACTCCTTGAAGACATGACACATGAGCCTTTGGAATGTTACAGGTGCATTGGTGAGCCCAAATGGCATCACACGAAATGCAAAGACTCCCCACTCTGTGGCAAAGGCCGTTTTATGTTGATCTTTTGTGGCAATGGCTACTTGGTTGTAACCCAAAAATCCATCAAGGAAGCTATAAACTTCCTTGCCTGCAACATGCTCCAATAAATGATCAGTGATTGGAAGTGGATAACTATCTCTTACTGTGGCCAAGTTAATACATACACGCAACTTTCCATTCTTCTTGGGTACCACTACAATGGGGGACACCCATTCTGTATGCTCAATCTCATAGATAAATCCAGCTTCAATCAATCTATCAATTTCTTCTTTTATTTTGGCTGCATAAGTGTCATTATATGTGTAGGGCTTTTGTTTGGTGGGCTTGGCATCAACGGTCATGGGGATCGTATGAGAGCAAATTTTTGGATCTACTCCCTTCAAGTCTCTATAGTGCCACGCAAACACGTCCCTATATTCCCTTAACAAAGCTACCAACTTGGCTTCCTCTTCTTTACTTAGGTCATCTCCTATGTACATACATCTCTCTTCGTTCTCTTCAATGGTGACTACGATTTTTTTGGTCTTTTCTTTGTTATCATATGCTTCTCCTGTGGTGGCCTCTCTCTTAGGCATTCGTACCAAAATTTTTTGGTCCTCAACTTCATATTTCTTGAAATTCTCTGGTACTTCAAACAATGATTTCTTCTCTTCTTGTTTCACTCCTTGTCTTTTCTTTTTCTTTTGACCTCCTTCACTTCCTTCCTTTGAATTTACAGTGTTAATGCTTGTGAGAGGTTCTTCTTCTGGTTGGCTAAATACTCCTACATCTTCTAGATAGTGCTTCTCTGAGTCAAAGCAACTATCCATTACAATGGACTCTAGATCATCGTCATTTTTGCCTTCTTCTATGACATCACTAGGGTCACATTCTTCTAGCAAGGGCTGACACATGAACACTGAAATGTCATAACCCTCCTCATCACAATGAGGTGTCCATTGTTCTTCATTGACAGCAATGTCCATGGTGGCTAAGATTTCTGCCCAACCATGAGGCTCAAATTCCTCATCCGAAAAGATCATCGGTGTATAGGGTGGGTCTCTAATTGGTCTATCTCCTTGAGAAGTTCCTTTTTCTCTTGCTTTTAAGCATTTTTCCTCTTCCTTCGCGACCTTGCACATCCACAAATGAGTATCTTCATGCATCCAAGATGGATCAGATGAACTTTTAGAATGCACAGAGATTGAATCTTCTTGCTCCTTGTGGATAGGATTCCACTGTAGGGGTGGTACATCTCTGAAGGTGTAATCCTTCAAATTGACCTTGGTTGTGACCCCTAAGCGCTGCAAGTATAAGGAGTTGGTTCCCCAATCCTGTACCACTTGCAATTGTCGTAGGAAGGGTCTTCCTAGGATCATTTCGTAGGTATTAGTTTTACCAAAGTCACATATAGCAAAGGTGTGCTCAAACTCTACACCACAAGTGGTTAGAGTTATCCCTTCTAGCAATCCTAGAGGTCTCTCCACATGGCTGTCAGCCATCTAAAGCTTCATTCTAGTTGGTCTTAATGCGGGTTTACCCCATTGCTTCCACAACGAAGTGGTCGCAATAGCAACACTAGCACCAAAATCTATGATTGCTTTGGTTGTGTAACCTTGGTAGGTGATCAGAACATAAGTATTGCCTTCCTCACCTTCACTCATGTCCCCTATTTTGTCTAGAGGTATCTCTGGAACTTCTTGCTTAGAGACTGCTTTCAGCATATTGGAATCAAGTTCTGGAACGTGATTCTTCACATGATTCCATAGCTCCGGTTTTGCTTTGAGCAGCTCTTCTACAGTGAGATGACACTGAACCCTAGTGTTCTTCATGACATCAGTGTTTCTTGGAACCACTGAGTCTTCGTTTCTGATCAATATTGTGGGAGCTCTGATCTAGAGAGATTCAGATTACCATGGGCCTGTGAATTGTGGCAACTCGTGTAAAAAATTGGATTCAAATCCTGAACTTTCTTCCTCTTGTTGCTCTACTTAGTCTCTGTATATAGATGGAATGTCTTGTGGAAATTGTTCGTGAAGGTCATCAATCTCAAGAATTGGAGGGGGATTATCCATCTCCTTGGCCCATTTCTCTTCTTGTATTTCTTGCAAGAACTTTTGAGAGTGTTGTTGAATTGAAAGAGGTTCTCCATCACCTACGGAGTCAGGAACATAGACTTTCTTTGGTGATGAGCTTTCTCTTTCAACAATTGGTTGAGCCTGTGGAGGTAAAGAAACTTGTGGTTTATTTACCAACTGCTCTAATCTATCTAGTAAGCCATGGAAGTGCAAACCAGGTGTAATAGCATTTGTCTGATTGAACGATTGATTGGCCTGGAACATAGCTTGAGCTAGCTCCACCATTTTTATGCACATTTTTGTCCGTTCAATCTCTAAATCTGCTCTAGGGTAGCTCTTGTCGAGGTTTGCATGTGTTGGCCCTTCTTGAAGTCGAGCCTGGTATGCCTTGAACATCATGTCCAAGTCTTCTAGGATTGGATCTGCAAGAACAGACCCTGATTGTGGTCTATTTACAATGGTTGGTGGGTGAGGATGAGGTGGTGTGGATGGAGTTTTGACATGTGAGAGATTTTGAGAGGAAATATCTTCTATTTTTGTTTTTGCATCTTTTAGGCTTTCTTCTAGTTCGGATAAATTTTTGGCCCACTTACAATTGGCTTTCTCCCTAGTATCCTTCCATGTTCTTCTTTTTCTCTTACTCGGCTCTCCTGACTCACTTGGCTCTAATTGCTCAGCTGGTTTAGCTTGTTGTAAGGCTTGTGCCCTAGTAACTGCATGTATAGGAGCCACATTATCACTATTGGAACTTGAATCCCCTACTAGGCCAACTACATTAATGGGTGTAACCTTTGGTGCATTAGAGGGATGTCCGGGACAATCTCTCAGGAGTTTTTCCTTGCCACATTCAAGACAAACGACTTGTATTGTGATGTTCTGCCTTTGTATCGGAGCTAGTGGGTGGGGTGGTTGTTGTCTTGGTATAGGTTGAGGTTGGCTACTGTTGATATATTTAGGTAGTGATGTGTGTGAACACACTAGGACCACCGGGGCACTTTTTTCCCTCGTTAGGAGGTTTTTTTCCCCCAGCTTGTATATACGCCTATTGCCCTAATGGGCTACTTATCTTTGTACATTCTCTAGTAATACATTCAGTATTGTGTGTTGTGCTCCAAGCTTCTTCTTCTTCCTTGTGCTATTCGCATGCTTCTGCAGACGTCTAACTCCAACAATTGGTATCAGAGCAGGTCGTCGCTTCATCTAGGGCACTGTCGACACTCCTCTTTCCTCTAGAGCTCATCAGACTTCGAATTATAATTTGGATCAGTCTAAAAAGAAAAAAAGAGTGGGAGGGCTTTGCAGTCTCAGAATCGCACGAATTTTGGTGAGCATACTCAGGGTGTTTTCGAGATCAAAACAACTTTGCTTTGTGGTGCCGAAATCACGATCTGAGCTCATTTCGACCTCCGAATGCACTATCGTAGCGCTTGTGTAGGCTATTTCATCTTTTTGTGCCAAAGGTATATACCTGTTTCTATTCGCCAATATAAGCGTCTCGAAGTCTGCTACAGGTTTAGTAGAACTCGTCTGGGTAGTTCCGTTCAACTTTTTGAGATACAGTCAATTTTCTGCATCAAGGTATTTTAGTCACCGGCCATGGCTGAAAGCAGTGATGTATTCCATATGTTGGTTGTTGATGATAAGTTGGATGGTACCAACTACCCATTATGGGCTTATATGATGCGATATGTATTGGTTGCAAAAGGACTGTGGAACATTGTGCATGGTGTTGAAAGACGTCATGTTACACCTGCAAGGTACTGCAAATACAGGTGCTGGAGCTGATGAAGATGGTGTCGAAGATGATATTGTGCAGATTCCTGTTCGTGCTGCTGTTTCTGTTGCACCTAGTGCAGAGCAGATTCGTTGGGATGGCAGAGATGCCCAGGCACATGCATTGATAGCTTTGTCTGTCAAACGTGCCATTATTCCTCATATTCGCTCTTGCAGAACAGCTAAGGATGCTTGGGATACACTTACCACATTGTACCAAGCTAGGAATGAGGCTCGTGTTGCTTACCTCCGAAAACAGTTGGAGAGTGAGCACATGAATAAAGGTGATTCTATGGACAGTTTCCTAACAAAGATCAAAGATTTGAAGGAACAGTTGATTTTTGCTGATGAGGTTATACCAGATAGCTCACTTGTGCAGACCGTTCTGAATGGTCTTCCTGATTCATATCAGAGTTTTGCTTCTACTCTTCGGTTGATGATGAAAGGCAATCTGAATGCCTTATCATTTGAGGAGTTAGTCTCTGTTCTATTGCAGGAAGATCAGTCCAGGCAGAACAGGTCCATTATGCGTGTTGCAGATCAAGCTTTCATGGCTAGTCAGAAGGGCAAAGGAAAATGGAGCTCTTCTACTAGTAAGCAGAAATCTGCAAATGCTGCACATTCAAAGAACCAGGATAAAGATGAGAAGAAATCAGAAAAGCAGAAATTGTTTTGCAAGTATTGTAAAGGGAATGATCATATCATAAAGAGCTGTCCAAAACTGGCTGCAAAAGAGGCAAAGAAAAAGGAGGCTGGAATGGTTGTTGTAGAAGCCTCTACACCAAAAACAGAGTCTGCTAATCTTGTGCAGGAAGAAGAATGGGCGTTTACTACTGTTTGCAGTTTTGACCCATCTTCTCATGAGCAGTGCATGTCTGTAGTGGACTCAGATGTTTGGTACTTTGACAGTGGGGCGACCAAACATATTACCTCGCAGCGCAGTTTCTTCTCTTCACTCAAGCCTGCCCCTACAGGGAATACTGTCACATGCGCCAACAACTCCTCTTATCCTGTTATGGGAGTTGGTAAGATCATTCTGACTACTAACCTTGTCAGATGCTTTATTTGTGCCAGGGATCAAGAAGAATTTGTTATCAGTTTCTGCATTAGCCAAGATTGGCTTGGTTGTGAAATTTGTTGATGACAGGTGTACAGTTCATGATCTATCAAATGGCAATGCGATTATTGCTTCTGGCATTTTATGTCATGGGCTGTATAAGCTCATAGACTATGAAAGATCTGTGAATGATTCGGCATGTGCAGTTCATGATTCTCAGGCTATGTCAGATGCAAAGCTTTGGCATGCACACTTTGGTCATCTGAATTTTGCTAGTTTGCTACGCCTGCAGAAATCTGAAATGGTGTCCTCATTGCCCAAAGTTGAGGCACCTGGAAAACATGTTTGTGAAGGCTGTATTTTGGGCAAAATGCAGCGTTCATCCTTTCTAAAAGATGGTTCAGTTCGGGCTTACTCAAAAATTGCAGCTTGTACATAGTGATGTCTGTGGTCCTATGCAGACACCTTCTTTTGGGAATTACCTTTACTTCGTGACTTTCATTGATGATTTTTCCAGGCATGCATGGGTATATGCACTCAAAGCAAAGTCCGAAGTGTTCATGTGCTTTAAACAGTTTTTGGTTTTGGTTGAAAATCTGTCAGTATGTAAAAGCACCCTCCGTTCTGACTCGAGGGGGGGAATATATGTCCTCTGATTTTAATGCATTTCTGGCTGAACGTGGGATAAAACACCAGTGTACAATGCCGTATACACCTCAACAGAATGGAGTTCCTGAACGAAAGAATAGGTCACTCATGGAGATGGCGTGGTGCATGGTCAAGAGTCAGGCTTTACCACATAGTTTCTAGCTTGAGGCTGTCATGTGTGCAGCATATGTACTGAACAGGTGTCCCACTAAAGCGCTGCAGTCTATCACTCCATATGAGGCTTGGCATGACCGCAAGCCATCTGTTGCTCATCTGCGTGTTTTTGGTTGTTTGGCATATGCATTAGTGCCTGAACAACATCGCAGAAAATTGGATGATAAGGCAGTAAAATGTATTTTTGTTGGGTACAGTTCTGAAAGTAAAGGCTATCGTCTGTATCATCCACAGACTAAACGCATTCTAGTTAGCTGTGATGTTGTCTTTGTGGAATATGCCATTCAGCCATTGTTTTCATGTACTAAGGAGACATATGTTAGCTCGAAAGACATGTATGATACGTTGATGCCTCTTTTTACAGGTGGACAATCTAGTGTTGGTCCTAATGAGGCAACTTCTCAGCCTTTGCAGGTTTCATATGATGATGCAGATCATTCTATTTATGATGCAGATTTACATGATGCACTTGTTGATGAGAGAGCTGATATTGAGCAGGCAAAAACTATGCCAAAATGGCTTGTGCTGACTTTGCGTGATAGCAAATTAGATGCACCTTTGTCATATCGTACTCGTTCAGGTTCTCATAGTTCCTCCTTTGCATCAGATTGCTATGCTATGGCTGCGTCTAGTCTCTGTGATGAGAATGAGCATGTTTCTTTTGATGAAGCACAAAATTCAGAAAATTGGATGGCTGCCATGCAATCTGAATATGATGCTATAATGAAGAATGGTACATGGTCTTTATGTGACTTGCCTCCTGGCAAGAAGGCCATTGGCACTAAGTGGGTATACAAGCTGAAGCGTAAACCTGATGGTATAGTTGACAGGTATAAGGCTAGGCTTGTTGCAAAGGGTTATGTGCAAGAAAGAGGAATTGATTTTGATGAGACCTTTGCACCTACATGCCGTATGACTACTGTTCGGAGCATTTGTGCACTTGCAGCCCATCATGGTTGGAATGTACATCGGTTGGACATTAAAATAGCATTTCTGAATGGTGACTTGCATGAAGAAGTGTATGTTTTTCAGCCCCGTGACTTTGTACAGAAAGGGCATGAAAACCAGGTGTGCAAGTTAAAGAAGGCATTATATGGTTTAAAGCAAGCACCACGTGCTTGGTATGAGAAGATACATGCCTATCTGGTTACACATGGTTTTGTGAACAGTCCAACTGAAAGCACCTTATATGTTAAGCGTGCTAATGATGTGCTTCTGATCATTGTTGTCTATGTTGATGACATGCTGCTCACTGGTCCTATTGAGAAGCATATTGCTGATTTCAAGGCTGATTTGCATGCCTCATTTGAGATGTCTGATTTGGGGCATTTGCATCACTATTTGGGCATTCAATTTATGCAAGTTTATGGTGGAATGGCTTTGTGTCAAACGAAATATATTGACACATTATTGCAGCATTTTGGCCTTGAAGACTGTAAGCCTATTGCCACTCCTATGGAGACAGGTTTACGCTTGAGTCTTCATGATGCTGGAAATGCATTTGATGTTGTTCTCTATCAGCAGGCTATTGGATGCTTGATTTACTTATGCATTACTCGGCCAGATATTCAGTTTGTTGTCTCACAGAGGAGCAGGTTTATGCATTGCCCAGGAGTCACGCATTGGAAGGCGGTTAAGCGCATCTTTCGCTACTTGAGTGGTACTCGGCTACTTGGGTTGTTTTATCCCAAGGGGGGATCACTACCGCCAGATTTGCATGCTTTTTCTGACTCAGATTGGGCTAGTTGCTATGACACTCGTGTGTCCACCAGTGGTTTTTGCTTCATGCTTGGCAGCTCATGTATATCTTGGTTGAGCAAGAAGCAGCCTACTGTGGCCACTTCCAGTTGTGAGGCTGAGTATAGGGTAGCGTTCACAACGACTGTTGAGTGTGTGTGGCTCAGACGCCTTATGGCTGATTTGGGTGTTGGTGAGTCTACTGCCACCACCATCTTCACTAACAGTCAGAGCACATTGGCAGTTGCGAGGAACCCTGTGTTCCATGCTCGCACTAAGCACATTGAGGTGCATTATCACTATGTCAGGGAGAGGTTCTCTACTGGGGAGATCAGCTTGGCATATGTGCCCACGTAGGAGAACATTGCAAACCTTTTCACAAAGGCTCTGCCTAGGGAGAAGTTTGAAGATTTCCGCAAAGCTTTGGGCTTACTTCCTTTTGTGGAGTGATTTCCACATAGCTTGGCACTTCCTTATACATGAGTGGCAGCTCCTTGTTCACCGCATCACTCCCAGGGGGGATTTGTTGATATATTTAGGTAGTGATGTGTGTGAACACACTAGGACCACCGAGGCACTTTTTTCCCTCTTTAGGAGGTTTTTTTCCCCCGGCTTGTATATACGCCTATTGCCCTAATGGGCTACTTATCTTTGTACATTCTCTAGTAATACATTCAGTATTGTGTGTTGTGCTCCAAGCTTCTTCTTCTTCCTTATGTTGTTCGTGTGCTTCTGCAGACGTCGAACTCCAACAGCTACATCCTCCATGTTCATACGGTCTAGTTGCTTCTCGTGGTCCTGGACATGGGTTATACCTAGGAACTTCTCTGCCTTGTTCTCTAGGAGGGGACCCATATGGTCTACATGGGGCTGGTCCAAACGATCATGGCTGTCTATTCATTGGATAGTTTTCAGTGTTATAGTTGGGGTACTTTTGCTCACTATAAGAGTACATGTTAGGCTCCTGAGTTGGTCGTCTATCGTAAGGGTAAGGTTGTGATAACCCTAATCCTTCTCTGGTACAGACATGAGATGGATGATCTCCGCCACAAAGTGTGCAACTTCCTAACATTGGCAATCTCCAGGAAGAGTTCTGGTAGTTCCTTTGTTTTTGTACCCCTAATTTCTTGGCCACTAACTCTGCCACTTCATCCACATAACTCGAACTAGGAGTGTCATTGCTCTTTGTATCCTCTGATTTGGTAGGAGCTTGTGTGGGTTTGAGATCCTCAGCTAAGTTTTCTTCCAAATCTATGCATTCTTGGAGACACTCAATCAGATTTTGCAATCGTTTTACGTATACTAAGATTCTCAATGTTCCATCCGTTAGACCTTCTAAAAATAAGGATATCATTTTCTGCTGAGAAGGTCTCTCTAATACAGGGCATCGGTCTACATATTGATCAAATCTTCGTGCTGCATTTTTTACTGTCTCATTAGGAGCTTGTTTGAAACTATGTAGTAATGATGACAAATTGTGCTTGATCCCTCGCTTAGTGAATTCCCAAATAAATTCTTGGAAGAATTTTTCGATCTTGCCAAAGGAATTTGGATCCAAGGATTGAAACCAAGCTAAGGCTATTCCCGTGAGGGTTAGCCCAAAGGATTCATATTGCATAAAAAAGTCATCCATTTTCTCCGCTCGCAATACCTGCTTGAATTCTACAATGTGGTCATACGGCTCTCCTATGCCATCGTAATGATTTCGCATACATTTGGCCAATTGGATCGGTCTCAGTCTTCTGCCAGACTCTGGGGATTGAATTATAATGGGGACACCTTGGGGCGGTTCTGTCCTAAAGGTAGGTCTATTCACATTTCCCATTTCCTGGCTAGTGTGGCCATGGGGCTTAATTCCTGGCATGGTGAATTGCTCTTGTGGTTTGTTAAGCATACTACGTTGGCTCATTTGTCCTAACATTACATTTTCTGTTCTTTGTTGGGTCTCGAATGGGTTTTGTGAGGTAGTTGCTTGATCTCAAGCTAACTCTCCTCTTTCATTAATCTGATCAGGGTTTTCAGTTACTACATAGATCTGGCCCATCTTGTCCATGTAAACTCCACCTTCATACTTCACAACTGATCTTGGAACGATTTCAGATTCTATAGTGTTTATCATTCTTGCTACTAACATGTATAGACCATCAAGGTAGATGGGTATTCCTTGCAAGTTAGTGGATATGTACTGAAGAGACATCCGATATTCCCCTTCCACTCTAGACATAAAACCTTCACTAGGTATTGAACTATGCATGTCTTTAGAAGCCAAGAGTCTCTCCCAGTTAAATGACATTTTTGACTCACTCGTCTGTGAACTCAGCATGTAGTGCTAACCACTAAGTTGTGAGCCCACGACTTGGTTGTTTGGTTGACACTAGCCTTAGATGATTTGATATTTTATCTATCTCTTCCTCAGTGTCTACCAGATTTTCACGATACGATACCACAAGGGAGACTACGATCGCGATACCAACTTCCATGATATGATACTGCTTTTCACACGATATGATACTGGAAATGGTCACGATACGATACCTCTGATTTGCATGATACGATACCAAAAATCACACGATATGATACCTCTGCACTCGACGATACGATACCAAGTTAGTGGAGGATACGATACCAGATTGCTCACGATACGATACCAAAATGGTCACGATATGATACCAAAAATTTACACGATACGATACTGGAACTCTCAGGATACAATACTGTAACTCTCACGATACGATACTGGTTCTATGGACGATACGATACCACTTTTTGCACGATACGATACTAGAATAGGCACGCGATACGATACCACTTGGTAGACGATACGATATTGTGACCATTGCGATACGATACCACTGAGGCAATCACGATCGTGATACCAGCACTTGACGATACGATACCAGAATGGTATCGCGATATCTCAAGTGGGCGTGCACGATACGATACCTCGAGAAGTATCGTGATACTCGAGAATTCTGGTATCGCGATACCAAAACTCAATCGGACATGATACTTGGAGAATTTTTAAGCCCAAATTCAAAAATTTTTGCAAATATGTGTACCTTATGTTCGCCTTGTCACTGCTATAAGCCTGTAGATGCAAAACCACCCTTCAAAGTCGCGATATGACACTCACGATACCAGACGCCACTCTTGTCACTCCGCAATACTGCCACTCAATTTTTTGAAGTTTTAACTGCGCGATTCTTTGTATTTCTTCGACGCTCAAGATCTGAACTCTCTCTGAACTCCTTGCACACCAAGAATGAAGAAGAAGAGGCGAAAATCGGGAGTGTATAGGCAAAAAAGTGGAAAAAATAGAGAAAGTGAAGATGGAAGAGATGGTAGTGATGATGATGATGAAGAAGAAGGAAAACTCAGAAACTGAACTGGAAATGGTGATTTTTTTACCTTCCAACGTCGCTACTCTATGTCTTACCATCACACGCTCGTCCTCCAAGCTCTCTCCCCGGCAACAGCGCCAAATTTGTTGTCACTCTAGCACAATGGTAAGTACCAACGTGAGGAGATCAACCTCATAATTGTCAATCCGCGAAAGCATGAGGACCAGTATGAAGACCAAGAGCAAGTGAGGCACAAGTGCGTGAGTGAAAGCACACAAGCATGCACACACATACACACACACACGCACAAAGTAAGAGCAAAGAGTGGAACAATGGAAGGACTTTGATTACAAAAGAACTCTCTTACAAAGCTGAAATCTACAACAAGCTAACGCCAAAAATGAGCTCTCTAGCCCTTTTTATAGTTTTTTGAGTACTTTTGACCCTGTCCAGACCTAGTGTCCAGCCTAGTTAAAAAATAGGTTCCAAGGCTTATTTGGGGGCTCAAACGGAGTCTAAAAATTATGAAAACTAGTAGAATGATACTTCTAATACTCCTCAAGCTCAAGGACTCCTTGGCTTGAACAAAATGGAGTTACAAAAATGGAAAATGGTATTTACAATGGTTTTTAGTGATAAAAATCACTATTTTTATAGGGATTTCTTCTGAAAATTTGACATGTGCTTCTTGGAGCTCCCTACATGCTCCTTCTTCTTGTGTGTCCTCTTCATTGATGCGCATCCATGCTTGTGTGTGACCTTGACTATCAACAAACATGTAACAACACATGCACAAAAATCTTGAGCCATGTTGGCTTCATCATTCTTTGTATTTGAAGAATTTTTAGCAATAGACGTGCTCGATTCCTTCTTCTTTTCATTACACTTAGCAAATTTTCTACTCTCATCAATAGTATGACCAGCCTTTTGGCAATATTTTGATCTCTTCTTCTTTTGCAAATCAACATCATTAGAGGAATGAGTGAAAGAGGAAGTTTGAGGCTTTGGTTTTGACGAACCAAAAGTTGAGCCATACTTGCTTTTCTTTTAATATGAGATAGCAAGTGCTTGTGTTCCCTCAATCAAACCATTCCTTTTCACTCTAGATTGCTCTTCTTGCAAAAGAAGAGACACCTCATCAAATGCATACATATTGGGATTCGATTTTGCAACCAAACAGAGTGTAGGGGAAAAGTTTTGAAAGTATTTTGGTAATCCTTTCAACAATGTAGAGATGAGTGATCCATCCAAAATAATCTCATCTATGTTTGCCAATTGCTCTTTCAAGTCCTTGATGCATGTCACATACACATCCATAGACTCATACATACATCCTCAAGTTGCTTCCTCAAGTATGCAACACGTGCTTCATTATGCACAACATACAAAGAAGCAAGAGTGTCCCATGCCTATCTTCATGTAAAACATGACCGAAGATGCGGAACTACAAGACACTTCATAGAAAGTGTAATCAATGCATGAGCTTGAGCATCTTTTCCATCCCCCTTAAGTTGCTCCTATGTAGGTGGAGAAGGAGTAACCATTGTACTTGAAGAAGAAGCTCCATCTGTGATAGTAGACTTTGAGTTGCTATGGTCAAGTCTCTATACTCTGCTTCAGTCGAGGATGAAGCAACTGTTGGTTGCTTCTTGGAACTCCATGACACTAGCTTCGAACCTGCAAACGCTAAGTAACCAGATGTACTTTTTCTATCATCCTTAGCTCCTTCCCAATCTGCATCTGAATAGATTTTGATATCCAAATCTGAAGAATAAGGATAGAATATACCTTCGTTGATTGTACTTTTGAGATACTTAAGTACTCTCTTAGCTGCATCCATGTGTGGTCTTCTCGGTGAGTGCATGAACTGACTAAGCACTCCCACACTTTATAAGATGTTTGCCCTTGTATGAGTAGCATATATCAAGCTACCTACCAAGCTTTGATATTCTTTTAGGTCTTCAATTTTCTCACCTTCCTAAACACTAAGTTTATGATTCATCTCCAAAGGTGTACCTGCAGGTTTAGTCTTCTCCATTTTGAACTTGAGAAGATCCTGAATGTATCTTCTCTGAGTCAAATACATTCCTTCATCTGTATATATCACCTGCATACCTAGGAAATATGTGAGCTCACCTAGGTCATTGATTTTGAACTCCTCTTGCATGTATCTCTTGATCCTTTGAATGCCATGTAGATCATCACCTGTCACAATAATATCATCTACATATACACATAGATAGATAACCTCATTGTGATCCCTTTTGATGAATAGAGAAGGATCTGAGTTGCTAGCTTTGAACCCTTGATCTTGAAGATATGTAACCAACCTGTGATTCCAAGCTTTAGGAGCTTGTTTCAATCCATACAATGTTTTCTTAAGTTTGCAAACATAAGATAGATGATTAGGGTTTTCAAATCCTAGTGGTTGTGACATGTATACATCTTCACTTATCCAACCATTTAAGCATGCATTTTTCACATCAAGTTGGAGGAGTCTCCAATTCCTTGCAGCAGCTACACTTATCAATGTCCTGATTGTAGTCATCTTTGCAACTGGTGAGAATGTTTCCTCATAGTCTATACCATGAGTTTGTGAGCATCCTTTGGCAACTAATCTTGCCTTATACCTGCAAATGATCCATCTGAGTTTCTTTTAACTTTATATACCCATCTGCATTTTCCCAATTAGGGTTTCCCTTTGCCTCTTCATAGGTTGAGGGTTCCTCTAAAATAGAGTCTTTTGCCAAGTATATTGAATGCTTCGTAACAAATGTGGAATCATATCCATACCTTTCTGGTTGTTTCTTCTCTCTTGCTGATCTTCTAGGTGCTTGTTTGGAGCATTCTCCAACGTCTTGCATCTTTGCTTTGCCTCTTGACTTCCATAGCTTGTAATCCTTTTCCCTTTCATCTTGGTCATTGTCTGCATCACTTCTTGGATCCTGGACCTGTGTATCATGCTTGCTTCCTAATTGATAAGAGTCAGAATCAAGATCATATGGTAGTGTTACCTTTTGTTTGTCTTCATCATACCAAGACCTGTGTTCTTCAAACACAACATCTCTGCTTGTAGTGAATTGCTTGGTTGAAGGATTGAAGAACCTGTAACCCATCTGAGTTGAATCATATCCAATAAACATTGCCTTTGTTGCCCTTTCATCTAGCTTACCTCTTATTTGTGATGGTACATGAACATAAGCTAAACAACCAAAAACCTTGCAATGTCCAAGACTAGGTTTTCTTCCATGCCATGCTTCATAAGGAGTCATACCTTGAAGTGATTTGGATGGTAGTCTATTGACAAGGTACACAGCAGTTGAAATAGCTTCTTCCCATAGATAATGTGGCAACTTCTTTTCTTCAAGCATTGTTCGGGCTGATCCAACCAGTGTCTTGTTTCTCCTCTCTGCAATTCCATTTAGTTGAGGAGAGTACCTAGTAGTCACTTCCCTTTTGATACCTTTGTATGTACTAAGTCCAATAAGTTGTTGTGGATGTAGCCTTTGTGGTTGAATGGTTGTCTTTGTGCCTTCCCAATCTGACATGCATCACACTTGTTGATCATGTGTTGCTTTGATATGTTCGACAGTCCTAGAACACTTTGATCCCTACATATATCCTTCAAGGTTCTTTCATTCACATGAGCAAGTCTCTTATGCCACACTTCAGGCTCACTTAGGGTTTGAGACCCAAAGTTGAATAGAGCTATGTTCCTAGTTTCTCCTACTTCAAAAGTAAAGAGCCTACCATGTTTCTCACCTCAGGCTATCTTTTTGAAGCCTTGACATGGATCTTCCACAAAAGCTCCATGTTGGGTGAACCTAACTTGCAAGCCTTTTTCAACTATTTGGCCTACACTTATTAGGTTTTTAGTGATAGTGGGTACATAGAGAGCCTTACTTAGAATGTTTGTCCTGCCATTGGAAGCTTTGACATTACCAATCTTCTCCACATTGTGCTTTGTGTCATCCCCTGTTTGCACTTCATGTCTATGCTTTGGACTTTCCAAATCAGATAGAAGAGCAATGTTGCCTGCAACATGATTCGAACATCTTGAATCTATGTAGAACAAATGATCATCGTCTTTACCATCTTTGTGGCTTAGATTCATAAGAAGCAATGAGTTTTCATGTAGTTGATTTGGCTAAGAATCCTTGAGGTGATAGCCACTCTTTATCATAGTAGTGTTAGCTACGAAAATATGGGTGGAGAGAGTTTTTTACCAACTTGTGTTTGTCTATATAAGCGTAGAGCGTTGAGCTAGGGGGGTCAATCTTATGCCATCTCATATGCATGTACTCTAGGCATATAATGCAAATTGAGTAGACATCTTACGCATGGAAGTGTTCACATAGGTTCTCTTTCATAAAGACATCCTCGCCACTACCTTCACCAACTATATTTTGAGCATTTGTGCTTGTAATAAGAAATACTTCAACGCCTTGCAAAATATTCCACATTCCTTTAGGACATTATGTGTGCCCACAATGTGTGAGGATTGAAATCATGACCTACTGACTAGGAGTATGATGGGGCTAACCACTTTCCCCAAAAGCCATGTTTGAGGATTACTTCTTAATCCTCCCTCTTAGTGTGTGCTTCAGTCATCTTCTGCATGTCATTTCTTGAGTCTAACACTCTCTTCCCTTTCTAGAGATCATTTTCCTCAATGATCAATCCTCGATCTCCCCTTGAATTGATATCCTCATGCTTGCACGTCTCTTGAACCTTCTTATTCTCAACCTTGGTCTCTTGGACCCTTGCTCTCAACCTTGGTGTCTTGAACCTTGTCGTGGCTACTTGTCTACAAACTTGCCTTCTTCACAACCTTGTTCTCTTGAGCCCTTTTTCTCAACCATAGTATCTTGAACCATTTTCTCATTCATGCTGCTATCTTGGATCATCAATCTATTGCTTTTCTTGGAAATTTTGTTCTGAGATCTTTCCAATGGTACCTTATACGTCTAAATTTGACCTACGGATTGGGAGATACACTCTAATCTTTGTTGGGCTCATTTTTGAAAGTGGCACACGTGTCTCCCATCCACTTACCCAAGCCTACTTCCTAAGCTCTAATACCAATTGTGAGAATTGAACTCATGATCTACCAGCTAGGAGTATGATGGGATAACCACTTGCCCCACAAGCCATGTTTGAGGATTACTTCCCAATCCTCCCTCTTAAGGTGTGGTTGAACCATCTCTTGCTTGTCATTTCTTGAGTCTAACACAATGGGTAGATAGTAACATCCAATTTATTCTCAAGACCCAACATACCAATTGTATCACTGCTCTAAAACATGGCCAATGACTAAACATTGATAGAAAAATTGAACATTTCTTGAAAAAAACAAATATTTCTTGAAAAAATCAAACAATTTTTTATAAATCTATGCAATGTCTAGAATAGACTCTGGAGTGCTTGTATTGGCAAACAAAAACTTAAACAAAATTTTGCATCAGATGTAATGGAGAAACTCCAACCAAAGTCAAAGAAAGACTAATAAAAGTGTGAACATTAGACATCCACTTTACACAAGCTTGATGACCAAGGCAAAGACCTTGGCATACACTAAAGTGATTGTTTTCATTATTGGCTATGTGTGAGGGTAGACCTCATTTGCAATAGATTGCAAGAGGGAAACTTTTGAGGAGGTCACCCATCCCAAATTTTTATCCCCAAAGCTTGCTTAATTGGTGATTTCCACCACTAACCTCACTCGTTTTGTGTTGTAGGAGGGGTAATACATTGGCCTTACAATGAGCATTTTTTAATTCTTGAAAGATCTCATTTTTTCATATCAAATATTTTTGGATGTCAATACTTTGAGTAGTTTTGAGATCTTAATCATATTGTTTTGGACATAGTAGTGAAAAAACTTTAAGAATATTGTCTAGAGCAAAAAATTCTTTGAAGCTCGTGCATCTTTAGTAGTGTATCTTCAACTTTCGGGGTTGTGTTCAACAATCATTTCACTTTTGCACGTTCTTGGACAAGAATGAATTGTGATGGGAGAATCTAACACAAGCTAGTCCAACTATCTATAATGGTGACTCATAACTAATAAGAAACATTTCACAAAAAAGAGGGAAATTTCTAAGAAACTTACCTTTTTGACATTTTTGTTAAAAAATCTTTACACCACTATACACAATTTTGAAAAATGAGCAAAAAAATATGCGATTTTTCAATATTTATCATAATGGACATAAATTTCATACAAAAGTTAAAAAGGCACTTATAAAACCTTGCATGGTACATTTGTGACTTCAAGAACTTAATCATGGGATTACTCAGTCCAGATGCTACTATGGAATATCGCATAAAGGAGTGTTGCTCTGGGTGGGATGCTTAACATTTGTTACATTTAGTTACATATTCATGTACTTCTCTCTGCATGTATGGCCAATACACTCCTAAACATCATAATTCTTGAGTAATCCCATTTATACCCTTGTGCATGTTCTAGTGGTTTACATGAGCTTGATGAATTAGGCTTGATTTTTTTCCATGCTCCACACATCTCAATAGAACTCCATTTGAATCTTTGAAATACAAGCTACCCCCATGATGTGAAGGATTCTTGTTTTCCAAAGTTCTTTCCCTGTTGTGGAATTAATTTGATGACTTGGTCCCTATGTAAGCATGGATTTCAGTTTTTCAACCCAAGATGGACATAGTTCTTAGTTGAACAGATAGGTTTCTGGAAGCTCATCAGCTACACCTTGATGGTTCTCCATGGGTCATTCTTGATAAGTGATCGGCTCTAATGTATGTGTTCCCTTTCTTGACCACTACCTCAAAATAAAATTCCATTAGCAACAAGAACTATCTGAACAGCCTTCTTGTGTTGCAAGGTTTGTTGAACAAATACAACAAAGCTTGATGATCAACAAAAAACCTGAATTTGGGTGCTATCAGGTAATGTTAAAATTTCTTTACTGCATAGACCATCCCTAATCCTTCTCTTTCAATAGTTGTTTAGTTTCACTCAACTTTGTTCAACTGTCTACTAGCATACACAATAGGTGGTCTTATTTCCCTCCATCTGCTGGTTGTGCCAATATACATCCAATGGAAAAATTGGAAGCATCCACATGAATATGGAATGGAATATTCCAATTAGGCAATTCTAGTATAAGAGCCAATATTGATCTCTTTTTCAATTCATTAAAAGCTTATTCAAAGCCATCATTCCATTCAAAGTGAGTCAACAAACCATATAATGGTTTGGCAATGATGGCATATATGTGGATAAATTGACAATACTATCCACAATGGCCCATAAAATCTTGCACTTCCTTAACGGTCTTGGGTCTTGGAAAATCTAGGATCAGCTTTATTTTATCCTCATCTATAGAGATACCAATTTTGTAGACTATATGTCCTAGTATCTTTCCTTGAGGAACCATAAAGACACATTTCTCAAGATTCAGGCATACTCACTATTGCCTACATTTTTCAAATACATGCCTTAGTTCAATTATGTGAGTGGATATTTGAGAAGAGCAGGTGCAAAGCTCATCAACATAAACTTCTATACTCTTCCTTAAGAATTCCCTGAAGACATGACCATTAATCTTTGGAAAGTGACCAATGCATTGGTTAGAACGAAAGTCATAACTCAAAAAGCATACACACCCCACACTAGTAAAATTGGTCTTATGCTAGACTTTAGGAGCAATAGATACCTCATTATAGCCTAGAAGGTCATCATTGATGTTGATCATTCCATTTTTTATGCAGATTTACATGATGCACTTATTGATGAGAGGTATGATATAGAGGAGGTAAAAACTATGTCTAAATGGCTGGTGCAGACTTTCCTAGATAGGAAATTAGATGCATCTCTATCATATCATACTCATTCAGGCTCTCATAGTGTTTCTTTTACATTAAATTTCTATGCTATAGCTGCCTCTAGTCTTTGTGATGAGAATGAACTTGTTTTGTTTGATGAAGCACAAAATTCAGAAAATTGGATGGCTACTATGCAATCAGAATATGATGCTATTATGAAAAAAAATACATGGTCTTTCTGTGACGTGCCTCCTGGCAAGAAGCCCATGGGCACTAAGTGGGTATACAAGTTGACGCATAAGTCTGATGGAATAGTTGACATGTATAAGGCTATCCTTTTTGCAAAAGGTTATTCTCAACAAAGAGGCATTGATTTTGATGAGATATTTGCTCCTACATGTTGAATGACTACTATTTGTAGCATATGTGCACTTCCAGCTCATCATGGTTGGAACATACATCAGATAGACATTAAAACTACATTTTTGAATGGCAACCTACATGAAGAAGTGTATGTTTTTTAGCCCCATGATTTTGTACAGAAACGGCATGAAAACAAAGTGTGTAGGTTGGAAATGGCATTATATGGTTCTAAGCAAGCACCAAGTGCTTGGTATGAAAAGATACATGCCTACTTGATTGCACATGGTTTTGAGAATATTCCAACTGAGAGCATCTTATATATTCAGCATGCAAGTGATGTGATTCTGATCATTTTTGTCTATGTTGATGACATGTTGCTCACTAGTCCTAATGAGAAGCATATTGCTTATTTTAAGTCTGATTTGCATGCCTCATTTGAGATGTAGAATTCGTGGAATTTGCATCATTATTTGGGCAGTCAATTTTATGCGAGTTGATGGCAAAATAGCTTTGTGTCAAAAAAATATATTGACACGTTATTGTAGCATTTTGACCTTGAAGTTTGCGAACCTATTGCCAATCTTATGGAAATATGTTTATGTTTGATTCTTCATGATGTCGGAGATGCATTTAATGTTGCTCTCTATCAGCAGGTTGTTGGATGTTGGATTTACTTATGCATTACTTAGCCAGATATTCAGTTTGTTATCTCATAGATGAGCAGGTTTATGCATTGCCTAGGTGTCAAGCATTGGCAGGTGGTTAAGTGCATCTTTCGTTACTTGAGTGGTACCCAACCACTTGGATTGTTTATCCCAAGGGGGATCACTATCGCCAGATTTACATGCTTTTTTTGACTCTCACTGGGCTGATTGCTATGACACTCATTTGCCCACCAGTGGTTTTTGTTTCATGCTTGGTAGCTCATGCATATCTTGGTTGAGCAAGAAGCAGCCTACTATGGCCACTTCTAGTTGTGAGGCTGAGTATAGGGAAACTTTCGCAACGATTGTTGAGTGTGTGTGACTTAGATGCCTTATGGCTGATTTGGGTGTTGGTTAATCTTCTACCACCACCATCTTTACTTATAGTCAAAGCACATTGGTAATTGTGAGGAACCCTGTGTTCCATGCTTGCACTAAGCACATTGAGGTGCTTTATCATTATGTAAGGGAGAGTTTCTCTACTAGAGAGATCAGTTTGTCATATGTGCCCACATAGGAGAATGCTACATACCTTTCACAAAGGCTCTACCTAGGGAGAAGTTTGAAGCTTTTCACAAAGCTTTGGGCTTACTTCCTTTTGTAGATTGACACCACATAGTTTGGAACTCCCTTATACATGAGTTCTATCTACTTGTTCACTACATCACTCCCAGGGGGGATTTTTTGATATATTTTGGTAGTGATGTGTGTGAACACACTAGGACCACCGAGGCACTTTTTTCCCCCTTTAAGAGGTTTTTTGCCCTCGGCTTGTATATATACATATCTTTGTACATGAGAGAATTCAATTCTCTCACTATACTTTCTCCATCGCCATCATCACTATCACAATCGCCGGGATCAGAATTGCCAGGACTCAGAAGAATCACTTATCGCATCTTCTCTCTCTCTCTTCACGCCATCACGTGTTGCCAAGCAAAACTCTGTCAGAATCTCCTTCCTCCTCTCTCTCTCTCTCTCTCTATCTTTTTGCACGATGCGCACCAAAACAGCTATCCGGGGGGAAACAAAAAAGACCATGATATAGTTCTGCCAGGAATCTCTTTCCTTCTCTCAAATCTATGCCATTCTTTTCCTACGCAGCCATCAGTGACTCTCTCCTGAACGAACAACAGCCGAAAGCTAATTTTTCTCTCTCCTCTATCCTACAGTAGTTTTCCTGCACACCATTTCTATTGCAGGGGAAAAACAATTTTCTCTCTCTCCCTTTCTCTAATACTCTCAGTTCTCCCTAAGCTCTCTATGCCACCTCCGCCAGCAGCCAAAAGCTTCTCTCTATATATGTCAAGATTTGTACTCAGCCACATTCTAAACTGCTGAGAGGACCAACATCTAATATTTTTATCTCTTGAGTCTCTATTAGTGCGCAAAGTAGTGGAAATGAAGTTGAACTGAGCAAGAAAGAGGAATAGTACTTGCAAAACGTTAGAGAAAAGGAGCACAACTTATATATATATATATATATATATATATATATATATATATATATATATATATATATATATATATATATATATATATATATATATATATATATATATATATATATATATATATACACACACACACACAGAAAACATGTGCACACCACTCTTCTACTTCTCAATTTTATTTATCATCCACACTTTAACTCACTCCCACTCACCACACTTTTCATCTTAATTTAACTACTTTAAGTACACAACTTTCTCACATCACTCCTTCATCTACTTTTCTCACATTCCACATATCTAATTTTCCCTTTAGTCTTGCTTTAAGTGCATCATTCACTCTTACCTCACTTTAAATCACTTTAATTACACATTTTATATGCACCACTCTTTCAATACTTACTCACACACACCACACATTATTTATCCTTTTAATTTATTATTTTTATTTATTTGTCCTTAATATTAATAATAATTCATTAATACATTTAATTTAAGCTTATATTAAGGGTTTAATGTAATTAAATACCTTAATGTTTCACATTCACACACACTATTAAAATAGTTAATTAAATCATTATTTAATTTATGTTAAATAATGTATAAAATATAAGTTTATTTAATTAACTATAACCATACATTAATTAAATCAAAGGTTTTGACACATTATATTAATGTTAATATTCACACACACTCAACCTACACACATGACACACTTAGGAACCCTCATCTTTATCCATTTAGCACTAACATTCATATATAAGCACTCATAAACATACATAAACATATGTAATCCTAGAGTTTTATACCCATGCCCCATGCTTAAGTGGGTTCAAACACATGTTAAATGTGCAGTTAGGATAAACCCTAATGTGAGCACATGTATTTTTCATCAATTTGTGCCTGCAAATACTTTCAGAGGGATTAGTTCCAAGAAAAATGGCTGATCAAAATAGAAGGTGTAGAGATCACCAATAAAAATGTTTTAATTTTCCTGGACGTCAACTGGAAGGTGGAAATCTTTCCGACACCATGACCCTCTATGAAGCTATTTCTTTTGCACATGATGTTGAGAAGGAGTTTTAGTCCATCAACAACTCCATTCACTTACAACAGACACATCAACGACAACAACCAATCAAGCCCAATTCTCCTTTCAAGCGTCCTTTTTCTACTTTTTATTCTCCTACTTTTTAGTCCCACCTACTTTTCAGAACCCTCCTCAATCCAATTTCTCTCTAGTACCCAGGGCAACCCCCCTACAAACTACCAAACCTCCAATCCTTCAAAGTACGATGATGGATGCTCAACAAAGGGGGCCCCGTATCACTTGTTGGTATTGTGGTAAGTTTGGTCATACTTAAGCTAAATTTAGGTTGTGAACTAACGACATGAATCCTATTGGAGCTCAAGTACATAACATGGAGGTGGTTCTTGAAGACAGTCAACTAGATTGGACCAGAGAAGCCTTGGAAAAGGATCTAAGTACCTTAACGAAATTTCCATTCATTCTTTACTTTTCATGCAAGGTACTATTAATGGCAAATTTGTTAATATTTTACATGATGATGGTAGTTTGCATGATTTTATTTCTTATACACTAGTGCAAGATCTTCGATTACATCCACTTCCTTCTATGTATAAAGTTAAGGCTTCATTTCAAGGAAATAGATATAATGTTGAAGTGCATAACATTTAGATTTGTATAGGTTCATATGTAGATGAACACACATTCTTAATTCCTCCTTTGTAGTCCTATGATGTTATACTTGGTATGCCTTTTTGTCATTATTATAATCCATGCATTAATTATCATACACACACACAATTAGTTTTAAGTTTAACAATCAAGATATTTCTCTATGTCCAATGCATGACTTCCAACCATTTCCATTAATTAGTCATACTCAAGTAAAATGTGCATTTAGGAAAGGCTTCAATTCATGTATTGTTTTTGTCCATAACATAGTTGATTATACACATACACTTCCTAATGCACATAAATCATTTATGTATTCCTATAAGGATTGTTTTATGGCTGATTTTCCTTCTAAACTACCACCTTCTAGGGGATCTCTTGACCATAGTATAGACTTAATTATTAGTAGTTCTCCTCCCCATAAAGCACTTTATAGGCATGGACCTTTACATCAACAAGAAATAGCTAATCAATTTAAAGATCTACTCCACAAAGGACTTATAAAACCTAGTTATTCTCCCTTTGGAGCACTTCTTCTCTTAGTGGAGAAGAAGAACAAGACTTATAGGATGTGCATTGACTATAGAGCACTCAATAAGACACAATTAAAAATAGATATCCTATTCCTAGGATAGATGATTTGTTAGATAAACTTCGTGGAGCACATGTCTTTAGCAAAATTGATCTTAAATCTAGGTATCATCAGATACGAATGACACAAAATGACATTTATAAGACTGCCTTTAGAACTTATACTAGTCACTTTGAATTCATGGTAATGCCTTTTGGACTCACTAATGCACCTGTTAAATTTGCACACATGATGAATGACAATTTTCTTGAGTAGCAAGCTTTTATTCTTGTTTTTTTTATGATATACTTGTCTATAGTGAGAATGATGATGACCATGCAAATCATTTAGCAACAGTCTTCAATTTGTTATGCAAAAACAAACTTTATGAAAATACTAAAAAGAGTTATTTTTTCCAAAATGAATTAGAGTATTTAGGACATATTGTTTCTAGTCAAGCTGTTCATGTAGATCCAAAGAAAATAAAGTAATTGAAGAATGGCCTATACCTCAATCTATGAATGATGTATGCTCTTTTCTAGGGTTAGCTAGTTTCTATAAAAAGTTTGTAAAAGATTTTTCTTATTTAGCACTTGCACTCACATTATTATTGAAGAAAAAGTTAAAATTTGCATGGGGATTATCATAACAATAATCTTTTGAAAAACTCAAACATGCACTTTCTAATGCACCTATTTTGCAATTACCAAATTTTTCACAACCTTTCCATGTAGTTACATATGCTAATGGTTTAGGTATAGGTGTTGTATTAATGCAAAATGATCATCCCATTGCATTTGAAAGTAGGAAACCTAAACCTTCTTAAAAGAATTATAGCACATATGATAAGGAGCTTTTGGCTATTGTGCATGCTTCAAAAATTTGGATACATTACCTTGTGGGTTTTGAAGTCTTAATCAAAATAGACCAACAGGCTATTAAGCATTTATTAAATCAACCATTGATTTCTGAGAGACACATTAAATGGGCTTCATTCATACAAAATTTTCAGCCTGTGATTCAATATCAACCTGGCAAAGCTAATGTTGTAGTTGATGCCCTTAGTTGTTTCCCATCTCCACAAACAAATATTGTTTCAATCAATAATATTTTTGCTATTCATATTCATTCATTTCATGACATGATTCCCACTTATGCATTTGATTTGTATTTTTCACAAACATGGAATGCTTTCAATAATTCTACAACATGTACGAGCATCACTACACATTTCATAATGGAATCCTGTATTTCCAACACAAGTTATGCATCACACAAGGTTTTAAAGAATTCGTTAGGAAAGAGATGCATGAGCCACCATATATGGGTCATAGGGGCATACAAAGTACTATTTCTATGTGTAAAGAATTTTTCTTTTGGCCAAATATGGAAAAGGATATTGCACAGTATGTTTTCCATTGCATTGTGTTTCAACATGTGAAATGACATCATGGTAAAGCATTCGGATTATTAATACCAATTCCCACACCTAATGGACCATGGGGACAAATTTCTATGGATTTTATTACTGATATTCCTACAACTTCATCTCATAATGATATGATTTGGACAATTGTTGATAGGTTTAAGAAACAAGCATATTTCATTCCTTGTAAAAACACTCTTTCTGCACCTCAAGCTGCTAAGTTGTTTATTAAATGTATTTTTTTGCATCATGGTTTTCCTAAAGTTATTCTTTCAGATCGAGATGCTCATTTTTGTAATCATGTTTGGGTTGCATTATTTCAAAATTTAGGTTCTAAAATAGACTTTAGCTCTACATTTCATCATGAAAGTAATGGGCAAAGTGAAGCTATGAATAATACTATTTTAGATTTATTATGTTGTTATTCTTTAGATAATCCAAGTAATTGGAATGAGAAAATTCCTTTATTATAGTTTGTATACAATAACACAACACATACCACTACTAGACATGCACCATATGAAATTATTTATGGTAAAAAGCTTCCTAGTCCCATGACTCTCACTCAAACTGATATACCTATGGCTGATTCTTTTGCACAAGATCATATTTCTACACTTCATGAGGTTCATGAGCACATTAAAAAGAGTCAACAATGTTACATGCATAATGTGAATAAGAAACATGTTGACCTTCGGATCCCGCAGACGCACGAATGCAGAGGATAGTACGGTAAACAGGGCTTTGAAAGGCATGCTTTTGCTTTATTTACAAAATCATGATTTTCTATTTTTACAAAACATCGCTTTCTAAAGCAATCTATTATTTTTACAAAAATAACTAAAAATACGATTTTTTTAAAATAACTATCTTCTAAATATTCTTCTAAATATCTCCAAAAATATTTGAATAAGTCCATGTGCATTCACATCCTCATGAATCTTCACGTGCTAAATCAAAACAAAAAACACATTAAAATCCTCAAGACATTAAAATCCATTTAACATTCCATTATTCCGTAAAATATAACAAAACAAGTAGCTAAACAATTTGATGAAAATGACTTTGTATGGTTATGAATAATTAAAAGACATTTGAAAAATATTTCACAAGATCCTAAGGTTAAACTTGGACCACGTTATTACATAACTTTTCATATTATTCAAACAAATTAATGAGAATGCTTTTAGATTAAATATATTGTCTCATTAAAATATGCATAATTCTTTTCATATTAGTTTATTGAAACATTTTAAAGGAACTTTACCACTCACTCCTATTTTAAATGATCATCCATTACTTGAAGAGGATGTTGAAATTTTAGTTCCAGAGAAAATAGTTGATTATGATGTTACTACTACACCCATAGGTAACCAATATCATAGATATTTAGTTAAATGTAAAAATCACTCTCTTGAAGAATCTCAATGGATTCATAAACATCACTAACTCAACATTATGATCATTTGATTTCTGCAGATCATTCACAGTCACATTAAATTCCAGTTTTCCAATTCCACGCATGTGTTTTTACATGGAACATGCTTATGACTGTTTAGTGATGGGACATGTGACTGGCCATCCATGTCTATATTATTTTTATCAATTGAGGTCAATTGCTTGTCAATTGGGAGGCATGTTATACTTTATGGAATAATGGAATGTTATATGGATTTTAATGTTCTTGAGGGTTTTAATGTGATTTGTGTTTTTATTTGGCAAGTGAAGACTCATGAGGGTGTGAACACACGTGGGCTTATTCAAATATTTTTGAAGATATTTAGAAGAATATTTAGAAGATAGTATTTTAGTTATTTTTTGTAAAAATAATATATTGCTTTAGAAAGCGACCTTTTTGTAAAAATAGTAGATCACTTAAAAAACGATGATTTTGTAAGTAAAGAATATTTTCGTAAAAGCATGCTTTTTGAAGCACCACCCTCATGTATCTTGTATTCAGGACGTAATGAAAAATACCTATACATACACATGCTCTGATAGACTCATCCATCAGAGTATGTGGGGGGAGATTGTACCCAATCTGGTGTCAAGTCTCTTGTCTCTTTCTATTCTTTGAGTACTTTTATGAGATTCGGTTTTTGTACTATTCTCTACATACATGCATCTATGGGATCCGGTCAACAAGATTCTTCTCTATTAATTTGGAATATGAAGTGAATCCCACCATAAAGATGAAAACATGTTCTTCTAGTTTAGAACATGAGGCTTGGGGGTATGCCTACGATTACTATATATAGCTTTAATTTTTGAAGACAAAAATCTTTCTCAAGGGGCTAAGAACATTATAGAGTAAGTATATGATCTAAGTGTCTAGCTGGTTGAGATAGATCTAAATTTGGATAGTGATTGGTCACTTAAATTGTTGTATTTTATGGAATCATGGAAGGTTAAATGGATTTTTAATGTTTTAAATGTCCAGAAAGTTTTAATGTGGTTGTGTTTGATCTAGCAGGTGAAGAAGCATGAGGGCATGGATACAAGTGGATGTGCGTAAATAAATAATTCGAAGACTAAATTGAAGACTTCTAGAATAGTTATATTTAGGTTTATCTTGTTGTAAAAGTAGTGGTTCGCTTTAAAAAGTAACGCCTTTTGTAAATAAAGTAGTTTTTCCTAAAAGACGATTCTAAAAGCGACGGCTCTCATGTAACTTCTATTTTTAGGACGTAATAGAAATAAACCTATAAATACATGTACTCTGAGAGACTCGTCCATCAGAGTACATGGGGGGAGATTGCACCCAATATCGCGTGGATTATTTCTCTGTTTCAGATTCCTATTTTATCTTCTTTCTGCCTCTGTGTGTGCGTGCACCGAGGGACCTGATAACAATGGTATCAGAGCCTGGCACATATCACTCTGGAGGGGATTGTTTGCGCTCTCTGTTCGTGATCTGTGTCCGCTCTGTTTGCGTTCTCTGTTCCCGGTCTGAATCCGAATCTGAATCCACGTCTGCGTCGGTGTCTGCTCCTGTCTCTACTTCTGTTTCAGTTTGAGTTTGAGTTTCAATTTCTGTTCCAGTTCCAGAACTAGAACCTACGTTTACACCTATGTTTACTCCTTTGGCTTACTCCAAGGCGTCTCCTTCGGCTTACTCCAAGGCGTCGACTAAGGCAAAGAACTTAGGCAATACATTGGCACCCAAGGCTCCCTTGGTGGCTGTTGGCTACATGCGAGGCAATTTTAATTTTGAGTAGAGAGTTTTAGATTTCCTAAGGTAGGAAGAGTTGAACCCACAACCTCCTACTTACAAGGGAAGTACTATAACCACTACTCCATCTCTTTGAGTTATCACTCTATCTTCCTTTTGTCATATTTACATCAACTTTCACCTCTCTCTTCCTTTTACAATTCCCAAGTTGAGCTCACACATGTGGAAGCGCCCGTTGATTTTTCTAGGGGAGTGCATCACAAAAAAGGGCATAATTTACAATATATAACTCGAATTTTAGCATATAATATATAGTTGGAAAGCTCTCGAAACGAGCCTTTTAATTAACCTATTAGATTGAGGATCCAACATAGTTTGAAAGAGGGGTTTAGTTCTCTAGATATGGACCCTACAACAATGGCGGATTTGCACTCGAGCAACAATTAGAGCTTATGCGACAAGAACTTCAAGCATATCATTTAATTTCTGCATATCATTCCCAGTTACATTAAACTTTCAAGTTTTCAATTCCATGCATGTGTTTTACATGGTTCATGCTTAATATTGTTCAGTGATGGGACATGCGACTGATCATCCATGTCTATTTTTATATTTATCAACTGAGGTCAGTTGCTTGTCAACTGGGAGGCATGTTGTATTTTATGGAATCATGGAAGGTTAAATGGATTTTTAATGTTTTAAATGTCCAGAAGGTTTTAATGTGGTTGTGTTTGATCTAGCATGTGAAGAAGCATGAGGGCATGAATACAAGTGGATGCGCGTAAATAAATAACTCGAATACTAAATTGAAGACTTCTAGAATAGTTATATTTAGGTCTATCTTGTTGTAAAAGTAGTGGTTTGCTTTAGAAAGTGACGCCTTTTGTAAATAAAGTAGTTTTTCCTAAAAGACGCTTCTAAAAGCAACGGCCCTCATGTAACTTCTATTTTCAGGACGTAATAGAACTAAATCTATAAATATGTGTACTATGAGAGACTCGTCCATCAGAGTACACAAGGGGAGATTGCACCCAATATCGCGTCGATTGTTTATCTGTTTCTGATTCCTATTTCGTCTTCTTTCTACCTCTGTGTGTGCATGTGCTAAGGGACCTGATAACATAAATATTGGTCCAAACATCTCAAGAATAGAATTAAGTAAAGGTTCTTATGCTCTCCAAGATGAGCAAAGGTGCTTGACCTAGTGGTTAAGTCATATGGATGACAAGGAGAAGGTCTTGGGTTCAATTCATACGAGAGTCATGGGAGAGTGTTTTGATCCAAGAGCTCTAAACCCTTATAGAAGCATCCCATTGAGTTAACTCTAGTTAACTAGGACACTTGGTGCATATGTAGTTACATGGAGAACACTTGGATGATTAGTATCGACCTACCATAGATGACACTCCTTTAGAGAGAGCTATACATAGAGGCATAAGGTATGGAGGAGATTCATCTCTATAGCACTCCTTGTGATCTTAATTCATTGCATTGGTATCAAAGGTATAACTTCCATGGAGACTTGGTGGGTCCATCATCATCTTCCTTAAGCTCTAGGTAGGCTTCCATGAAAACCTTGGCAGATCCATTATCTTCTTCACTATGTTTCTCTAGATCTTCATGAACCACATCTACTTATCTTGGACATCTTTACATTTTGTGTGTATCATCATGCTTCTAATGGATCTTGTTGGTGACTTTTCAAAAATCATTTGCTCGTGGAAATAGGTCCTCTTTGTATGCATTTGCTTTTGTCAAAGGATACTCTTTTGAAATAGGGATTGCACTCAGAACCTATGAGTTTGCATGCCATTATCATATTCAAGAAGGCAAATGTCATATCTTGTAGAATGCATGTACGACATGTTTGTTGAACTATAGAATATTTGGCAACTCACGCTCCTCCATGACTCACGTAAAAAGTCAGCTTCAACATCTCAAGAAGCCACTATGAAAGCTAACGGATCCTCCAACAAACCTAAGCACTCTACTCAATAGTCTAGCAATGCTTCTAAGCAAGGCTCCAACAAATCTTCACACAAGAAATTCATATGTAATTATTTCAAGAAATCAAGGCATATTGAGAAATTCTATTATAACAAGAATAGTTCTAAAGCACCTAGATCCAAAAATCAAGCTAAGTCTTCTATGCATCAGTCTCATTTTTCAAGTGAAGATATCTTCATCTCAATAGAAGAGAATGCTTTGATCACTTCTAGTTCATCATAAGAATGGATATTTGATAGTGGAGCAACCCCCTACATGTGCATGGATCACACATCCTTTTTGAAGCTAGAAAACCACAAAGGCAAGGTATTCTTAGGAAACAACAAGATTCTTCCAATTGAAGGTAAAGGCAAAGTACAAATTATGAATCAAGAAGGAGAATGCAAAGTCTTATTAAATCTAGTGTTGTACCAAATGTTTTCATGAATCTCCTTTCAATCAAACTTAATACAAATCATCACAAACAAGTTCTCTTTGACAATGCATCAGTGAAGGTGGTTGCTTCTAGCACTCAAGACATAATAGCCCAAGGCATCGAGGATAAAGGCTTATACAAGATTTCTTCACTAAGAAATCCATTCCCAAACTCTAACACCAAAGATATGGACATACATCCTACTTAACCATGATTTTAGAATCTTAGTTGGTTAAAGGATTTCCTAAAATAAGTCAAGTGCAAGTTGTATGCTAAGCTCGTAGGAAAGCAACAAAGGGTTGCTACTCCAAAAGAGGCTTCCACCCGAGCAAGGAATCCTTTAGTCTTAGTCCACATGGATTTTTGTGGACCAATGAATACCCCATCACTAAATAGATCACTCTACTTCTTTCTCTTAGTAGATGATCACACTAGATATATATGGGTCTATTTGCTCAATTCTAAGGTAGATACATTTTCTAATTTCATAGAGTGGGTCTACCAAGTTGACATTGAGGCATCCAGTTTAGTAAAGACTATTAGATATGATGGAGGTGGTGAGTTCATCAATCACGACTTTGATAACTTCCTAAAGTAGAAAGGCATCAAAAGGCAATTCACTTGGTCTCATAGTCCATCCCAAAATGGAGCTGCCAAAAGGAAGATCTAGAGTGTCATGGATATGGCATGCATTATGCTTCACAACAAAGCATCATCGTTCAAATTTTGGGCTAAAGGTGTACACACTGCAATACACATCATCAAAGAGAGGCTTGGCAAAAGCATTACATAATAAGATGTCACCTGAATCCTATTATGGAAAAAATCCCAATTTTAAATACTTAAGAGTTTTTAGAAGTGAAACAGTTCTACATGTGCCCAAGGAATATTGACACAAGTTATCATCCAAGTCTAAGAAGCATCTATTCATTGGATATAGTGAACAATCTAAGGCATACAAACTATACAATATGGACAACCATTCCATCATTTATTTCAAAAGATATAATCTTTGATGAATCTTCAAAGTACTCAACTAAAGATCCAAGTTCAAGTTTTAGTCCACCTGTTCACACTTCAGAGGGGGACATAGTCATTTCTATGAAAAGGCTCATTGAAGCTAGGAGATCTCAAAGGCTCATTGAACAAACCTAGGAGAACAACCGAGGAGATCTCAAAGGCTCATTGAACAGCAACAAGAAGAACAAAGATACTATGCCAATTATGCATGTATGCACCAATTTTAGTGAATTCTAGAGCCTTTCCACCTTTGAAGAAGCTCAAGGCCAACTAGAGTGGAAAGAAGCTATGCAGATAGAGATGGATGCAATCCAAAAGGACAATACTTGTACATGTACTAAATCCTTCTAAACATCAAGTTATAAAACTCAAAAAATGGCTCTATAGAGTCAATTACAAGTCATATGGTACTTTGGAGAAGTGCAACGTAAGACTAGTAGCTAAAGGATATAAAGAAAAGCATACCATTGACTATGAAGAAACCTTTTTCCCTAATGCAAGGTTCACAAATATTAGATTCATTCTTGAATTAAGTGCACACTTCAAACGCCCCATTTAAGAACTAGATGCAAAAAGTGCTTTCCTCAACAATGATCTTCAAGAATTAGTATATGTGGAATAACTTGAAGGTTTCCAAATCAAAGGAAAGGAAGATCATGTCTACAAACTTCACAAAGCACTTTATGGACTTAAGAAAGCTCTGAGGGCTTGGTATGAGAAGATACACAAGTTCTTCAAAGACAAAGGATTTCAAAGAAGCTCTACTAATGATAACCTCGATATCTATAAGAAAGAGTCTCTTGTTACAATCATCATCCTTTATGTAGATGACATGATTTTGACATTCTCACATGATGTTCACATTCATTTTATCATCAAGAAGCTTCACCTTGACTAGTCAATGACATATCTTGGCCTACTTCACTATTTCTTAGGCATGGAAGTTTGGAAAATGAAAGAAGGTATATTCGTCTCTTAGAATAAGTATGGTTATGATCCTCTTTCTAGGTATAACATGGACCAATGTCAATCGATATATACACCACTTGATCCCAAAATCAGGCTCACACTAGAGGACTCATCATCACTCATGGAGGTGCATGACTATCAATAGCTAGCTGGCTCTTTACTTTACTAGCCAACATGAGACCATATATTACCTATGCAGTTGGAATACTTAGTCAATTTGCACATCCACCTCATCAGATCCATTGGCAATCTACTTAGAGATTACTTTAATACCTTGCCTTCACTTGGCATCATGTTCTTTGGTATGGGGGCATTGATCTCATAGGATATTCTGATTTAGATTTGATTGGAGATCCTAATTCCCGATCGTCTACTTTTGGATACATATTTTTGCTTGTCTCATGACCTATCTTTTGGGCAATTAAGAAGCAACTTATAGTTGCTCTATCATCCTCTAAGCCTGAGTATTAGGAACTAGCTTTGTACTATGTCTTCATCCAATTCTTCTTGCGTATCATCATCATCTTCTATTTTTCTTATATTTACCTTGCCTTTGTTCCTTGCATCACTTTGTTGGCTTGATATTGGACTTCCTCCACTTAAATGTGAGTGCCTTCTTGTGCTTGACTTTCTTGAATTTTGTGGTCCACTAAGATCTATGCTCACTCGTTCTTTTCTATTCCTTGAATTCCCTCCTCCATCTCCTTCATTAACTTGCATCTCTCTCTCTCTCTCTCTCTCTCTCTATATATATATATATATATATATATATATATATGTGTGTGTGTGTGTGTGTGTGTGTGTGTGAAATATTCCATGGCAATAGTTCATCAAATGTCACATCCCTTGACATCTTAAGCTTTTTGGTTATGGGTTTGTAGCATTTGTACCCCTTTTGTTCACCTACATATCCTATAAATGCACACTTATTTGATCTATCCTTAAGTTTGCTTCTCAATTCACTTGGCATCAAGACATACGAAGTACATCCAACCACCTTCATGTATGATACATCAATGTTCCTATTGTACCATGCTCGTAGGCTGTTGAAGAGTGTATAATTGATATGGGACCTTTGTTCATGATGTATATAACAATTTTCGCTACATCTATCGAGTCAAAATATGAAATTCCCATCTCCTTCATCATAGCCCCACCACACTTATCAATATACATATTCTTTCTTTGCTACCCCATTTTATTGGGGTGTGTATTTGCATGTTGTTTGTCTCTTGATGCCACTGTTCTACAAGATATCAATGAACTCATGGGAAAAGTATTCTCACCCTGACCTCAAACACTTTATGTACCTACCACATTCCTTCTCTATTAGGGAATTGAATTTATTGAAAAGACATATGATTTATGTTTCATGCAATAGAGCCATGACATTCTTGTACAATCATCAAAGAATGTAACAAAGTATTTACTACCTCAACTAGAGCTCTCCTTTGTGGGTCCCCACAGATCTATATGCACCAAAAGTGAATAATAGCTAACATAAATGCTATTCTTACCCAAGTGGAAAGCTTCACACAAATTCAGCAAAGTTTAATAATGAAAAAAATTTGGTGGTCCATGTAATAACCTCCTCTTCTCAATGTCTTTCAATCTTAGAACATTAATGTGTCCATAGCTCTTGTGCCACACATCCATTTCAACCACCTTCCTCTTCCCTCAAAGGAATGGCTGATATCATCAACTGTCTCCACATGCCCTTTGTTTGAAGATACCTATATATTTGAAAATAGGTCTTTTTTGCAACTCATGTATTTGATGCAACCATTATCAATGTATCCATGTGTCATCTAATTGCTCATTTTCATAATAGATAACATGCTTTAATTCTCATTTGTGAATGAATATGAAGCAAAGTTACTTTGAACTTTCTATGAGGAGTTTCCTTTCTCTCTTTGGTAGCAATATCTTGTATAGTGGCCATAATCGCCACACATAGCATCCATCAAGGTTGTTATTGTTGTCTCTGGATTGATTGTGCCTTCCTCCTCTTCCTCTATGTCTTTCTCTCCCTCTTGATGATGAGGATTGAATCCCTTGTTCTTGATTTGAATCTCTACTTTGTCCTCTTCCTCATCTTCCTTTTGCCCTTTCCTTGCACTCTTCCTTTACCTACATAAACTACTTGGGCCTCATTTCCCTTTGCCTTTGATCCTACAATATTCATTTCTTCTGTGACCATCAAGGACACTATTTGCTCAAAGTTAGGAATATTGTCAATAACATACACTAAAGTGGTGAATGCTTTCCACTTCTCATCATCCCTTAATCCATTCAAAGTATATGCAACTAAGTAATCATCGTCTATGTGACAACCTGTGGATCCTAATGCATCACTTACCTCCTTAACTTTTAGGATGTAGTCATTAATATTAATACTAAGTGTTTTCCTCAAATTTTTAAGTTCATTTTCCAATCGTGCCTTCCTAGCTTTGGTAGAAATTGAATACAATATCTATAGGGTTTCCCATACCTTCATGGAGGTGCATAGATCTTGAATGTGCTCTATCATCACATTATGAATATGCTAAGATAGGATGGAGATAACCCTCTTACCCCTTCACTTCCACTCGCTGATCATAAGTTGAATTCTCACCCAATCTTGTTGTAGCGTCTGTGCACTAATGAGCCCCATTGGCTCTTGTCCATGAGGAATCTAGACATTCTAGCCTCTAGGGTTGGCAATTGTTTTTGTCTAGCTTCTCAATCCGACTACTGAAGCCAACCATTGCCAATGAAATCCTCTATATGATATGATGTAGAATGAAAAAAATTATCTCTATAATCCAAGAGTGTCCAAACAATTGATCTTGATGCCTTGCACCTTCACTAGGTAGTCTTGCCTTGATGCTTGTGATGAACAAAGGTTACTTCAAGAAATTCCTTTGACTCCAATGTCTTCAATGACTTTGTTTGGTCTCCATTGGATGTACTTTGTATGAAAAAATGTTCTAATATGACTGATGGGAAAATACATGAACTTTTCGTAGCAATTGAAGCATGAATGGCCTCATATACAACCTTTGTTTTGACCTTTGTGCACTCAAACTCACAATTCTCATAGTACCAATGGAATGGACCGACGAGCATTTTCACACTTAAATGAGTCCAATAGAATTTTCAAAAGAAGTTAGCTCACTCAAAATACTTTCCTACACTCAGAGAAACAATGCCGCCAAGATAGACAAATAATTACCTACACTAAATGTACACATAGTGATCAATACTCACTTTAGTAGAAAATTCTCTCAGAATATGTAGAGATGACTAGAGCTATGAGCCAAATATAAGAAACAATATTAGTTTTCGAACAGGCCAAAGATTACAAGAATTGCGTACAATATGAAGAGGAAACTATATGCTCCTAACACAAAACTAACTAGCCACTTGACTATCAAAATATATAGATAGATATTAATTCCTAAATATGAAAGAAATCACTTAAACAAGGAAGGGCCTAGCTTATCAATGGGCTTTCTATCTTATTGACTTCTCCTATTGAATAACACACACATGATAATTCCGATTTGACATTATATGAGAGTATATAGAATTTGGAAAAGATTCCCTACAAGCTCGGAAGGTCTTTTCCTATTTTTGTGGATCGATCGCACGTAAGTGTGATAGCTAAGTTTGGTGAGATGATTGAGGGCGATTCAAATTCAAATTAATAATCCAAATCTCATACATTACTCCTTGCTCCATGGGGCCTTCATATGCTTAACACCATCATTACTCCTAAGCTCCTAAAGTTGAAGCTTGATTTCCAACATGTTCTATTCTCCATCATGAATGTTTGATGTAGATTTAAAACTCACGACTCATTAATCTCTTGGCATCGTAACTTCATTTAATTAAACATCGATTGAAACATTTATGCCTTCGTAAAATACAAGTGGTAAACCCATCGAGAGACACTTAATTGTTCTTTTGAAATTCACCATAGAACAGGAGAAAAAGTCCAAAATTCAATAAATATAGATCGAGACGTTAATCTCTCCAAATGTTGTTTGTTGATGAAATGGTTAATAAACACCGTCGAGTCAAACTTTCTTTAAAAATTCAAAAAGCGAGAGAGACAGAGATCTCTCGCGGAATTTTAACACTCGGCCCCTCGTATGCTGCTGCTAAGCTATCTTTGATCGCGGAATCTCAAATTCTTTTTAGTAGCGAGGAGATTCACCCGTGATGGAGTAGCGAACGCGGAGAGTTACAACATGGCGGATGATGGAGAAGCCCCTGGGATTTTTCTCGAACGCACTAGTCGTTCCACTCGTGGGAAAAGGTGCGGCATCTAATGGCAAATTATGTTCTATACTTTCACACAGAGAGAGAGAGAGAGAGAGAGAGAGAGAGAGAGAGAGAGAGAGAGAGAGAGAGAGAGAGAGAGAGAGAGAGAGATGCTTATGCAAATGGTTATGTCGAAATTTCATCTACTGACGAATACCACCTTTATGGATAGCCTGCAGAAGTGCTGTATATGTAACTTTCTGTTCAATTGTGATGTTACACATATTGAAAATCTTGTCTATGTGCTATGATAAAATGGAGTTTGGGATCCAAAGGAGTCCCATGAGTATCGTGACTTTATCGTGGTGTGTGCCATGGTCTATTGTTAGTGATAGAGATCCAAGGATGACTAGTTTGTTTTGGAAAGCACAACTTGAAAATATGGGCACTATGCTCAAGTTTTCATCTTCATTCACAAACTGATGGACAGTCTGAAGAGGCCAATTTTACTTTCTTGGGTACGCTTAAATGCTATGTGTCAGAGCATAAGGCAAGATGGGAGGAGTATTTGCCATTGGTTGAGTATGCTTACAATAACACAGTGCATTCATCAACAGACAAAGCACCCTTTGAGATCATCGAAGGTGGAAAGAAAGTTCCTCCTATCTTGCACACGAAGGACAAGGTTTTTGAAGCAGATCGTTATGTTGAGAATATGGATGAAATGTATAAGAGGTTAAATATGCCTTGGAAAAGTCCCAAACGAAACAAAAAAGAGCTGTTGACAGACATTGTTGAGAGCTCATGTTCAAGGAAGACGATTGGGTCTTTACCACTGGATCATCAATATTTTCAGTCCTTTGTGGTGCATCTTGAGGATCAAAATCAGGCCTAATAGGTGGCTGGTCATGCTGAAATCTGACCCTTTTATGGTCATCCTTTGAGGCACAATTATTTTGAAGCAGCCTTGCCTCATTAAAAACAACATCCCGGCTGCGTACAACTTTCTTGAGCTTAGGTATCCAAATTCTGTAGCCCATTTCACCTTCTTCACCATATCCCATGAAGAGACCTTTTATGGACTTAGCATCAAGTTTGTTTCTCAGCTCCGGCCTTATGTGCACAAAAGCCTCACAGCCAAAGACACGTAAGTGATCATATGAAGCAGGTTTGCCAAACCAAACCTCTTCAAGGATGTCACCTTTCAAGGACATGTGAGGGGATCTATTGCAAATATGTACTGCAGTTTTGAGTGCCTCTCCCCGAAATCCATGAGGGAGATTAGCTGTGGACAGCATGCATCTCACCCTCTCACAAAGTGTCCTATTATAGCGTTGAGCCACACCATTAGAAGAGGGGCTGTATGGAACAGTAAGCTCTCTCTTAATGCCCAAATTTTCACAAAATTTCTGAAATTCAGCACTTGTATACTCACCACCATTGTCCGTACGCAAGCATTTCAGCTTTCTACTTGTTTGGGTGGTCACAAACGCATGAAAGCGCTTAAACGCAGCAAATGCTTCATCCTTAGATTTAAGCAATTGAACCCAAATTTTTCTAGAAAAATCATCAACAAAAGAGATGAAATACAAAGCACCCCCATAGATTTGGTGGGCATGCTACATACATCAGAATGAACAAGATCAAGTACACAAGACTTACGAGACACACCAGAATAAAAGGAACGTTTCACTTGCTTTCCATATTGACATTCATTACAAAAATCAAGCTTTGTGCCTTTAGCATCAAGATTCTTTAAGTTACAAAGTCTAGGGAGACCCTTTTGGCTCATATGACCAAGTCTCTTATGCCACAACTCCATATGGGAGTGAACTTCAGCCAAAGCAATGAACTTGCCTGATAAGGCTTTCCCATGCAAGCAATAGAGAGTTCCCTTCTTTATGCCTTTCACAATCAGCCTTGATCCCTTTGTCATTTTCCATGATCCTCTCTCAAAGAGAATGCTATAACCATGCGTATCCATTTGACCCTCAGAGAGTAAGCTTTTCTTGATCCCTGGTACATAACGTACATCATGCAAGACCAGCTCATTAGTGCCATTTGTAGAGAAATGCACTGTGCCTATACCCTCAATGGAACAAGCATGATTGTTTCCAGGGTATACATGGCCATGGCTGCCTGTAGTCATAGAGGAGCTGTCAGATGTTGAGGATATTTTGTGCACTACTTTATGAGCTGATGATACTTATGCATATGATTTCTCTCTGAATGTTCATACACAGGACATGTCGATCACCAAAAGTGATCTTATCGATGCTTTGCTGACTGTTAATGATGCATTGGCCCAGACATGGATAGTTGACTCTGGTGCCATGATTGCACGATGAAGAAGTTAATATGCTGAAATTTGGGCAAAAAATGCACCAAATCAGAGTATCACTTCCAAAAATGATGCACAATGGCTTCAAACTGTTGTGGGAGCAAAATGGAGCAAAAACAGACCACTTGGACCACAAGATTAAAATCTGCAAATTTGACTTTTCTTGACCTCAAAGTGTATACATAAGGCTATAAGGAAGCCTTTACGAGCAAAAGGGAGCAAAAACCCCAAATTTTCTGTTCAGAATTTTGAAAAATTCAGAGAAAATCCCACAATTTGCTGTACATAACCAAATTTCTCATGCCACACTTCAATACATGAAATGTTAAACCTGTATATTGCTGTTTTGGACTGTGGAACACTTGTGTACACCTGTAAAACACCTGGAAATAGCCTGTTTTTGAGCAATAAGACAAAGAGGAACAGTTTCTTCGCGATGAAATCAAAGAATATCACTTGAAAGAAGTTTATGCTGCTCCAAAGGTGTGGTGCTGCACTTTTAACCCTTTTCTTCGCGACAAAACTCAGAAAAACTTGCAAAAACTGAAGTAGAACACTCCAGAAATGCTGATGTCACTGTTTTGGGCTCCTCTTCGCGATGAAACGCGAAGATCTTGCAAAATCTGAAGAAAAACCCTGCTGAAAACTGAAACGCAGCTGCACTAATGCCTCAATGGAGCTCTGATACCAGTTGTTGGAGCAAGAGAGAGTATTCAGCAGATGGAGAAGCTCAAATGGAGCATCTCTTGACTGAGCAGCAGGGCATGTGAGTGTCCAGCAGCACACGCAGGTGAGAGAGAGAGAGAGAGAGATCGAAAGAAGAAGGGAGGCGCAACTTTTTGGTGGGTTCTCCAAAAGAAGAAGAGCCCTAACTTTAGTTTAGGTTATTATTTATAGGACCTGGCCAAGTTCACACTGAACTTGACCAAAAAAATAAAAATGACTATAATCAGCCTTTTAAAGGCATATACACAAGTGTACAACTATGAGGGGTCATTTAGGGCCTTTACCCCAACAATTGAGTCGTTGACAATTGAAACTTGAACATTCAAAGTTAGTAGTTAACTGGTACTTCAAGAGTGGAAACTTACAAAGTTACAACTTACAAGTGATAAGTTTCATGTATTTCATCATGTCAAAAAATAGATTCTACATCATCATCATATCAAAAAGATGTTACATCATGAGATAGAAAGATCTTATATCATACGATCGATGGACAAATGTCAAAAAGACTACATATGATGGGAACATAAATGAGAAATGTAAAAGGCAGAAGGCTACAACATAAATGTGATGACTATGGAATGAATCCAAGTGGGGAGTCACAGTGACAGACTCATTTTCTGCAACACAATCAGTGGTTGCTGCATCTTCATGTTCTTCATTTACCACTTGGTCCGATCCCTGCTCTACCTCCCATTCTCTGAAAAGATCTCCCTCCATGCATAGCGTCCGTCGGAGCATCCTCAAATTTACACTGACAAACACAAGATCACTAGCACGTTGCACACCAAGCCTGTTCCTCTTCTTAGAGGCTACATGTCCATACAAACTCCATAGTTGCTCAAGGCAACTCGTGGTGCAAGCCTGGCTAAGTATCCGAATGGCCAATTGTTGAAGCTTTGGACCATCAAAATCAAAATCCTCCCACCATAGGGCATCACCAACACGTAGCCTATCCTCTTGTGCATCTGCACATGCATATGAAGCATCCTTCCCTGTTCTATATTTGGATAGCTAATCTCTGATAAGTCGCCTAGCTGCACTATCTGGGACAAATCTCTCTAATATGATCCTCCATCCATTAGCTACCTCTGGATCTGCATATTGCTTTTTATCTTGAAATTCTGGATCCAACATGTATGTTGCTGCGTGAAGTGGAGAGTAGTATGCATCCCATCAACTAACACAAATAGTTGAAAGTTCTTCATACCTATCATTATCATTCACCAATGTTTTTAGTGCTTCAATTGTGTGATCCATAGCTTCATACACTTTACCAATACATGGCTCCATGGAATCCACAATTTTCAATAAGTGCACAAGTGGATGAACAATATCCACGATGCGAGAAATGTTTTCCCACCATGCTGCATCATCATCTAATCTTCTAAATTGCTTTCCTGCCGAAGTAGAAGCTTCTAGCATTCTCGCGAATTCATCACTCAATAAAAGCCCTCTCAAGACACCACTACATTTTACTACTCGGTGTAACATAGTGAAATTATATGCAAACCTTGTGTCTGAGTACTTGAGCAAAGCAAGAGTTGATCTCTTGCTAAACTCATTCTTCACACGAGTATGGTTGTTGATGAAGCTAACCAATGAATTTGCCTCATTGATTGCAGGCAAGATCCAATCCAAATTCCCAATGTCTTTGAGAATATTATTCAAACAATGAGCCATGCAAAAACAAACAATGATGTGAGGATACATATTTTCAATAACTGCACCTGAAGCTCTATTTGCAGGCTCCCCATCTCCTACAATGCAAACCACATTTGATGGTCCCACAATCTCTATGGCACTTGCCCACTCTGAAGCAAGTACATCGGCTAATTTTTCTGTCTCGGATGCATCATGTGATGAGATAAAGTACATCTCCCCACGAGAATAAGCCACCACTCCATGGATAGAGCGTCGTTGGACATCGCTCCATCCATCCACAAGCAATGATACTCCATTCCTTTCCCATGATTTTATAATGGTCTCGCACGCGGCTTCGACAAGCTTCTTCTCTTTCTCCAATAAAGTGTTGCGCAAGCTCTCGGAAGATGGAGGCACATAGTGTGCACCATATTCACCAATCTTCTTTACCATATCTTTGAAATATGGTGATCTATGGAAAAAGTTAAACAAATAAGTGAACTTTTGAAGTTTGAACAATAAATCACCAAATGGCAAATATTGAAATGGAATGAAGATTTAATTCTTACCGAGCTGCATTGAAAGCTATGTGGTCATGATAAAAAACTGTGCCACTGCAGTGTCCACCTCCTCCTTCAATATGGGATTCCAATTCTCATGGAGTGTTTGTTGCCCTGATTGACGTACATAGGGCATTCCCGATGGTGTGGAAGAACTAAGAGTAGGATGAGGAGTGGAAGTAGACGTAGGAGTAGGAGTAGGAGAACGAACCGGAGCCGATGATGATGATGCTCTTGAAGAGGATGGCATAGAAGACCTCACAAATGATGCCAGGTCGATAGGAGCTTGTGAAGCACGACGAGCATGAGCTTGAGCATCATTAATAGCAAGTTTGTTGAGTAATTCTTGCTTCTTCTCCGAAGTGATTGCGGAACAAAATCTTACTTCATGTCCACACTCATGAAGTAAGTGTGCACGCACCTTGTTCGCTCCACCGGTTCTCTTGTAGCCACATAGCTTGCAACTCCATGGTCTTGCACCACCACCTTCTCCGGCTAATATGAGAGATTCCACCTCTTCTCACCATGTCCATTTGCTTGTAGCATGCCTCCTCTTGGTGTTTGACCCACTTGTTCGCGATGAAGAAGCCATAGGAGAAGAGAATGCTATAAGGAGAGGAGCAAGAAATAGAAGGCTGAAGAGAGGGTTGAGAATATAGAGCTCAGCCCTTGAATATGCAAGGGTGAAGGTAGCTCAACTGCTCAAGCCTTCACACACAAGATGATTGCAATGAAGGCTCCAAGTGAGCTTGTGGCTTGAAGAGCTGAAGTGAGGGCTATTTATGCTTGTGTATGGGCCCAAGAGAACATTCTGGAAGTTTAGAACCCCCCAAAATTGTTGGAGCAAGTCTATGACAAGCCTAAGTATTGGCTTGAGTCCCACAAAGTCATGAAAAAAGCTTTAAAATGAAGACTATGTAAAGT